>JAQOSZ010000110.1:0-392271 GCA_030347455.1 Kentomonas sorsogonicus | reverse complement strand
TGTCCGGTTCATAGTGACATAGATCTTACTGCACTATTTGTAGAAACACCATCGTTTGCGCGGATTCACATGACACAGATCGTAATGGCCAGCCGAGACAGAGCTTCAACTGCTCATCGATTGTGACTACACCATCCAATGAGCAGGGGGAAAGAACCATGTGATCCGTTCATCGGCGTTGCTTTCGCTCGCAACGGCCACTCTCTTCTCACATGTTCACCAATTCACGCAATTGAAATTGTTTTCATTGTTGCCTATTCGATATATGGTTGTGAACTTTGTCCCGGGGGGGGGGGGGGGGCAAAGGCGGATATTGACACACGAAATCGAACCTGTCTGGAACGTAGACCAATGAGATATAAAAATAAATAGATAAACAAGTAAAGTATGACAGCGACACCCTTGAAAGGATTTATTCACTCAGGGTGTTGTGTGGTTCGGCACTGGTTTAGTTCGTGTTGAAAACAAAAAAAAACGAAAAAAGGGAAGGGAGAAGAAGCAATTTAAGGAAGGAGAGGAGGAAAAAGGTCACGACTAACAAAGAAAAACTGAATGCAATTAGAAAAGCAACAAAACAGAAGTGAAAATGCTCTTGCTGGCGGGCACCATGGTGTGTTCCAGTCTTGTCATTCGTGTTCTTGCTCACCGCTCCGCTCGTAGTTGTGGTAGGGATGGTGGGTGGGCTTTTTAAAACATGTCGCGATAAGCCGATGGGCAAAACCGCGAGAGTGCTTGACCTATCGAGTGGTGGAGAGTAATGAATTTGAATGTCTCGAAGGTCACATATGGGCATAGTCATTTATCATGTTTTGTACTCGAGATCACTCATTGCAAATTCATCGGTTTCGTATACAGGAAAGTTACCCGCTCCAACTAGTATAGTTACGCTCGGAAAAGGAGAAAAAAAAAAGGAAGATAGTGAAAACAATTTTAGGAGAGTGAGGAGGAAAGAGATTAAGTTTTAAAGATTGAACGCAATTAGAAAAGCAGCAAAACCGAAGTGAAAAGTGTTCTTGATGGCCAGTCAACATACCATAACGCAATGTTACCATTAAATATTTAGGCCAAATAAACCCGCGGAAGAACTAAAATTTGGCGCACACTAGGTCAATTTTCTTAGAGAAAAAAACCAAGCAGATAAAAGCTATCTGATGCCTAATGACAATCATATCAGATATGTCAAACAGTGGGAGGAATTTATTAAAAGACACAGAAGAATCGTTTTTTCCGTATGAATAGAGAACAGAGTGATCAAGGGAAAGGATAACGCTACTTCGGAAGTGGTAGGTAAACAGTGCCTCCGACACGTTTGGTGGGAAAAGGGGACGGTGGGCGGAAAATTTCTAATCATGCGATCGCGAGATCAGTCGACTGAAGGTGGCGAAATCTTCAAGTGCGTGGAAGAGGAAAGAATGTTTGAAATACAGGCTTGAAAAGGAAGCACAAACGCGAGTGCCGTGCAACTAATCAAGATCGTCAGTTACACCGAAAAACAGAACGGACGACCCTAAGTATTGCAAATAATTACGCCAATTAACTGATATGACATCGCAGATAAAATAGGGCGTTAAAAACGATTTTCAAAGCAACACATTCTCTTTGTAAACTTAAATAAAATACATCTGCACCTACTAAAAGAGTTCGGCTCTCAAGAGAAAGAGGGGGAAAAGAGTAAGAAGTTAGTATGTATATGAAAAAAAAAGGGGAAAAAACAAAGCAACAACGAAAGGAGAAGTGAATGTGTTTTCCCACTAGTCGCACTTAATTACTGTTACAGAGGGTGTTTAGGAGGGTGTGGAGATTGCAGTTCTGTTAAGGTTAAGAAGAATGAGCACAATGTTATTTAAAAAAAAAAAAAAAGGCTAAAGGGAAAAGGGAAAAGGGAAAAGGGAAAATAAAAGAAATGGAGAAAAAAAAAAAGAAGAGGAGAGGCGAGACGGCGTGGGATGGGGCGGAAGAGAGGTTTTCGTTGCAGCTACGAACCTGGTCCTTCCGCGAGGGCAAGGTCAGCGTCCGCAGCACCGGTCTCGAAGAATTCATCAACCTCTTGTTGGAGGGCCTCCTCTGCCTGCAGCGGGGGCAGAGGGCCGCCTTTTCTCAGGCGGAAGGCGTGGGCGGCACGAAGCGCACGGGCAGGATGGGACCACAGGAGGGAGGGGCGCAGTGGGAAGGGGGTGCCAATCCCTCGGAAGTAGCGGACCTCCGGGCACGCGAACATGTGGTCGACGGCTGGCTCAACGCCTTCCCTGCCCTTTGCTGTGGAGCGTCTCGCTATGAGGGTTCCGCAATCGTTGGGGCATGCCTCTTCAACTTGCAGCCACCCACCTATGGCCGGGCATGCGTCCGTGCGGAGCTGGAGGGGGAGGCGGTGGTCGGTGGCATTGAGACGGAGCTTGCGGAGGTCCTTGCTAGGGCCGCTGACACCACAACTGCGGCGGAGCGACTCTTCTTCCGCTGCGTCGTACTTCGCAGCAAGGGTCCGCAGGGAGTCGCGGAAGAAATCATGGATCCAGATGGGTACCGTTTTCTCTTCCGACAGCGCCGCCCGTGCTTCCTCATCGACTTTCGAGTTCCACCCTTCCTGCCCTTCCACGTGGGAGAACACAAAGATGAGGTGGATCTCGTCCGCCGGGGCTTCCAGCAGCGAGGCCCAAATATCCTCGCTTTCCTGCTCCTGTTGCACAAAGGGCCCCGTCTCTAGCTGAGAGAGTGTGGAGCGGGAGTCAGTGATGATGCGCAGCACTGGCACTCGGGTATTGCCCTCGCGCAAGTGCGTGACCAGCGCATTCAGCCCCACTCTGAGCGCCGCACGCTCCATGGAGAAACTGCAAGCCGTTTTCCCCAGGCTGAGGCGCCCTTGCAGGAAGGGCACCTCCTGGTTCTGCGCAACCGCGAGGTACGCGCCTCCAGACTTGTCCCGGTCCTCTACGGACCCGTCGGTCCAAAGGTCGACTGCGCCGGGCTCCAACCCTATCTGCAACCGCTCCTCGTTGAACTCACGCAGGGTGGCGGTCGAGGCGCTGGCCTTTGTGAGGCGGAGGCCGCGGTGACGGAGCGACAGATGGAAGTGGATGTGCGGCAGTCGCTCCAGTAGCTGGCGGACGGGCAGACTCCGAAGGCGGCCCTGGCGTGCCTGGACGGGCTCTTTCGGGATGCAGGTAGAGTACCAGTCTCTCCAGCACCACACTTTGGCCCGCAGCTCCTCCGGAGTGCCATTGAGGAGGTGCAGGCCCACCCGGTTAGAGCTGCCCATGCGCCGCGCCTGGTCGAGCGGTGGCACCAGGTGATCCCCGTAGAACTTCTTTGGCAGCGTGGCCCACAGCGCGGCGAGGCGGAACTCCGCTGTTTCGGCGTAGTAAGAGAGCGGGCGAAACCCAGCCTCGGCGATTACGGTTGCATTCAGGGCACTCTGGATAGCACCCGTAATCTCGCCAGCCATCCTCCGCCAGGCGACGTTCAGCACGGACTGCGCCGCCCCGCAGCTGGTTCTCCAGTAGGCTGCCAGACCGTACCGGAGGGCGCTACCAACGATGGCTCCGATCACCATCTTTGCCAGGCCGGGGCCCATTTGACGTGTCTGTCTTCGTAGTAGGGAAAGCGTCTTCTCGACACGTGCGGCAAGTCTGGTGGCCTGAGGGATGAAGGTGAGGCGCGGGTCCACGAGGACACCGAGGATGTCCACGCTGTCTTCCTCGGTGGGTGCTCCCTGGCGCGGCGGGGGCACAATGATGTGCGAAGGGCCCGCATTGCCGGAGCTGAGGCGGAGACGGACGGGGCGGGTCGGGTAGAGGCTGGACCACTTGTGGGAGTGGTTTACCCAAAACGCCTTGGTCTTTGCCGAGATGGCAATGCCCATTTTTGCTGCCCATCTCCTCACTCGGTTCAGCATGAACCGCATCGCGGCGACCGTGTGGACAGCGGTGGAACCACTGGCCCACAGGGTGAGATCGTCCGCGTAAGCGGCACAGCCGATGCGGGCTGCCGGGAAGGCGTTGTCTGGGCGCATGTGGTCTGGGACCACGGGGCGCAGTTCCGCATCGCCCTCCTCAGCGTAGGCGTAGCGAACGTTCGTCAGTTCCTTCTCGAGTTCTTCGCGTGCTTCCTTGATGCCTCTTGTGATGGGGATTTGCGCGGCGAAGTGCGTGACGCCCTGATTGCTCCAGTCCTGGTTGAAAAGTATGGAGGAAAAGTGCCGGCGGAGGTCGTCCAGCTCAGCAAGGAGCGGATCCATCGTGAGGGCCCACAGGAAGGGACCCAGGATGGAGCCCTGCGGGCAGCCGACATCTACCTTTAACCACCTAGAAAACCGCCCGTTCAGAAAGACACAAATCTCCCTGTCCTTCAGAAAGGCGGAAATCCAGTTCACCAGGTCCATCGGGACGCGGCGTTCAACCAGGGCCCGGATTACGGCCTCCGGTGTCACTCGGCAGAAGGCATCCGTAAAGTCGACAGCGACACACAGTGAGACGTAACGGATGCGGCCTCGCTCATGAATGCGGCCCTTGCCGGGTATGACACGACCCGCAGCACGGCGACGGGAGCCACTGCTACCCTGTTCTGCTTGCGTCGCGTCGCCAGCGGTCGGCGTCGCTCTCTGCGCGATATCCGTGGCAAGCTTGCCATTCTCGACAAGGGAGCTTATAATATGGGCGAGGCATACCTCAGCCGAGAGCCCGGGGCGGAAGCCGAACTGCATGGGGTGAAGGGGCTTTTGGAGAGTGTCCAAAACGTGCAGGGTGCGGCTTAGGACGACTCTCTCCATCAGACGCGCGACAAGCAGGGTCATGGAGATGGGGCGGAAGGAGGCAGGTTCGGTCGGGGGCTTGGGGTGCCCCTTGTAAACCGGGGTGACCTGCGCGCGGCGCCATGTTGGGGGGACGTGCCCATCTCGAAGGAGCGCGGTGAAGAGATCCGCGAGATGCTGAAGTTCCGGCTCCTTGAAGCACTGGAGCAGACAGGGTTGGACTCCCAGGGGGTCGGACGACTGGGACATCCGCAGGGATCGCAGTGCCAACCTGATCTCACTCACAGTAACGGGGCCGGTGTCCTTCGCAGCGGCCGGGGTCCTCACAGCAGCCGGGACAAGCTGGCCCGGGCCTCTCCCTGCAAATAGAGGGTAGACCGGGCGGGTGACCTCGGTCGCGGGTGCCGCATGCTGCTCGGCCTCCCGAAGGATCTTCTTGATCGTCCTCCTGCACTGTCGGGCGAACTTGCGTGCCTCCTTTGTCCTCGCTCTCCGGTGCTTGGCCTGGAAGGCAACGACGAGAGATTCCGCCATCGCTCTCACACCCATTGGCACCGTGGTGCCCGGGTGGAAGAAGACAGGCTGCACTCTTTCAGTGCGGAAAGCGACCGTGCACCAGAGCCCGCGCATCCACTCAGCGTCCTTCCGAGCGGATACCGCGAAGTTGAAGAAGCGGAGGCGAGTTTGCTCTTCCTCAAACTCACGCACCATCTCGCGGTAGCGACGCACAAGGTCAACCGGCCACGCCATGTTACGACGCACTGCCAGGCGGATTTGGACCCCCAAGTCTCTGACCTCGTCGGGGAAGGGGGTGGGGTACCGTGCGGCAGTGACGTCGGCATCCGCGGTCGCTGTGGCAGCGACGGGATAACCAGGCGGAGGACGGAGCGTAGCTGCCTGGCACGGGCTGCCCCAGTGTCATGGGTGCTCTCGCACTTGTTGAACGTGGCGGCTACTCGTTTCCCAACTTCGCCCCAGTCGGTTATCTTGTTGTACAGGACAGCCGGGCAACGCGACAGTAGCGGCGCGAGGGAGGGAGCAACTAAGAAGGGCACGGAGGGGAAGACGGAGACGTCTCTACGAGGATTGCGGCACTCCGCCTAACCATCGCGACCTGCGCCGCAACGAGGCCACACCCGTTGCCGCCGAGAAGTTTAGCGAGCTTCACGAGGCCCTGACGCAGCCGCTCCTGTTCACACCCGTCCACCCTCGCACTCCCAGCCCCCACACCACCCCCAGCACGCGCTGCCCACCACGAGCAACCCCGGGCCGTTCCGCCAGCAGTGCAGCGCGCGCGGCATGCGCTTCGCCCGACCCGACACGTTGGAACGCGAGATCGGGTTCGAGGCGGAGTGCCTGCGCTCGCTGCCGCCCCTCCGCCCCGTTTTCCTCGGCGCCGAGCACGCGGGCGGCAACTGGCAGTGGTACGGCATCCGGGAGCAGCCCAACGGCGCCGTCTTCACGCGCGGCTTCAGCACTGACGTCTCCTACTACGCAGGCGTCGGCTTCGTCAACTGGGGCTGCCAGCAGCCCACGGCGACGCCGTCGCTCACGATGCTGGCGTTTCGCTCGGACGTGGGCTGGGGCAACAACGCCAGCACCGCGCCCGCCAGCGACGCCTACGTGGCGTGCGAGCCGGCGGCGAAAGGCGAACTCCAGCTGACCACGCACGGCTTCTACTCAGCCAGCCTGGAGAACATGCAAGGCGACGGCTACCGCCAGCTGGCGTGCCTGCGCGGGGGCAAGTCCGGTGAGCCCGCGTGGATCAGCGGTCCGGGGGAGCAGGCCGAGCTGGACCACCTCATGCTGAAGAACGTCGTCGACACAGTCGTCAGCGAGACGTCGGCGCGCTACCTGCTTGGCGGGCGCCGCAAGGGGTCGGCGTACGTCTGGGCAGGCTCCGCCGGCGAGGCGCAGGTGGGCTACGCGCTGGGCGGCACGCTGCCGACGAGCGGCGCCTACCTGCTGGCGGCGCTCGACTCCCCGACGTGGATCGGCGGCGCCGCCAGCTCCGCGACGATGGTGGTCTGCCAGCCGCTGGCGGTGCAGCCGCCGGACTACGGCATCGAGTTCGTGTCCGCCGCGACGCGCAGCGTGGCCGCGTGCCCGAGCGGCAAGCGGCCGATGGAGGTGAAGGACGCGACGATGCAGCTGGCGCTGGAGCGCGCGGCGATGCAGCAGTACGCGGCCACGCCGGACGCGCTGCTGCAGCTGGGCGGCGGGTACGGCGGCGGCGCGTGGGCGTGGGACGACGGGACGCCGCTGGCGTACACCAAGTGGGCGTCCGGGAACCCGGGCTCCAGCCCCGCCGCGGGCACGCGCGTGACGGAGCAACTGAGCGCCGGCGGGTGGGTGGCGACGGCCGCCGCGCCGGACGCCATCGTGTGCATGAGCAGCACGCTCCCCGCCACAACCACCACCACGACCACCACCACCACCACGCAGACGCCGACGGCGCGGCCCACGACGAGCAGCACGCAGCGGCCGGGAGGCCCGGGCTCCGGCGGCGGCGCGACGGGCGACCCGTCGCAACCGGGCGCCGGCGGGGGCGCGGCGAACAACACCCCGCGGCCCGGCGACGACAGCGGCAAGAGCGGCAAGGGCGGCGTCCCGTGGTGGGCGTACCTGATCATCGCGCTCGCCGCCGCGCTGGTGGTGATCGGCATCGTCGCGCTTGTCGCGTCCTGGTTGTGCTGTAGTGGTCCCCTCCCGCTTGTTTCTGTGCAGGGGCGTGACGCGTCTGACCTTTTGTTGCCTCGCGTTGAATGTTGTGTTTTACCGCTGGTCGCTTGCCGTTTCTCGCTGCGATAACGCTGGTTTCTTCACTTACTCGGTTTGTTGTCTTTCGAATTACTTGTGTGTCCCAGGGCGCTGTGCGTGTTCCGCGTTGTGTTCTTCGTTGCTGCCCCCTCGTTGGGTTCGGGCCGGCGGCGGGTGTGCTTTCGGTAACTTGTCCTTCCATATTGTTGAGCAGTTCTGTTGACATATCCGCGATACTGTGGGCACACGCGCTGAAAGAGTTGTGTTGCTCTTTGTACTTCATCGTTTCAATGTTCTCTCCCCCACTCCACCTACAAATACACACGTAGGCTTACGTAAATCATTTTTTTTCTCTCTTGCTGCGTCGCCGTAATAACACAGTGTGCTGGCTGAAGTCAACGTAATTGCTCATCTGCTTGTACTCAGCGTGCTAGACTTCATTACAACTTGTGCGTTGCCCGTTGACCGAGTAGAAGACGCGGGTTTTCGCAGGTATAAGTCACTGACAAACCTCTATTGAACCTAAGGTACCTTCGAATTGCACATCCACATTGATCATGTCTAGCCCCGCTCTACTGTTTGGCGCTGCTCTCGTTGGTACCGTGGCCGCACTGAATCTAGTGATGACGCCGAGGGCTTTTCGCGTCGCTTTATTTGGTATAGGCTCCGGCGTCGTGCTGGGTAGTTGCATTACCTATTTGAACAGTCTGCGGAAGCACCGTTTGAACGCTGTGTATGTCCCTATTGGACTTACTGCTCCCCGTCCTCGCTATTCAGAGATGCGAGAGAAGATATATTCACATATAACGACGGAGTACGATGAACTTGGGCAAATAGCCCGTGGCGAGGAGCACGTTACTGTGGAACCAAACGTCTTTGCACAAATCGGTGTTGTTGACGAGGATGGGATTCGAAAAATGTGGTCCAACACTGTGTTACCCACTGTTAAGGCCAACCACAGTGGACTTTTTAAAGGCTATGAGGATTCCTGGTCAGAGCTGGAGAAGAACATCGTGTTCTGCGACATCGGCAGCGGCGTCGGTAACGTTTGCATGCAGTTACTGGCGGAGACAAACTGCCAGAAAACTGTTGGCGTTGAGGTCATCCCCTCTCGCCACGACGCAGCCAAAGAAGCGTTTGCGCACGCAAAAAAGGAGTATCCAACCGTTTTCGAAGGCAAACAGGCTGTCTGGTTCAAAAAAGATCTTGTCGAGTGCGCTGAGGATCTCACACGGGAAGGAGTGAATGTTATATTTACCCACTCTTGGATGTTCGATGACGCCTTGATGAACAAGCTAAGCGAAGTTATTTCGCGTGTTCCCTCTGTAAAGTGTGTAGTCACTTCACGAAAGCTGGACGAGCAAGTCCTTAATGGAAAATTAAAGCTTGCCTCTTCCGTTCATCTTTCTGCCGACTGGAATGACGAGGCTCCATTTTATGTCTACTCCCAGCAGTAAAGTGTGTGAGTCGAAAAATCTATAACTCCTTCAACTTCAATGAAATAGGGGAAGTGTGCGAGGGTCTGAACGGATAGGCAGTCGTTAAAATAAGCGACCCTCTACTCTTTCCTGCTTGTCGTCGCCCAACCGCTTCTCTTCAACGACCTCTCGCTAGAGTTCAAGGAGAGTGTGAGAATCAGAACAATAATTCCTTAAAGGAAAGGGCTGAAGGGACACAGTGTTTACGATATCTGAGTATTGTTGACCAGGATAATAGAAGAATGCAAACTCAATTTCCAGATTTGTCAAAGAATTTTGATGTCCTGTTGAGTTCGCCGAGCGGTAAAATGGGGACAGGTTTCTATTCCTTCTCTTCGTGGTGCTGGTAAATCAAGTGTGTCGAGGCTCGTGCCTTCTTGTTGATACATTACACAAGAGTGGTCACACAATTGTGCCCGTCTTAACTACAAAGTAACGTCATCGCCCTCCCTCCTCGTCATTTATGGAAGTGTGCTGCTCGTTTTCCCTGCTATGATTTACCTACGTTGTCTTGCTCGCTCAACCTCAACCTCCTTCTGCTTTGGTGCTTCAGTTATGCATTAGGTCTTATTCATCTCCTCGCTTCCCTCTCATCTGCCTTGCATACTAAGAGCGTATGTTCTTGAGGCCAAACTGTGGAGACAGCGCCGGATATCAACAACAATGAAGAAGGAAACACTTACACATTCAGAGTAGCAGAAAAAGCCGCAGCAATATATCTATTGTGAGGCTCAACCATCAGCGGAAGAAGTGTCACCAGCGGTTCAACTAACCTATATAGTAGTACCATCCCGAATTCTGAACGGAATTTCGAGGGGAAAGTCAGTAAATTTTAAAAGGAATCAATACATTGAAGGAGTAACATACTTGGTGGTAACAAAATTGCCACCATCATTACCACTAACAAAAAGCGCCGTATACTCTACCCGCAGAAGGGCTGGGTCTGAAGAGGCTGAAAGCACAACAACAACAACAACAGTGACTGAGCGCTGCTAACTTATCAGGCTGTATTACTCTCGTGTCTCAAATATTCTCGAATGTTTACTAGAGAAAAGGAGCGGCAATTGGAGGACCTGCGACGCCGCCGCGACCAAGAAGGAGACTTACCACACGATGAGCAGGTTCTGTTGGAGCAAATGGAAATCGAATACAACGCTTTTATTCATGATAGCTTGATACAAATGAGGTCAATGGCTGCCACTCAGGACAGAAGATTGCCTCTGCGATGCGGAAGGATCGGCTTACTAGTGCAGTCACTGACTATGTTTCGAATTTTGTGTCTGGACGTGGTCTTCCTAGGTCTCATCGAGCTCCTTTTTCTGTCGTTTTCCTTCTCTCCCGTCTGGCTTAGTGATACTGAATACGACGTTGAGGTAATAAAAAATATTGCACTCATAATCGCAGGTATTCTTGGCCTACGCATTAACAGAGACATGTTTCACTGGTGGATTCTTTTATTGCATACAACAACAGCAGTGTTTTCTTTTCTTTATTTTTTAATGTTTCACGCGTTCTTTGGTCCTCCTCTACTTCTTAATTTTATGCAGATTGTTACATGCTGGTTTTTGCTTCTTGCTGCCCGAAAATTAGGCGTGCCGCGCTGCTAAATCACATCGGTGAGATCGGTTACTCACTTGTGTTCACTTTTTTTTTTTTTTTTTTTAATGCAGCAGTTGCGTTATGGATATGTTGTGTTCATACTTATATGGTCGTAACACTTGTCCCAAAAACAAGGAAGAGAAGAAACAACCGGCCATGCGAACTCTGGAAAAGAAAAAGAAAGAACGCGAATCGGCACACCCATTTTACAGGCACATGCTTTGAGTATATCACCCTGTAAGCGTTCACACTCGTACTGCGTGATATACAGGACGGTAGTGTGCGTCCCAATGCTCCGGATTAGAGCACAATATAGATCCTAGTGCTCCCGGAGCTAAAATGCCGCCATCACCCTTGTAGGGCTTATCATATGCAAGACTACGCGCGAGCTCGTGTGCTTTGCGCCACCCATGGCTCACGTTCTTCTGTTTCTATCTCTGCTTCTGACTCACTCTCCTCCACCTCTCTTTCTCTTTTTTGTTCATGTGTTTTTCTCTTTGGTGCTGTCCTCGCGCGGTCTGTACTTGTGTGCTTTCCCAACAAGCGCATGTCTTCTCACACACACATTCTACCACACTATTGTGTTTCTGCTGCTTGTGTGTGGGCCAACTGGACTGCGCACCATGCTTTTCCTGTTCCTGTGCCCTAACTACCATTCTCTACTACCACCCCCAGTTTTATCAATGACGAATCTATAGAATTTTGAAGCAGTAGCACCAAACATATCTTTTTTTTTCTTCACTCGCGTCCTTGTAGCATCATGGATTTTTTTCTTCAAATACCCCCCGTAACACGGCTGCTGCTGGCCTGTTTTGTCTGCATCACCATTCTCTGCTCGTTTGACTTTGTTCATCCAGTGCAGCTGATTTATAGTCCATCGCTAGTGTCAGACGAGCGGGAGTACTGGCGACTTGTTACGACATTCTTTTACTACGGAAATTTGAGTGTCCATGTGCTCTTCGAACTTCACTGGGTTTACACCGTCAGCGGTACAATCGAGGAGCAATTCTTTTTTGGTCATCCTCTCGACTACTCGGCGGTTCTTGCTTTTGGTGGAGCGCTGTTACTTGCAATCAGAACTTTAAAAGTGGTTGATGCGCCATTTCTTAGTTTCATGTTTGCCAATATGCTAGTGTACTTGTACAGCAAGTTGGTACCGGACCAACACGTTGCGATTATGGGCATCGTCACCGTTCCTATGCGACTGTGGCCATTTATTTTCACAGGCTTATCCGTCGCCCAACAAGGTATAGGTAGTTTACGCAATGAAATAATAGGCAACGCAACTGGCCATGTAGTTTGGTATTTCATGGAGGTGGTTCCGCGCATTACAGGTGTTAACGTTTTTTCTCTTCATCGTCTGCTGCAATTTTTCTTTTGACTGGCTGTCCCTCATTTCCAGTTCCGTTAAACCCCATCTTACTGCTATTAATCTTGACAAAGTATTTTTCAGCGGCTGTCATTTCTACTGACGCAGCTCTTGCGATAACAGTACATTGTCATGAATGAACGGAGTCGCTGTAGTTTTTCCCCTATCCGTACCTTGGAAGTGCATTCTACAAAATGGAGGAGAGAGAGAGAGCGAGGGAAAGAGAGAGAATGAAGGGGGGGGGGGGACGCAGAAAAAAAATGTGATCTCGCTTATCCAGAGGGTACATGGCGAATCATCTGCACAAACAGGTCACACTTATTCCAATTTCATTCCTACCCCCTTCCGCTTCTATTTTGTCTTGTGTTTCAACTCTTCCTCTTCCTGCCCTCGTACTGCTGAGACTCTCCTCTTCTCCGTTGGACCTCCACTTCCTCCGCACAGTCCTTGTTTTCTCTAGGCGCTGAACTATTCCACTATCGTGTTCTTTGCAGCCTCGTTCATTCAAAAATCCGTGAGGTATCAAGACGACTTTGTTGTTGAAGGTGAGACAGAATTCAAGCAATAGTTACAACGACAACATAATTTGGTAAAACATAAGGCCCCCACACCGCGCCAGCAAACAACAGCAGCCGGTGCACTTATCCTTTTTTTTTTCCCGTACGGAAAACAGTGGCTCTCTCGCCACGCCACTGTTTATCACGCCCTCTTCAACAATGCAGGCTCAAAGTAGGTCATTTTTGAGCAAATGCGTCCGAAAACCGCTGATCCTGCATTTTGACATCAACAAGACTATAATTCAAGTAGACCCCACAGGAGGACGAACAATGGAAGACGTGTTAAATAGCAATGCGGCCGCCAACGTTATGGGCAAGGTGGATCATTCCGGGGCTTGGATTCCCTTGTACGGTCCCCATGACACTCCTTTTGAGCCAGAAGGTGGCTCCAAACTTATTTCGTACACAGACTACGTCGATGAGAAGTGGAAGGCTCCACCAGGTATGGATTCTCTGTCGGCAGCTGAAAAAGACACTGTGTGGCGTCAGGTAAGCGCTGGGCGACGAAAGGCAGTTAGAGATTTCACCCACCCTGGGGGACCAGGCCATGCTTACGCCTCCCTTGTCGAACAACAATTAGCGCATCTTCGTGTGCGGGATGGTGAGTATCACTCGATTATACCCGCCTTTTTCCAAACCATTAATTATCTTTCGCAGGAGGATTGGCCTTTTGTTCTTATTTTTCGAACATTTGGCAGTGATTTGAGCATGGTGCTGGAAGAGTGGAAACGCTTCATTCTTGGTGAACACCACTGTAAACCACAGGGAAATATATTACGACGTATGCGTGAAGAGTTCAAGGATCCCCACTGCGGTTGTGTCTTCCGTCGTGGTGACGCCATGCTGCTGGTTCTCGGACCGAACGTCTCTGCGTCGCACTTGCCACTAAGCGGACTCCCTCTTGCTGAAGTGGAAACGGCGCTGCACTCGTTGCCTGGTTTCAAGACGTTAAAGACAGTAACATTTCACGATCTGCCAAACGAGCTCATAGCGATGTGCGCGGGTTCAAATAACGTTGGGGGTCTGGTGGACTATTACCCGAACTGGGCACAGGGTGCTGAATCTCGGCATGGTGGAAAGGTATTTGCTGTCGAGGTGGAGGACGCCAAGAATTACCACATCTTTTTTGATGACAACATTTTTGTAGGTGATGAGCACTCCATTGTGGATCTCCGCGACGCATCTGACCCATCGAGACCTATCACCGACGCAGAGATAGAGCGGCGGTTTTGCGTTCATGTAAACGCTTTCAGGGCGATCACAGATGAAGACTACTTTCTCAAGTGCCTTGATGCATGCTGTCAGCTGCAGCAGCACTAGGGGAGTTCGAGTGAGCAGAGAGGGGATTGCCGTCGAGTTCCCCACCTGCTACGGCTCTCACACTGCCTCGGGCGTACGAATGCTGGGGGCAAGCTTTTCTACCATACGACAAGATAGAACAATCGAAGCAGAGATAAAATGTCATGAAAAATACATACGCTTTGTATTAATCTACATCCATGTTCCGCTTTGAGCGTCACTGACTACTGCTGACGTCATGTTATGCCTTTTCCTCTCGTGGTGCTGCGCGGCATGCAGCGTCCGATGTAGAATTCTTGCGTGTGGTTCTGTATAGCTCGACGTTTGCTGTTACTAGCGGTATACTTGTTCGCACAGTATTCGATGCACGCGATTTTTACTTCTTCCTCTTCCTTTTCCACTGCCCTCTCCACCTCTAGATACGCGTTCTCGCCGTCAGACCAGCTGTGCAAGCTTTCACACACTCGCCTCTACCTCGACTTCACAACCTCTCTGGAGAGAATCATCGAGAACGGACGTGCCTGAAGCTTGTTCATGACCGAATACAAGAAGCTGTGTGCACTGTGCGCCGACCTCTGTGGTGATGTCAAGAGGTTTGCGGATCTTTCAGCAGTGATTCAGGACTCGCAAGACACTGACGTTATGATCGCAGATGCTTACCAGCTGTTAAAGAAGATTATGGACACCGACGCGGACGCCACACCACGCGTTCGCCACATTGCTCTCAAAGCTCGAGAGACTGATCCGAACAAGCAGATATACAATGAAAACATGTGTGGGAAGATTGAGCAGTTGCTACAGGACTACTGTGCTGCGTTTGTTCCCCTCCTTGATGATGGGCACAGCTGGTCATTACCTGAATGCGTCATGGCTGCAGACACCACTTCTGTTTTGGCACGGTTGGAGCCGTGCTCTGCGGTCGATCGTGTTCGTCTAGCGTACCACTCCTTTGTATTGAAGAAGGCAGAGGTGGAGAGTTGGAATGCACGAACAGCGACGCAGCTGGATCAACTGGTAGTCTACGAAGAGGAAGACAGAAATGTGGTCCTGGCTACAGAAAGTAGGGATATGATCCTTCTTCTGGGCTCTGAAAAGGATCAGCGCTTTGCCTTATACGCGATGGCACGAAAGCTGCGTGAGGAGAGGTGGAGCGCAGAGGTGCGGCGCCGCACCGCAGAGGACTTGAGCAGACGGAATGCCGCAAAAACATTGAGCCCAACGACCGTTGTGACTTTCATTGCAGCTCACCTTCCGGACGCTTCTCTGCAGGCTTTTATCCGGTCAAAGCTGAAACAACTCGTTGGGGTGCTGGTGTCTTCCCCGGAAGACATGAATGTGCGAGTGCTGCGTAATGATAACATACAACTCTGTGCTGACTTTGGTCATCCCTGTATCATGGGGTGCGAGGTCTGCACCAGCGCCTATAGCGTTTCGGAAATTGTGTGGTACTTCCTGGGCTACAGAATCACGTACCGCCCTGACACCCTGTCACCTGGCATACGACGTGGTCCGAATGAAATGGCTGTTCTTCCTTGTGGACGGCCAGTGTGTGAACATCAGTTCGTCAAGATGGGTTACGAGGACTACGCAGAGCGTTTTCTGGAGTTGGCTGAACCCGACGCAGACAAGAACCCCGATGAGTGGATCGAATGGTACACAACGCTTCAAAACGTTGAGGCCGCCCTCTAGTTGCACTCTATCCCTACTCCCTTTTATCACAAGTCTTTCTCTCGTGCCATCTTTGTTCCACTTGTCTGGCATCGACAACATGTTCCTTTCGTACTTCTCTTTTTAATGTACCCGTAGGCCTTATAACTGCTGTCAATGCCCTCGTGCTTAGAAGAGAGTTGAAGTAAAATTGATGCGAAAACAGAAGTGTATGACCTTTTGACTTTTCCCCACTGTCTCTATGCATCTGCGTCTTTTTATCGGTGCACTGTCTCATGCTGGTGTTCTGATTGTCGTGTATCTTTCTTTCTCATGTGCTTCCTAGGGATATGCATATACTCCGGTGCCTTTTCTCCTCACCATTTATAGGACCACACAGTAAACATTAGTACACAACGAACGCGCTGAAAGTCAGTAGTACGAAGAGTACCACCAACACAATATCAAGGAGACGGCGTAGAAAAAACAAACGAAACAACGAAGGGCGACCAAGTATCTGCTCTTCTCAGTGCAAGGGAAGGGAGCGTTAGGTGAGACGAGCTTACGAAGCAGCCGGCCACTTTCCTGCTCGAAATCTCTCATACATACATAGAGCGACGAAGGAAACACAAGAACAGCACCGCAGGAAAGCATTTCCACTGTCAACACTATTAGACTTTCCTGCACGCCCCTTACTCGCGATACTTTGCCCTGAAAAGGAAGGAGTTTACACGACGCCACGCTTTACTAGGCAAGTCGCACGGGTACCCCAGACCCACACGCAGCAATGGAAGGCATTACTACGGAGGCGGCCTTGTCCAAGTATGATTCCGTACTGACCCCGTACGAAAAGGACGAGATCAAGAATTTTCCTCTCATTTATTACGCCGGACAAAAATGCGAGGAGAAGATAAAGGCCCCAACAGGCGACGCAAATGATGGGTACGACAACGAAAGCGGCGAGTACAACATTGTCCCCCGTGATCACATCGCGTACCGTTACGAGGTGGTGGGGTTGCTGGGAAGCGGCGCTTTCGGGCAGGTTGTCAAAGCTGTCGATTACAAGGAGGACGACTTTGTCGCTATCAAAATAATTAGGAACCGCCGTAAAATCGCCTTTCAGGCCAAAGCCGAGATCCGCATACTGCAGGATATCCGCGACAAGGACGAAGAGGGATCATACGGTTTGGTACAGATGATTGATAACTTTACCTTTCGCGGTCACGTTTGTATCGTCTACGAGCTACTTGGAATGGATCTTTACGATGTGATGAAAAAGGGAAATTTCTATCCGATGCCACTGTCCACCGTGAAGCAAATTGCCGCACGCGTTTTAGTATCCCTTGCCTTCTTGTGGAAGGAAGGCATCGTTCACTGCGACCTCAAGCCTGAGAACATTTTACTCAAGTCAGAGGAGGGTGTTGCTGTCAAGGTGGTTGACCTCGGTTCTGCCTGCTACGAATCTGGATGCAGCTACACATACATCCAGTCGCGCTTTTATCGGGCACCGGAGGTGGTACTGTCGTTGGAGTATGGTTGCCCCATCGATCTCTGGAGCTTCGGGTGCATCCTGTGCGAGCTGGCGACGGGGAATCCCATTTTCGCTGGGGAGAGTGAGCATGATCAGCTCTTCTGCATTATGGAGTACCTTGGAATGCCACCTGAAGATATGGTGATGCGCAGTAAGCGACGCGCGGAGTTCTTCAACGAGGATATGACTCCGAAGATTACTCCGAACGACAAGGGAAAGGTTCGCGAGGTAGGCTCCAAGACCATCGCTTCTTTCATTGGTGTCGCCGAAAATAGCCTCTTCGCCAGTTTTGTGTCCGATCTGCTACAGTGGGATCCCGAAAAACGGGCGAATCCCACCGAGGCCATGAAGCACCCCTGGATCGAAGACGAATTTGTCTTCAAGGCAAATGACTCCAGTGAGGAGGAAGATGACGAGGCTGTGGAGGCCGTGGAGGCCGGCGACGGCGAGGAGGACCCAACAGATGCCGAAGTATCCAAGCAAGGGGCGACGGCGGAGCATTCGCACCCTCCTCCCCACGCCAGCGGGAGCGCCCCCACCGATGTCGCCCCGTCTTCTGCTTCTGTCACAGCCGCTCCCCCGAGCCGCCCCGCCCCTGCCACACACCGCCCTGCCCCCACGGAGCGACAACGACGGCTGCCCCAGCTGGTGCGGTCGGCACCAAGGCAGCTGCGCCCGTAGCATCGGCAGCGCGTACCGCACCAGCAACCGCTGGCAACGGCCCGACACGCGAAGGCAGGGGCACAGGAACCACGGTCCCTGGCGCGGCCAGCACCCAGCGCCCAGCCGCCACAACTGCTTCGTCTGCAGCTTCCAAGACTGCGACTGCACCGAGGACAGACACCGTTAACAAAACGGAGTCGTCTGCTCCTCCTGCGGATTCAAACAATGTCAATGACCGTGTGAAGTTTTTCAACGCCATGCTGGAGAAGCGGAAAAGCATTCAACAACAAAAGGCAGCTCTGTCAGTCTCGTCAGGCGGCCACGCTGCCTCTAGTGGGGCCAGTGCACACAGCGACCGTAACGTCAAGGAATCTGTGGCACTCCCAGCCGTGCACACCGCCAACGGGCCCACAACAGTACCCACCGTCAACGCTGAGGCGGACGGCCACCGTCGCCTTTCGCGACCGGCAAACACTAAAGCGACCCGCGAGCGACAGAACCAGGCGGCTGTCTTGCCTGGAACGTGAGATGCTCTTCTCGGTGTCTATCGCCTGGCTCGCGGCTGATTCTTCATCCCACCCTACCCGTCGCACTGTATATCCCTTTCTCTCTCTCTCTCTCTCTCTTTTCCCCCCTCTTTCTTTTCCTCTCTCTCTCTCCTCGTGACGGAGCCGCTCTTTTTTCACATTCCTCGCGTTTCACGCATCTAGTTTGAATACGCTGGTAGTTGGAGCATTTTGTGGGATCAGCACAGTTTCATCGATCTACTGCTGCCTCCGTCGCCAGCCCTGTTTTCTTCTTCATGTTTGTGAGTGTACACACACAGGCACACACACAGCCGCAGCAGAAAACATCAAAGGTGACTTTGTCCTGGAAGCACCAGTGCTACTACATAGGGTAAAGCATACAAGGACCACTTCAAAACAACAACGACAACAACAAAAGGGCAACATGGAAAACATAATAAGGAAGCGAGCGCCAGAGAGAGAGAGAGAGAGAGAGAGAGAGAGAGAGAGAGAGAGAGAGTTTAGTATAGTGAGATAGAAAGAGAAATAAGAATGAGGAAGCTTTTTTTTTTCCTTAAACTTTTCCAGCGAATTTGTTCTACAATCAGTTTTACCAGGAGCAACGTGGACGACATATGTTTATTTTGTCTCTCGTTTTTCCGCCGCCCTCCCCTCTTTTCCTCTTCTTATTATTTTCTTTCATTTCCAGTCTCCAACATAACAAGCAGCTTGCTCTCGTTCTCGCTCTTCATTTATGTGAATAAGCCAGTAAAAACCTTCTTTTCTTCCTCTTTTATTATTATAAAAAGAAGCCCTTCCTCTTATTTTCATTGTATAATTCACCTTCATTATATTTAGTTTTTATCTTCAAATTTTCCCATTCTTTCCAGACACAAACCCCTTTCCTCCCCTCTTACATTCTTCTCCCTTGTCCTTGACCGTCTGCTCTTGTTCTTTTTTGATTCGGCAGAACTATGGCGCAACAGTACACATTGTGCGTTTTTTTTTCTTTTTGACTGGAACGCTATTCCAGGGCGCCATGAGAACTGAAACTGCTTATTGATTTTTTTCTCCGTCATTCCTTCGCAACATATAGCCTGATGAATGTAGGTGACTCGCACTTCTCTTCTTTCCTCTTTCCGCCCTTTTCTTTTCACTGGTACCCCATTTTTGTTCCGTTTGGGAAAACAATGTTAAGCTTCTTCCAATCTATTCTTTTCTATTCACTATGCTTTTTCTTACATATACATATTAGTTGCATGACCTTTCGTTCTCTGTTTATCTTTTTTTTTTTTTACATTTATTTCTTCTATCACGCCTCTTTTTATGTTTGGACTTTTTCTCTTCCCCTTTCCCATTTCCACCTGGCGTGTCTGGATTCATTCTTTCCTTCGGTCGTCCGTGCCCTAACCTTTTCCTCGAAGGGACTCTTGCAGTGGTAGACTACTGCGGGGTGGGGCCGGGAATGACCTGCAGGAAAAGGAAGAACTATCGAATTCCGAACGAAAGAAGCAGCGTGAATGCATGTATATATAGAGAGGGAACAGCAACGAGAACGTAACCAGCATACGCACATGCACACGTATACACACACGCGGACACACACATCCGTGATCAGCAAGGATTGTTTTTCGATTTGCACTATCATCATTGTCGTGAAAAGGCCACCAGACATGTACCTTCACGAGAACGTGCGCATTAATACACACTCACATCTTACATTCTTCCCCCTCCCTTTTCTTCTCTCTCTTTCTTTCTGATCGCGCATCTGCCATTCCCTGAATTTGCGTTAACAACTTCCATCCAACCCAGTTTGTGCGCTGTTCAACCACGGTTATAGCGTTTTCACTCGTTTTTTCTTCCAATGAATCAACTGTCAGTCTGCGAAGTGCCTCCATTTCAACCTAAACTGTTTACATTACTCTCTCTACTAGTACTCTCTCCCACCTACCGTAGCTGTGGGGAAAGAGGTCGTACTTTGCTACTTCTGCGATGCTTCTTGGCCTTTCAACCTACTTCTCCCCTTCTCCCTCTTTCCGCTGCTAAAGGCCAGCACTGATAGAAACCTTCCTTCTTTTCCCTCTTTCCCCCCTTTACTCTCCAACTTGGTACGTTGAAAAGTTTTTGCCGTCAAGTGCGAACCGGTCGTGTCTCGTGCTCTTCCAATTTCCAACGATTCTCCACATGCTTGCACGAACGCTGTTTTCGCGCTGTGCCGCTACTGCCCCTGGCAGATCAGTGAATCCACTGCTTCGGGCGTGCGGGGTCGATGGTCGAGAGCTGATGTGCCGCATGGGTTCGCACTGCACCACCACCAAGTCGTCGGCTCTTATCACCACAGCGAACTGTTTCATGCTTCTAACGTATGCCATCATGATCAACTGGATATACGAGGGCTACGTTGATCTGTGGTTCGGCATCTATGGCCTTGACGAAGATGACGAGGACGAGTAAAACCCGTCATTTTATTACCTCTTTTTCTTTCCCATTTCAACATGTACTTTATTTATCTGTTTAACTTGCTCTGTTTTCATCTGCCGACGAACGCATATTTTGATATTCCAATCGGGGCTGCCTCTTGAGTTTATCCCACTTCCCTTTGTACGTTGGCGCTTCTCGTATCTTCGCGTTGACATCCATGCTGTGTTCTGAACGCTCATTTTGTTTATGTGCACTTTTAGTTCTTGTCGTTTGTCATGTTTTCCGTGGATGTACGCATATTACGGACATCGGAACGAACATTCCCACACATTTATTCGACTCTATTCTGTTTCCTCTCTTTTCGAGATGAAAAAAAAAATACAACACCAACGCATAAGTAATCAGATCAGCAGCAACGTAAGGCAGAATTAACGAGAAAGACGAAGCAACTCGCAGTAGGAGGTAAAAAAGAAAGCACATCAACAACGGTACTTAGGCCTCTGCACTTCTTTCTCTTTCGGAATCTTATCATTTTTTTCCTTTTATTTTTTCCTTTCCTTTTTTTAAAAACTTGGTTACCCCACGTGTGCAGATGACCGCTCCTACCACAACAATCAAAGTACTACTGATTGGCGACAGTGGTGTTGGCAAGACCTCCATCCTTATGTCTTTCACCACGGGCGAATTCGACGAGAATCCACAGCCAACGATCGGCATCGACTCACGTTCCAAGAAGGTCAGGACGCGCGACGACGAGGGAAATGTACAGGAGGTGAATCTCCAGCTGTGGGACACAGCAGGGCAGGAGCGGTTTCGCACGCTACAAAGCTCCTACTATCGCGGCGCGCAGGCAGTGATTCTTGTTTACGACGTCAACCAGCCCGCCTCCTTTGATGGGCTACTCAAGTGGCTGGAGGAGTCGCAGACGTACTGCGCCGACGGAGATGTCGTCATGCTGCTTGTTGGTAATAAGGTTGATATGTGCGCTTCTGAGGCCGAGATGCCGGTCCCCAAGACAGCTGCCGTTCAGTTCGCGCAGGAACACGGTATGCTTTTTGTACTCACCTCCGCGCGAACGATGGCGGGCATCTCACAGGTGTTCGATGAGGTTGCCAGGAGAGCGTACGACAAGCTGCTGAAACGTGAGGTGCGCGCGCGCGGGGCCTCCAAGCGTCTCACTGAAGGGGAGGGCGGAAACGGCAGCAGCAGCGGTGGTGGGTGCTGCTAAATGCACCCCTTTATCTATTTTGTGCAATTATTACGTCTCATTCAGATTCATCTCTTTCATTTTGCTGCATATCGAATGCCCCACTTACTTTTTTTGTTACACTTTTCTGTTCTTGTTGTTCAAATGCGGTTCAGATGTGTGGAAAACCAAACGACGAATACAGGTCAACCGCTGCCGTGAGGGCGTGCTCAGGTCACTAATGCTATGCACGCAATGAGTAGTGCTGGCAATTGCTCCTATTCCCACTACTGCTGCTAGTAATCATCTCTTGCCCTTTCTGTGCCACCAAGGGTATCTTCCTCTTTGTTTTCCCCGTATCAACAACAAGTTGCAAAACAAAACAAAAACAACAACAAAGTGACAAAAGCCAAAGGACGAATTGCTTCAATCCTCTTTTCACCCAAAGAAAAACGGTAAACTAACAGCAAACAGCAACACCAACAGCAACAAAGTACCAGCGCCATGTGTAGTTCTTCAGACCACAATGCTGTACGCATGTATCTTCTCCTAGAACTGTGCGCTCTACGTGAGCGTTACGAGGCGCTCTGCCAGGGAGACGATGATATGTCGACAAATGGCAGCAGCGCCGCTCTTCCTTCACCTGAAAAACGTAGACAATCGGCGTCTTCGAAACTCGCACCAGGCGAGGCACCGTTGGCGGCGGCTGCCGCTCCCGGATCTGCAGACGACAACGACGGAGACAACGGTTACAACAACACGGATGATGAGGAGGATGATGCGCTAGGCCAGACGGATAGGGACGCCATTGAGGCTTTCTTCAACTCAGATGACGATTTTTTGCGGGACTTCAATAGCGGGCAAGGCTCCATCAGGCGCGGGGAGGCTATTGGCTCACTGTAAAGCGCCATCGCGTCGTAGCTTATTCTTATTCTTCTTTTGTCTTATTATTATTTTGCTAAATCATCGCGTGTGCCCCCTTACCTTTTTTCTCAATAGCAGCTCCCCTATCTCTACTTGTTTTCTTCTTCACCCGCTCTCTCTCTCCCCCTCTCATTTGTCTCTTCGCTGTGTATTCTTGTATTTTTCTACACCACTGTTTCTCTCTGCGCTTTCTGGAATTGTTCAGCTCGATTTTTTTGAGGTGCGCCAATTATGTATTTGACGTATTGCCTTCTCTCACCGTAGGAGGCTGGAGAGCTAAAAGCCATCCGACGAGGCGCTAACGTACAGGAAAAAAAAAAGAAACAACTCCCACACACACCCAATCATAATAGTAGTGCACAAAACAGCTGCATTCTTTTATTATTTCATTCCTATGTTACTTTTACCAGTAAATGCTGTTGTCGACAGTTTCGATTTCCTTTGTTGGAGTCACTTCACTGTGGTCATGACCACTCCAGACGCCTCCTTTGTTTTTTCATCTATTGCTCCTCTTTCTCTCACTCTCTCTCCTCCTTTATCCTCACTTTTTTTTTTTTATTACTCTTGGCCTGTTCGATTGACAGAAAAATAATAACAACAACTAGCTCTAAACATGGAGGACGACGATTTGCTTTTTAAAGTCATTTTGATCGGTAGCTCCGGCGTGGGGAAGAGCAACATTACGCTACGCTTCTGCGACGACCACTTCTACGAGGACGCCGCTCCGACCATTGGGATGGATTTCAAGTATTCTCATTGCGAAACGCTTGAAAAAAAGCCCCGCTCGGTGCGACTCCAGGTTTGGGACAGCGCAGGACAGGACACCTTCGTCACTCTCACAACCGCCTTCTACAGGAACTGCCACGGCATTTTGCTTTGCTTTGATTTGACCGATCGCCAGTCTTTCGAGGACCTTGACAAGTGGTTTGACCTGATCGAGAAGAACTGCACAACTGTTCCTCCGCTGATCCTGGTTGGGTGCAAGCTGGACCTTGTCAAGTCGTCGCAGGACAGCGCCGCCGAGACCGGTATTCAGCTGGGAAGCATGCGCCAAATCGCGAGGAGCGAGGGGGATGTGTGGGCTCGGCAGCACAACTGCTTGTGCTACATTGAAACGAGCGCGAAGGAAAACACCAATGTCACGTCAGCGTTCCAGCAGCTCACCACGTACATCGCCAAGGGTACCCACACCGGGACAGAAGGGGGCCACAGCCGGACGTTTAGCAAGCAAAGCAGCAAGAAGACCGTTGACATGGAGGCGGCAGACAACGAGAAGAAGGGCAAAAAGTCATCGTGTTGCTAAGTGAAGAGTGTAGAGAGTGAGGAGGGGGGTGGTGGGGACGGAGGATGCAGGGCCGAGAACCATCATCCAACGGAAAAACCCGTAGCGATAGAAGAGAGCACGTAAATTCTCAAGGACGTTCGGCAGATTTTGCTATGGCTTAGTGCTACCTTTCTTCTCTTCCCACCCTGTTCATTGCCCCCATACCAAAAATGCACAACTGAATCTAGACACTCATTTTACTATCTTTCTTCAGTCTACCCCTCCCCCCTTCTCCGTCTCCCCCTTCCTTTCTCGTTTCATTCACGATGCCAACCTCTCTTCCTAGTCTTGGTTTTTTTTCTGCGTTCTATTCTTCTTTTGCCAGTGTAGACTGACCTCCTCCACGTCCTTTCTTCCTTTTTGCGGATCGCGCACTGGAACAGTGGCAGCACTTCCAGTGAACATTTTGCGAAAGCGCAAAGCATTTTCAACAGTGAATTGTATCACTGATAATTCATTCCATGTATGATTCAACGTCACTATGTACCCGCACCCTCACAATGCACTGTGACGCAAACAGAATGCACAGTGCAGTAACGAGTTTATATTTAACTGCTTTCTTGCCATCTGTTTGATCACTCGTTACGTCGGTGTGATCTTATCTTTTGTGTTCTCTTCTCTCTTTTTTTCTCTCTTTTTCCTTTCTCTTTGCCGTTGCTATTTTTCATTCTGCCGATTAAGGCAACAAACACAATACACACGCTCGCGCACACACGTCCATTGCCTAGTCGTGGTGCGTTCTCAGGTTCCCTAGTCGTTTTCTTCGTGCTCAATACGTGGAGGCCTTTGTTGAGTGGACCATGTGTTCAGGTGAGCACTCCTGCAAGGCGAGTACCAATGATGACGTGGTCCATTTTTTTTTCCACCCCTCTTAGCCAGCGCAGTGGTGATTTCGCAGAACACACACAGACGCAGGCACCCGCAATAAACACGCGCACAGGTCGTCATGCATACGCCTACGCATACTTAAGTAGGAAGTTACAATGTTTTAGGATTTATGGATTCCACCTTCTTGTATCTGCACACAAATTCACTCGTCACACTCTCACATGTAGAAATACTACACAGCGACAAGGTAAGAGATAAAGGAGAAGCTGAGGGAGAAGCGTCTTTTTTTTTTTTTCAAGGTAAGTTACGAGATATATTTTCTTGCGGGATTTCTAGCTCTCTACTTTATTCTTCCGCATTTCATCTTGCATAAAAATTTACAGTCTTACAACTCTTTCTTTTTCCTTTGATCACTTTCAAAACCAAATAGGAGCTGTATTGCAGCGCCGCGTTACCCCATCTCTTTTCCCTCCTCTCTTTTTTTTTTTTTGCGCCTGCCGAACACGACTCTTACGATGGAGGCGACCAACTTCCGGACGGCCAGTCGCACGGCGCTGGGCTTTGCGTCACTACAGCTTCTCCTGGCATCGTTGGTGATTAAGATTGTGCAGTCAATTGTGCGCTCCCGGCGACCCGCGGCGCGGCACAAGGCCATCGAGGGCGAGGATGATGTACAGATGAACATGACGTTTGTGCGTCGTCTAATCCCGCTGCTGAAGATCTGCATCCCGGGGTTTCTCTCGATGGAGTTCGCGAGCGTGCTGACGCTGCTGTCGCTGTTGTTCCTGCGCACCAAGCTGACGCTCTACACGGCGCAGCTCATCGGCCGAAGCGGCCGGCTGCTCGTGGAGAAGAAGCTCAAGCAGTTCTTCTTCACGGTCGGCGACATTGGCCTGCTCGCGATTCCCGGCGCGATCCTGCACATTGGCAACCAGTACACCAAGCTGATGCTGCAGCAGAAGTTCCGCGAGAACATCCAGAACCAACTGCAGGAGGAGTACGTGACGCGCGTGGCAACATCTACCTCATCGCGACGCAACACTCGCTCGACAACCCCGACCACCGCCTCGCGCAGGACGCGAAGCAGTTCTGCAACGAGCTGACCGGGCTCTTCCGCTCCGTGCTGAAGCCGCTGCTGGACGTGGCCATGTTTTCCTTCGCGCTCGCGCAGAAGGGCGGCCTCGGCCCCCCGGGCTTTCTCTCGAGCTATTACGTGCTTGTCGCGACCCTCATGAGCAGCCTGCTGCCCAGCTTCGCCTCGCTCGTGGCCAACAGCCAGCGCAAGGAGGGCAATCTGCGGGCGTCGCACGGGCAGCTGGTGCAGCACGCGGAGGAGATCGCCTTCTACGGCGGCGAGGA
The DNA here is from genome assembly GCA_030347455.1 of Kentomonas sorsogonicus. NCBI lineage: Eukaryota > Euglenozoa > Kinetoplastea > Trypanosomatida > Trypanosomatidae > Kentomonas > Kentomonas sorsogonicus. Next base: position 366,076 of record JAQOSZ010000110.1, on the reverse strand, counting down.
GATTGAGCGCGAGCACGCCGACCGGCTGCTGCGATCCATCTGCAAGCACGAGCTGCTCATCAAGAAGGTCAAGTGGTGGAGCGGCCTCATCGACTCGCTGCTCATCAAGTACGGCTCCGTCTGCATCGGCTACATCGCGTGCGGCGCCGTCACCTACCAGCACCGCCACGTCTTCTCCAAGTCGCAGCTGACGGAGCTGTACCTGCAGAGCACCCAGCTGTACATGCCGCTCTCGCTCGCCATTGGGCAGCTGCTGCTGCTGCACAAGAAGGTCGGAGCGCTCTGCGGCAGCACCCACCGCGTTGGCGAGATGCGCGAGATGCTCTCGCAGATCTCGGCAGAGCCGCGCGGGCCGGACACGCAGCCGGTGAACTTCCGCATCGGCGCCGCCGAGGGCGCGAGCGAGGACGAGATCGACATCCGCGGCGTCAACGTCGTTCGCCCCCGACGGCGTTACGATCCTGCGCGACTTCACGCTGCACGTGACGCGCGGCAACCACGTGCTGATCATGGGCAGCAACGGCTCCGGCAAGTCGGCCCTGATGCGCATGCTGACGCGCCTGTGGCCGCTCGTCGTGGGCGAGGTGCGCCTGCCGGGCAAGCACAAGGTCGGGCTGCTCTCGCAGCGCACCTACCTGCCTCCCGGGACCCTGCGCGCGCAGATGGTGTACCCCATGACGGAGCAGCAGGCCACCGACGCGGGCATCACGGACGCGGTGCTCCTGCAGCACGCCGAGTCGCTCGGCCTCGCGTCGGTGGTGGAGCGCGAGGGCGGCCTCGGGGCGGTGAAGAACTGGCACGAGGTGCTCTCCGGCGGCGAGCGGCAGCGCCTCGCGCTCGTCCGCGTGCTGGCCAGCAAGCCCGTCTTTGTGTTCCTCGACGAGTGCACCAGCGCGGTGTCGCAGGACGACGAGCCGAAGCTCTACACGCGCCTCATCCACGCTGGCATCACGCTCATCACCATCTCGCACCGCGAGTCGCTCAAGTCGATCCACAACACCCTCGTGCTGCTCGACGGCGCCGGCGGCTACACCGTCTCGAGCCTCAACTAGTTGGCAAATGGAAACTGGTGACGGGGTGAAGTGGAGGGAGTTTTCCACAAAGCCTCTCTTTCCCAGGTTTGTCATCATTGCCTATTTGGTTTCTCTTCATGCGCCTTCCCCCCCCCCCCTCGCCCCTAATCTCCCTTCCCTGCGTACTTCCCATCACCATTTTGAGCTGAAGGGTGACAAGTAGCGAGAGGGGGGTAGGTGTTGTTCAAGAGCAGGGAGAAATCGTCAAAATGATTAATAAAGTTGTCATCTCCCGGTCAGCCAGGCCGTCATCGCTTGCGTTCCCTTTCTGATAGGAGGGAAACGGCAAGCAACATCATAGACCTGATTAGAGAAGTGCCAGTAACATCCCACACAAAAGCCACCATTAAGTGACGATTAAATCTATTTTCGTTGGTTCTCTGAACTGATAATGTTTATTTCCCCCCTCTCACTGCCTATTTGTGCGTCTTTTTACGTTTTACTTTTTAACGTTGCCGATTTTTTTTTTTTTTTTGAAAAGCTTCTTCTTTTCTGAAATGTTTCGTTCTGCCCTAGATCCTTGACCGTGTACTCAACCTTTTGGTTTTGCGTTCTCTTGTCGAAGTGACACTGTGAAAGTGGTTGCTCCCCTCTCCTTCCTCTTCAGGCCCCCCTGGGTGGCTGCACCGCTGTCTTCATGTATGTGTGCAGAAAACGTTTTTTTTTTTTTTCGATCGTACCTCTCTCTCTCTTTTTTTCATCGCCCGTGTATTTTTCTCCTCTACTTCTACCTCTTACTCCTGCCCCTCTGGCCTCAAGTAATAGAAGCATCTGCCTCTTCTTCTTTTTTTTTTTTTTTGTCTCAGGGAGTTTAAAAATCAACCTTTTGTTCGTTCAGCCAGCCAGTCAGTTTTTTTTTTCGTTTTCGGACCACGAGCGTTCTTTCCGCCCTCCACTGCTGGTGTGTCCGTGTGAAATACTTTTTCTTTTGGTTTCGTCCCCGCTGTACTCTTTCCTTTTTATTGTCATTATTCTTATTTGTTTTTTCCTTACATCCCCTCTTCACCCCTAGCCCGCGACCATGTCGTCCATCTACAACTTCAAGTCCATCACGGTGGTGCCGACGTACAAGGACTTTATGGACATTGTGCTGTCCAAGACGCAGCGCAAGACGCCCACCGTGGTGCACAAGGGCTACCACATCTCCCGCATCCGCCAGTTCTACATGCGCAAGGTCAAGTACACCCAGAAGACCATCAACGAGAAGCTCACCTACATGCTGCAGGAGTTCCCCCGCATGGACGACATCCACCCCTTCTACGGCGACCTGATGCACGTGCTCTACGACCGCGACCACTACAAGGTCGCGCTGGGGCAGGTCGGCGCGGTGCGGCACATGGTGGACAGCATCGGGCGCGACTACGTGCGCCTGCTCAAGTACGGCGACTCGCTCTACCGCTGCAAGCAGCTCAAGCGCGCCGCCCTCGGCCGCATGGCGACCGCGTGCAAGAAACTCAACAGCGCCCTCGCGTACCTCGAGAAGGTGCGGCAGCACATGTCGCGCCTACCTTCCATCGACCCCAACGCGCGCACGCTGCTCATCACGGGTTTCCCCAACGTGGGCAAGTCGAGCTTCATGAACAAGGTGACGCGGGCGGACGTGGAGGTGCAGCCGTACGCCTTCACCACCAAGTCGCTCTTCGTGGGCCACACCGACTACCAGTACTCGACCTGGCAGGTGATCGACACCCCCGGCATTCCTCGACCACTCGCTGCAGGAGCGCAACGTGATCGAGATGCAGGCCATCACCGCCCTCGCGCACCTCCGCGCCTGCATCCTCTTCTTCATGGACCTCAGCGGCCAGTGCGGCTACTCGATCAAGCAGCAGGTGTCGCTCTTCCAGTCCATCGGGCCGCTCTTCACCGGCAAGCCCGTCGTCGTCGTCTTCAACAAGAGCGACGTGTGCACCATCGACGAGGTGCCCGCGGAGGACCACGCGCTGGTGATGGCGGCGATCGAGGAGGCCGGCGCGCAGTGGGTGACGACCAGCACCCTCACCGACGTCGGCGTGGGCGACCTCAAGACGGTCGCCTGCGACACGCTGCTCGCGCACCGCTCGGAGCAGAAGGAGGGCTCGGGGCGCTTCCAGGCGATCCAGAACCGCCTCTACTGTGCCGTGCCGCAGCGCCGCGACGACGTGGAGCGCCCGGCGTACATGCCGGAGGAGGTGGCGCGGGAGCTGGCGACGGGGGAGCGCCCGTGGCAGCGCCGCAAGACGGAGCGCGACTACGAGTGGGAGAACGGCGGCCCCGGCGTGTACCAGGCCAACGAGCGCAAGACGTGGGACCTGGAGAACCCCGAGTGGGTCGACGACGTCATCCCGGACATCATGGACGGCCACAACATCTACGACAACATCGACCCCGACATCCACGAGCGCCTGCTCGAGCTCGAGGCGGAGGAGGAGGCGCGCATTGAGCAGCTCGAGCTCGAGGACGCGCGCCGCCGCCCGGCGCACGAGATGGACGAGGACACCGTCAAGGCGGTCAAGTTCATCAAGGACCGCATCAAGGTGCTCAAGATGCAGCGCGCCATGAAGAACCCCGCGATCCGCCGCACGCGGTCGCAGTCGCTCGCGATCGAGCGCTTCAACAACCGCACCGGCAGCCAGACGCCCCTCGCCTCCCGCAAACGCGGCCGCTCGCTGTCGGTGGGGCAGGAGGCCGTGCTGCGCGACCGCTCCGGCTCCTCCGTCGCGTCGACCAAGGCCTCCCGCAGCGTCAGCGCGCGCTCCGCCAGCCGCGACCGCAGCCTCAGCGTCCGCCGCGGCGAGGGCTTCACCGACATCAACCAGAAGCTCCGCGCCGTCAAGATCGCCAAGGTCAAGGCCGCCCCGCGCGCCACGCAGGCCCGCAAGGGCGAGGGCGACCACCACATCCCCAACTTCCGCCCGAAGCATCTCTTCACCGGAAAGGTCAAGAGCAACGGCGCTCGCGACCGTCGCTAAGCGCTGCGCTGTCGCTCTGCTTGCGTGCGTGCGTGCGTGCGTGCGCTTCCTCTCACAAAACAAAACAGGCGATGGCTGTGCTGCTGCGTCTCTCTTTTTCGTTTTGCAACCTTGTGCTGAAAGGATGAAGAAGGAGAGGACAGCGAAGCGCAATGGAAGAAGGTACAAGGTTTCTCTTTCTCTTGTCTCCTTTTCCCGCAGCACCTTTTTATGTGTGTCGTCGCGCTTCTTCTTTTGCTTTTCCTTTGTATGACGCACAAACATTGTTTATCATTATTGCTGTCTTAAAGATGCTATTGTCTCTATTCGCAAAAACTTTGTATCTTCAACGTTCGTTTGCTTCCGCTTTCTACACGCGTTGACGCAAAACTTTTATTCCTCCTTCTTTCTTCTTTGTTTTTCTTTTCACCTTTGAATCTTTGTTTTCCTTCCTCCCTCTATTTATAATGCGGGAGCAGTGAAAGAAATGTGCGCGCCAAGTCTTTTAGCTTACTTTTTTCTGCCTCAGAGTTGCAGAAATAGGAAACAAACAAGCAAAAAGAAGAAGAAGAAGGAAAGCGTAATGACGAGAGACAGATAGAAAAAGCGTGTATCAAGCTGGTCAAGAACGGAGAAGAAGAAGAAACGAAATGGAAAGAAAGGCAACCGAATGGAAGAGAGATAAAGACGATCTTCTCCATTAATTTATATATCTGAGACACCTTCTGCGACGAAATCCCGTTTGCTTTTTCTTTCTTTACCGAAAGAAAAAAAGCTTTGCTTTTCTTTGAGTTATAACCTCCCCCTTTTTTTCTTTTTCCGCTTTGATAATTAAGTTATTGGTGCGGCTCGCAGTAGCACCTCTTTCCCCCCCCCCTCCTCCCTTTTCCATTTTCACTGACTTCCTTTCCGATGCTTCCCTTTAATAACACCTCAATCGAATCGCATTGCTAGCTTCCGCTTTCTTTCTTTTTTTCTCGTACTCATGTTTCCAATGAGAACTTTCTCCGGACTTGAGCTTCCCATTTAAATATTTTCGATTAACTATTGCTGCATGATTCTAATAATAACTGCCATAACTGCACAGCTAACACACAAAAAACAGTAACAACAACAACAACAAAATAACATTGAAAAATGAAAGGATGAGAGAAATGAGTGTGTTCTTTATTTCTTGCGACGTGGAGGGGGCTAATGATACCAGTCTTTGGGTAAACACGCTGCACTCTCCATATATATAGGGCCGCGGGTGCTAAGATGAAGATGCTGACTGTTACGGAGATGCCACTGTTTACTGTTGCGCTTACCTCGTGTTTTACCCACATTGATACTGAATAGGGGGATCATTGAAAGAGGTCATCTGCTCTTTATTCCTCTTCTTGTGCGAATGTTTTTGTTTTTGTGCAACTTGCCCATTGAAATAACTTAACCTTGCCGCGTCGAATAACTTCTTTTGTTGTCCCACACCTGTTTCTTCGTATCTCTACACACTAAAATGCAACCTTCTAAAATTAAAAAAAAAAAGATACAAAAGTCAACAACAAAACCGAGCAATTCATTCTTTTTTTTTTCAGTTCCAGTATTGGCTCTGAGTGCTCCTCCTGCGCCACGTACTGTCGCTGCGTCTTTTTTCTTTCCTAGATTGGACTTCCATCATTTCTTGTTGTAGAGCAACAAATAACAGCCACTATTTTACTCTTAGTTGTTTTCATTCTATTCTTCCGTCGGGCGCATTCCAGGTATAATTCTTAGTGCTTTTATTGTCTTTCTAACTACTTCCCATTGCTTCTTTTCGATATTCGCTTGGTGTCGCATCACCCACTGCGCCAACACACAGACACACACACACACAAACCACACAACACCCTCCAATGAAGTCCGCGTGCCTTAGCGACGGCCGCTTCCTGTACTTGGACGGCCGCAGCCAGCTGCGGCTGGAGAACGCGAGCGCCCCCGGCACCTTTGAGCTGCTCTACGGCGGCACCGTGCTGGACTTTGCGGTACAGGAGGAGCGCGGCCTGCTGGCGCTGCTGTCGCCGCTGAGCCTCGCGACGAGCGAGATGCGCGTGGCGGCCGGCGCCCCCCGCGGCGAGGAGGACGTGGCGCTGCGCGTGTACCGCTTCTCGGCCGCCGGGGAGTTGGGCGACGTGGTGGACGAGATGAACGTGCCGCGCGCGGACCGCGTGCTGTGGGGCGCCACCGCAAAGGCTAATAACAGTAACAACAACAACAACAACAAGAATAAGAAGAACGCGGCGGCGCCGCCGCTGCAGCTGCTGACGTCGCACCCCAAGGAGGGCACCACCATCATCGACTTCAAAGGCGAGAAGCTCAAGATCTCGGTCAAGGACAATGACCGGCACCCCTTCTTCGCGTCGAGCGTGCTGGGCCTCGTGAACGCCGACGGCACCGCCTGCCACATGTGGAGCCTCAGCAAGAACCGGATGCTGGAGACACTGCGGCTGTCCTCAAGCCAGAAGGCCAAGAAGGCCGCCGCCGCTAACAACAAGGGCGACAAGGCGGAGGCCGGCAAGACGCGCACGGTGTCGCACACCTACTCCGCGGGCTGCTTTGGCTTTGTCGTCAACGACGACGCCTCCTTCTACGCCGTGCACGCCGCGCCGCCGCCCGCGGAGAAGCCCCGCCCGCCGACGTCGCTGCTGACCAACTTCTCCCCCGCGAGCCGCCGCCCGCGCAAGGGGGAGGTGATCGAGCGGCGCGCCGACGGCTACTGGCTCTGCGCCCACGCGCTGTCCCCCACGGAGGTGCTCGTGAGCATGTCGGCCAGCGCGGAGGTCGTGCTGTACGAGTACTCGGCCGACAAGAACGCGCTGCGCATCGCCCGCAAGCACCGCGTGTGCGCCGGCGGCGCCGCGGAGGACGTGGTCGCGCTCTCCGCCACCCGCTGCCTCGTGCGAGACGTCGCCACGGGGGACGTCACCGTGCGGCCGCTGCCGGCCCCGCAGTCCCAGACGCCGGCGCAGCCGCAGGCGCCCGGGGAGGAGCGCAAGGAGCGCAAGGCCGACACGGCGGCGGACAGTGCTAGCATCGGAAACGGCAACGGTAGCAGCACCAAGACTGACGTCGCTGCTGCTGCTGCTGCTGCTGCTTCAGCGGGCACTGCCGCTGAGGACAAGGAGCACAAGACAGCAAAGAAGAAGAACGACAAGAAGAGCCGCGAGGCGTCGGCGCCCGGCGCTCGCAGAGGCCCAGACTGCCGCGCACAGCACTGGCAACATGGGCGATAAGGCCGCGGCGCCGGCTCCAGACGCGGCGGCGGCGGCGGCGGGCGGCGTGCCTGTGGTGGCTGTTGCCTCTGTCGTAGCCCTTGCCGCTGCGGCTGCCGCCGTCGTTGTTTTCGTGCGCTCTCGCAAGTAGAGTCCCCGGAGGCCACATTACAGATGGAGAAGAATAACTCTACCTGTATAGACCGGCTACATCGTTTTTTTTTCTTGTCTTCTCTTCCTCACCTGTTTTTTTCCCTTCCGTATTATTCCCTTGCTCACCACACGTTACTTCTACCCTACTTTTTTTTTTTTAAAGGCTTTTTGAAGTGCTCTTCGTAAGAAGCGATGCTGCAGGAATAGTGTGAGGGAAGGGAAGGGGGTGCTCGCTCGTGCGTGCGTACCTTTGGTTTTGCTGTCGACCTAATGCTTTTGGTCTCCAGAGGACGTGCGCGTACGAGCGCACCGCGTCGAACTGTTTGGCTTTTACGTCAGTCCATTCAGTCGTCCTTTCCTGCGTTTCTTTATTATCTGTTAATATTTGTTACTCGTCTTTCTTGCTAGTGTTGGCTGAGCGTCTATCACCTTTTTTTTTAAAAAAAAAATCTATCTATCTATCTATCTATCTATACACAAAAACACAGCATGTTACCGCTGCGTCTCTTCCTTAATACTAATAAAATAAATCCAAATATATGTTGAAGGTCTTTTTCCTTTCCTTAATGTTAAAGAGTACTGTGTAAAGTGCCCTGGCTTTAAAGAAAAAAAAGTTTTTGAGTTGCTTCTTTTTATACATGCTCGTCAATCATAGGTAATTGTGAATAATATTTTGCATAATTGTTGTGCGTATCTCTCAGTTCGACCGTGCGTGATACATATATTCACAAGAGCATTCTCTGCCCACACACGCGTAAAAGAAGAGCAACTACACACACAATAGAAGGGAACAGAAAGTAAACAATAACCGGGAACCCCTCAAGGCGCGATATCCTGATTAGTCAACCGAAACGAAAAATAAGGGAACCTAAAAGATAACTGTAACAGGTCTCTCTCTCTTTCCAGCCGTGGTCTCTGTTATACCTCCCCCCACCTCCTCCCTCCCTCTCTCGCGCGCGCGCGTTGACACTCAGATCTTTTCTTCCCCCGCTCTTGTGTCTAGCATGAGCGAGCAGGAGTCGCTGCGGGCGGCGATGCGGGAGGCGCTGGACAGCGCCGGCACCATCGCCCACGTCAAGTCGGAGCTGCGCGCCGCCATCTACCAGAGCCTCGCCGACGTCACGCAGGGCGGCGACGACGGCGGCGGCGCCACCGCCCCCGGACAGGGCCGAATCAGCGGCAGCGGCGGTGGCAACGTCGCCCGCGCGGACCCTCCGGCGCCGCCGGAGAACTTGATTCTCAACGAGCTCATCAAGGAGTACCTCGCCTTCAACGGCCTCGAGCACACCCTCGCGTGCTTCCAGCTGGAGGCGCGCGTCGCGGACGGGCAGGTGCCGCGCCGGGCGTTGGCGGCGCAGCTCAACCTCGCCGGCGCCCCCGCCTCCGTCCCCCTGCTCTACGCCATGCTCCACGAGGCGCGTCTCTCTCGCGACCTGGAGTGATTGGGGAATTATCCTGGTGTGTGGAGGAGGAGGGGGGGGGGACGAAAAAACGGGAAAGGGAGTGGTGATGATGGTCGTAGGAATGCTGACGCTTGTCGCGCCACCTTTTAGAATCCCGTTTCTCCAACCTCTCTTTTTTCTTCTGTACTATCCTCTTTATCATTTTGCTTCCGTGACCCACATCTGTGCAGATGTGAGGCACAGGAACGTTACTGCTGTATTTGTCCTTCAAAAAAATGGTAAAGTAATAACAAGTGAGGAATTCCGGCTCGCTGCGGTAAAGTAAGCTTACTTCGTTGTAGGTATCATCCTTTCCAGTGCTCATTCACGAGTAGAAGGGCTGACACTATATTCAGAACGACCTCTCACCTTTAAGTGATTTGGAGAGTAAATTACCCAGTGAACTGTGAAAGTGCATGCAAATCCTACTGCTTCACCTGCTGCTGACCCACCAACTTCACTTCTTTTCCATTTACAGAATACTCTTTTCTTCTCTAGTCTTCTTTTTGCTTATCATTATCTCCACGGCTTTGCCATTTTTTTTTAAAGCCTACCACAACAACACCAAGAAATTCGCGCTGCTTTTCGTTTTGCTTTCATTTTTCAACCTTCACTCACTTTCTTTCAGAAGATATCGAACAAACCCGTTTTTGTTTTCACCTTCACTACAGTTTTTCCTTTCTAAGTTTCACCGGCGCTCCCGCGAATTGGACTCTTGCCTTACTTTCTCCTGCTTCACCTCTTCTTCAGCAACAGGCTAAACACCAGTACTACACCTCTATTTATTAACACCTCTCCCCTTTCTTCCGTCGCTGTTCACGAAAATGGGCAAGGAGGATAAGCTGTATGACGTGATGTTCGAGATGAAGTTCGCGGCCAAGCAGATGAACAAGAGCGCCGCCGCCTCCGAGCGCGCGAGCGAGAAGGAGAAGCACAACCTCAAAACCGCACTTGAGAAGGGCAACACGGAGGCCGCCCGCATCTATGCGGAGAACTCTATCCGGAAGCGCAACGAGAGCCTAAACTACCTGCGCCTCGCCTCCCGCCTCGACGGCGCCGCCGCGCGCATCCAGACCGCGATCCAGATGCAGGCCGTCAACAAGACGATGCAGTCGACCGTGAAGAACATGGACAAGGTGCTCAAGTCGAGCTCGATGGACCCCCTCAAGATCTCGCAGGTCATGGACCAGTTCGAGCAGCAGATGGGCACGCTGGACGTCAACCTGGGGACGATGGACGCCGCCTTCCAGAGCACCTCCGCCAGCACCGTCCCCGTGGGGCAGGTGGACTCGCTGCTCGACCAGATCGCCGCGGAGAACAACATCGACATCAGCAACCAAATCGGCGCGCCGGTCGGCAGCCGCATCGGCACCGCGCAGCAGCAGCAGCAGGACACCGGCGGCGTCACGGAGGACGAGATCGCGGAGCGCCTCAAGAAACTGCAGGCGCTGTAAGGATGAGAGAGACATGGGAGGGAGGGAAGCGTTTGGGGCACCTCTCTCACCTAGTCATATTTTCTGAAGGGGCTGCATACACGAACGAATACTCACGAGGCGGAGGATTGCTGCCTGATTATCGCAATTGCAATGCCTGATCCACTTTTACTTTCCTGTCGTACTGACCAATTTTTTTCCCTCTCACTCGAAGTTGCTGTTCCATAGTTTGCTTTTTATTTTGTCCCCCCTCCCCCTGTTTCCGTATCTGTTTGCTTCTTCTTTTTCTTCCTATTCATTTTCCGCTTGACGTCGACGTCTGGGTAAACCATTTCCATTTTCTCTTTTTTTTCCTTTTTCGTTGCACGTTTTCATTTGCTGCTGCCGAAGAACAGCAACATTTATATATTTCTTTTCCCCCGCTTTTCAGCTCAGTCATTGTTTTGCAATCATTCTACGACTCTCCAGTTGCAAGGTACCAGTTCTCTTCCTTGCATTCTTTCACCTCTCTGACCTTTTCCCCGCTAGCGTTTCACTTTAGGATGCTGCGATGATGATGATGAAGTTGAAGCAACGCCACTGCAAAATGTTCATGTGTGTATTTCTGCGCGGACGGAGGAGCTTCAGTCCCTTACTGCCCTCGAGATTTCATTTTATGAACTGTCGGTACGGCATTGAGTCGGCTCTTTTTCGATGACTTGTCACGTTATTTGAGATGATTTCTGTTACTCTGTGATTTCATCAGCAGTTTTTTTTTCTGCTTCTTATGACTTTTTCTTTCGTTCCTGTTTTCCTCTTCATCTATCGATACCTTCTTCAAACACCAATGAATAGTAACACATTTGTAGCAAGAAGTGGTTGAAAACACACAGTCAAAGAGGAAAAAAACAATACTCGTATAGGAACTTCACTCTTTGCTGCTGTTCCAACGTTCCATACGAACACACACAGACACACACACACACACACACACTTGGAGGCAGCCCCACGTAGCAATCGCCACCACCGCGGCACTCTTTCGTCTCTAGTCAAGCAACTCCGCTGTTGTTGTTGCTGTTATCATCATGCGCCGCGGAGCCAAGCGCACGGAGCGCGAGGAGGAGGAGGGCACGCTGAAGCGCGCACGCGCGGAGGGGGAGGCGGCGGCGCGCCGGCAGGCGGCGGAGGCGGCGGAGGACGAGGAGGACGGCGAGTGGATCGACGAGGAGGACGAGGACGAGGAGATGTTCGATGATGATGAAGGGTTTGATGACGAGGAGGAGATCATCGACGACGGCGACGACGACGACGACGAGTACGCGGAGTTTCAGAAGGAGGCCGGGGCGGCGGGGGCGCGCGCGCTGCGGGCCGGCATCAAGTCGGTCACCTTCGACGACGCGGCCGGGGGCGGCGCCGCCGGCGAGGACGGCGACGAGCAGGCGGCCTTCATCTGGCGGCAGGACCAGGCGGCGGCGGACGGGGAGGAGGACGCGGGCGAGCTCGTGTACTCCAACAAGGCCTACGACAGCTTCTTCCAGCTGCAGACCGAGTACCCGTGCCTCTCCTTCGACATCATCCGCGACGCGTACGGCGCCAACCGCACGGCGTACCCCCTCTCGCTGATGCTCGTGTGCGGCTCGCAGGCCGACGCGACCGACAAGAACCTCCTCAACGTGCTGCACGTGAGCAACGTCTGCCGCACCAAGCACGACGTGGAGAGCGACGCGGACAGCGAGGAGAGCTACATCGGCGACGAGGGCGAGAGCGAGGGCGACGAGGAGGCCGAGGACGCGGAGGAGGTCAACGGCGGCGAGCCCATCATCCAGCACCGCAGCATCCGCCACCACGGCACCGCCAACCGCGTGCGGTGCTGCCCCCACAGCAGCGTCGGCGCCGGCGGCCCGCAGCTCGTCGCCGTCTGGAGCGACGCGGGGCACGTGCAGGTGTTCGACCTCGGCAGCGACATCCGCGCCCTCGCGGACTTCTCCAACTGGGCCAAGGAGCAGGGCCGCGCCGCGGCGGCCGCCGTCACCAAGAAGGGCGGCGGCGGCGGCGGCGGGGCGGCGGGCGGCGCAGTCCCCGCTGCGCTTCTGCACGCCGTCGTCGGCGCACCGCACGGAGGGGTACGGGCTGGGCTGGAGCACGGTGCAGCAGGGCCTCTTCGCCAGCGGCGACTGCGGCGGCGACCTTTTTGTGTGGCAGCCCTCCGAGGACGGGCGCTGGCGGGCGGCCGCGAGCAGCACCGGCGCGGGCCTCCTCTCCGTCGAGGAGATCACGTGGAGCCCCACGCAGGCGAGCGTCCTCGTCGCCGCGCGCGCCGGCGGCACGGTGGAGGTGTGGGACACGCGCGACATGCGCGCGAGCAAGATCTGCTGGCGCGCCGACGCGACCGACATCAACGTCGCGGACTGGAACCGCGCGCGGCAGGCGTCGCACCTGCTCGCGACGGGGGCCGACAGCGGCGCCGTCGCCGTCTGGGACCTGCGCAAGCTCGCGCCCAGCGCGGCGGCGGCGGCGGCGGCGGCGGAGCCGATCCAGCGGCTGCCGTGGCACCGCCGCAGCGTCACGTCGGTGGAGTTCTCCCTGCACAACGAGAGCGTGCTGGCGGTGACGGCCGACGACGGGCAGTGCACGCTGTGGGACCTGAGCCTGGAGCGCGACCCCGGCGAGGAGAAGGAGGTGATCGGGGAGCTCTTTGGCCGCCGCGACCTCACCGACATCCCGGACCAGCTCATGTTCCAGCACCAGGGCCTCGTGCACCCGAAGGAGGTGCACTTCCACTCACAGATCCCAGGGCTCGCGGTGACCACCGACTACAACGGCCTCCACCTGTTTCGCCCCATGAATTGGCGCTCGCTGATGAAGTGATGCAGGCGCGCACACGCGTCTCTGTATGTGCCTTGCCTGCGTGTGATTTTTTCTTTTTTCCCCTCTCCTCGCGTTTTGTGGTTTCCAGACTTTTGTTATTTTCATGAACGTACGAGGAAACGACAACGACGGGACACACTCGCACAAACTCACGTGCCCTTTCTTCATCATTGCTTTTTTTTTTTTTTTTGCATCTACTTCTTTGGTTCCTTTTATTATTATTATAATTCTACCGAGATAACAGCATCAATAGCGCAAAAAAAAAAAAAAAAAAAGAAAGAAGCAAAAAAAAAAAAAAAAGAAGGAAATCCGTCCGGGCTGTTGACTGGAGCTATCAAAAACAAAAACACAAAAACATCTTAACTAACTTTCCCTTCCTTCTCCCCCTCTCCCCATTTCGAATAACCGTTCATAATTGCGTTCATAAACCAGCGCGTCATTAAACATGCCTTAAATATTGGGAAATGAGTAAACGAATGAATATGTTTCTACGGCTTACACCCAGCCGCCACGCGCAGATATACAAATATCACGAAGACTATCGAATGACTGGATTTTTTTTATATATCTGTTGTCCGCTGCCGTTTGCCTCTACTCATTCATTTGTTATTATTGCTTTGAAATGCGGCAGTGAGGTGATTGAACGGGAAAGGGGAAGCCAGAAAGGGAGCTCTCGACTTCCCTCTTCACAGTATCTGTGTGCTTCACCTTCGAAGGGACAGTGAGTAGCCTTTCAGCTCTTCCTTTCTCTCTCCCATTCATGTGTGTCTGGTGTCCTCTTTTCTAACTTATCCACTTCCTCCGTATTAATTTTTTCTGTCGCACTCACTCTCGTCTAACTACCCTTTCTCAGATACAACAACGTTACCAAGGGAAGAAAACAAATACACGTACTTCAAAATTATAAACTCAAAGAAAGTGTGTGTGGAATAAGTTTTTACTCTCTAGTTTTGCCTCTCACATTTCTGCATCAGCACACACACACACACACAAACTTCCTTCTCCCGGCATGAACATTCTCCTCTCGCTGACGCTGCTGATTGTCAGCTGGAGCATTGACAGCACCGACCCCGCAGTGCAGTCGGTGCTGCGCCTCCTCTTCCTCGCTGTGCACGGCGCGGCGGCGGTGGTGGTGGCGCTCCTCTTCTACCGCATCTGGGCGGCGGGGGAGACGGACATTGTGGAGAGCAAAGACAGCTACACCGGCGAGCGGCTGCGGCAGCGCACGTGGGCGTACGACTCCTCCAAGCTACGCGAGCTCGCCTTCACCAAGATTGGGCTCGCGGCCGTCGTGAGCTACTTCGCCGCCGCGCGCTTTGGGCAGCCGTTTCCGCTGCTGCTGCAGAGCATCAACAACCCGGTCACCATCTATCACTCGCCGCTGTTTCAGGTGCACGCGCTGGGCCGCCCCGCGACGGGCGAGCTCGCGCGGCCGTGGGAGGGCGACGCGATGATCCCCGAGTGGCTCCGCAACATGTGGGCGGACTCGGCGCAGAGCTCCACGGAGATGGTCAGCCGCTACGAGAGCGGCGGCGGCGGCGGCGCTCCCTCTGGCAACGGGGCCGCGGCTGCGGCTGCTAAGAAGAAGAAGTGAGATGCGTGTGTCTACACACAAGTGGATGTTCACGTTTGCGCAGAACATTCAACAGCTGCGTTTCCTTTCTTCTATCTTCTTTTTTTTTTTCCGTTTGCAAACCAAATATCGGATTCCTTCTCTTATTTGGTCCTCTTGTCTTTCAGCGAAGTGAAGCAACACACGACTCTCAGTGTGTAGTTTTCCTCTCTGCGAGATAATAATACTATCGACTAACAAGTGATTAAAAAATGAAAGCGACGAATTTGATGAATTGATGACGAAAGCTGCGAACTTTGCTTTGTCAGAAACTATCATGTTGGACTTCTCTGTTGTAGAAATCGTTATTGGATGAGAATGAACAGTTTTCTTGAGGTGCACCACGCTAAGGGCGTGAAGGGGTGTTTCTTTGCGGTTTGCATCTATATTTTCTCTCTTCTTTATTATCATTATTTTTTATCCCTTGGTGCGCTACTCTCATGCTCTCATGACGCTTTCTTTTCTCAACCATAGCTTCTCTTTTTCTAGACTTGCTGTTGGAAAGTACAAAGAAAAAAAACAACAACAACAAACAAAACAAAACGTAAACCCAATCCAATATCATTGAAACGGCCGCTTCAGCAGATTTATTAGATTCATAAAAAGAAAGAGGAAAAGAGAGAAGAAAACATGCAGTGTGAGTTCTGTGAGTACTTTAGGAGCCACCACTCCGCCAGCTGCTGCTGCGCCGGCTGCTTCCGTCGCCGCCAGCAGCAAACCTCCCAACAATCCCCTCCAGCCCCCGACGTTTCTGCTGCGCGCGACACACACGCGAAGCCTCACCACTGCCGTGACTGCGTGTTGCCTCCCTACGCGCCCGCGCAAGCTCCACCTCCCTTCTCGTCCTCTCCTTCAGCAGTGGCGGGGGGAAAAGTAACAACCGCAGCAACAGCGGCAACACTAGTCGGTGCCTCCGCGGACGACTGCGGCTGCCCTGCGAACTGTTGCTGTCGCCGCCGCCGCCACCTCCCACACCACCAACGTTCGCACAGACAACAACAACAACAGCACAACGCCCTGGCCGTTCCTAAGATGGGGGTGGCGGCCGCGGTGCCTTTCATGCGGCCGCAGTCTCTGGTAACGGAGGGGAAAAGCGAGGCGGAGCTGCGGCGTCTGCGCACACGCTTTCAGTTTGCGTACTAGAGAGATGTACAGCAGTGATGTGGTGTGGCGTGGCGTGTCTTTTCTTTTACTCTTTTTTTTTGTTGCTTTCTTTTCCATACTCCTGCCTCTGCGGGAATCGCTCTACTTTGATTTGTGACTCCTTTTTAGAATCTTATTCTTTTTGCTTTTCTAGATTACATCTACTCCCTGAGTGTCCAAGAACCATCACCGCAAACAACAATAAGAGTAAAACATCCACAACGTTGCCGATAGCCGCATCTGCCCGTCATGTCCACTTTGATTAAGCATCGACCGCGTTTTCCTTTACTTAAGTACGTAGTATGCGCATATGCATGTGAGTGTATGTGTGCATCCACAATCCCTTTCTCTTTCCTTCTTCTCTCTTGACGCACATGGCTCCTCCCCTGCTACAACTACACACCACATACACCATACACGCACGCACACACATACGTCCATAGCGTCGAAACCGCAACAGAGAAACTATCTACACAAATACACACGCACACATACACACAACACGAAAAAGAAATCAGCAGGAAAAACTGCATAGGACTAAACATCACGGCAACATTTTTCAACAGTCGCGTGCCTGATACACCCTAGCAAAAAAAAAAAAAAAGAACAAAGCAAAACATATATAAATATACACATACACAGTATAATATTAACGAATACGTCTTAAAAGAAGAAAAACGAGCACAACTTTATCTAAAAAGCACACACGCACAGAAAGTACCGCACCACACAACAACAACAATCCCACCATAACTCCAAAGTACAGTTTACCCCCCCCCCCCTTCCCCACCTCCGTACTTTCCACGCGGCGATGCCCTCTCCCCACAAGGCGCAGAAGGTCGGCCCCGGCGAGGCCTTCTTCTACCGCGAGCACAGCCGCTCCGCGGTGGAGACGAGCTACCGCATCCGCCTCATCTCGGGGACCGCCGGGGCGGCGCTGACGGACAGCGTCGCGCAGTGCCTCAACGTCGACCTGTGCCGCACCGAGATCAAGCGCTTCGCCAACGGCGAGCTGAACATCAAGATCGTCGACGACGTGCGCGGCGACGACTGCTTCATCATCCAGCCGACGGCGGGCAGCGCCGACACGGACCTCAACACCGCCATGATGGAGCTGCTGCTGCTCGTGCACACGCTGAAGCTCTCCTCCGCGCGGCGCATCACGGCGATCGTGCCCTACTACGCCTACAGCCGGCAGGACCGCAAGAGCGAGCCGCGCGTGCCCATCAGCGCCTCGGCCGTCGCGCAGCTGCTGCAGTGCATGGGCGTCGACCGCGTGGTGACGCTCGACCTGCACTGCGGCCAGATCCAGGGCTTCTTCCGCAACATTCCCGTCGACAACCTCCTCATGTTCCCCGAGTTCGCGACCTACCTGCAGCGCCAGGCGTGGTTCGACAAGGCCAACACCGTCGTCGTGTCCCCCGACGCGGGCGGCGTGGAGCGCGCGAGCGTGCTGGCGGACCGCATCGGCGCGTCGCACATCGTCACGATTCTCAAACGCCGCAAGGAGGCGGGCAAGGTGGACTCGATGCAGACCGTCGGCAACGTCGAGGGCTACACGTGCGTCATCGTGGACGACATGGTCGACACCGCAGGGACGCTCTGCAAGGCGTGCGACCTGCTCAAGGAGATGGGCGCGGTGCGCGTGATTGCGTGCGCGACGCACGGCATCCTGACCGACCCCGCCTGCGAGCGCATCAACGCGTGCGCGGCGCTGGAGGAGCTGGTGGTGTCCGACTCCATCGCGCAGACCGTGTCGACGCAGGCGTGCAACAAGCTGACGGTGCTGACCATCGCCCCCCTCATCGCCCAGTCGGTGTACAACCTCCACAAGGAGACCTCGCTCTCGTCGCTCTTTGTTAATGTGTAAAGTAGGGAAATGAAAAGAAGAAGAAGAAAAAGAAAGAGTATTTGATCAATAAAAAAAAAAAAAAGAAAATATATGGAGAGAGAGAGATGGTGGAGGGAGAAGGTCGGAAAAGAGGCACTTCCTCTCCCTAGTGAATTCTCTTCTTTCTTCTCGTTCCTCTTCTCCCTGTCTCTCTCTTTCGGTTACTCGACCGATGAATGAAAATCATGAGCCTGGAGTGACTCTCCACTTTTTCTTTTCTTATAAAATTTGAGCGTCTTTCTAACTTCATATAGAATACTTACACAAAACACTCGCATTCCTTCTTTTGCTGCTAGTTTCAGAAAGGAATTACGAATTTTCGTGAAATTGAAGTTCTTGAATAGCCCCAGAAGAAGAAGTAAAGTCCCCCCTCCCCAAGAAACAACGAAACAACAGCAAAAACAAAGACTTGCTGACGCTCTTTATGTCTCGCGCTATAACTTTATTAGTATTGCCACTTATTATTATTTTTCTAAGTTTTGTCGTATAAGTAAAGGAATCGTTAGTCCTTCTTTTCCTTGCCCTCTATCTTAATCTTGACATCGCACATTTCTCATTTTTGTTTTCTCGTATTATGCTTTACCCCTTCCTAGTTAATTACGATTTGACTTTTTTTTCAAAATGCTCTCCATTACTCCCCCTTCCCTCATTTTTTCCCCTTCACTTCTCCGTCGCTTTTTTTACGCCACTAAGGCTCTAATGCTCTACCGCACTTCCCCGCTTCCTTTCTTTCTTCTCTCACGGATAATTCCTTCTTTCCACTCATTTGCTTAACACTCTAACCATTGAGATGGATGGAGAGAAACAAACAACGACGTCGACATCAACAACAACAACAACAAATAGCGTCAGAGGACACCTTGGACGGCATGTTGTGTGTGATGGTGCCGTATTGACAGTGCTTTTTTTTCCTTTTTGCTGTGGAGGGTCTCCAAGGGAAAAAGAAATATCCTGCCTGCATGAATGAATGAAATAATAAAAAAAGTCAAAAATGCAGCATGGATAGACCCGTTGACTGATCTTAGCACTGTTTGGGTGAGCACACGTGCACACGCACACACACAGACAGACAAAGGGGAGAAGAAACAAGTATGAATGGAAAAATCATTCACTCTTTCCCCATCTCACTGAATATGAGCTGCGAATGCAATAAGACCATAATGCCGTTATGAAATGTCACACTTCATCTTTTCTTTTTCTTTTCTCTCTCTAACAATGATACTCTTCCCCCATAAAAACGAAACTTAAAAGGAAAGACCTCTCGAAAGGTCTTGTAGTATTCTTTCTTTGTTTTCTTCTTGGAGCTCCCTCCCTCTTTGTTTCTTTTTCTAAATAACCGGAAAGGAACTGAAAGAGAAGCAAGGGAGTAAGGGAAGAATTATTCAGCGGAAAAAAAAAAGTAAACTTCCGTATTTCCTTGTTAGGGGATAGAATCCTTTCAAATCGTTTTTTATTAGCTCTTTCTTCCTCCACTCACCTCTTAAAACTGTAAAACACCAACCTTGTTGTGACTGTGCTGGAGGTTCGCACTACGCTCACTCCTTTTTTTTTTTGCCCACACCCTTTTTGCAGAACAATTTTTTAACCTAGACACGCAGAGAGGAAGGAATACATTACGTTTGCTTCCTTCTCTTCTTTTTTCTTTCTCTTTTTCTTTCTGTCAAGTTCCTCTCTTTTTCCCTATTCACATCTCTTTTCTTTATTCCCCTTCTTGCTCTGTTTTTCCCCCATTACACACTTATAGCGTTAACCATGAATAGCGACGACGACGATAGTTCCGACTACCCGACAGCACGACTCGTTTATGTGAGTAGCGCAGGCTCCGGGCCCGGCACCCGACCCCCCAGCGTCGACGGTGATCATAGGAGTAGTCATAACAATACTAATAGTGGCTGGAACACGCGGGGAAACAACACGGCCCGCACCACGGCCACTAGTAATGGTGCCGGGACAGGAAATAGCGTTGGCGACTCGGACTTTCTCTCCGCCGTCAGCGCCGACAACACCTCCGTCGCGTCCGCTGTCTCACCACTGAACAGCACCGCGAGACCCCTCAGCGGCAGCGGCAGCCTCACCCACACCAGCCGGCCGCACTACCAGAGCGTTCAGCATAGCAATCCAGCCAACACGAGCAGCAGCCTCAATAACAGTGTCAACAGTCTGGGCTCTACCCAGCGCTACCTCCTGCGCCCGCCGCCGCGCAACCAGCGCTCGACCTTCAGCATGGCTGGCAGCCGCGGCCACCCTCTCTCTGCCACCGACACCACCACCAACAGCACGCCGCCGCCGCCGCCGCCTCCTCCTCCCCCGCGACGCCACTCGCCGGCGGGCTCCTCGTCGTCTCTCCCGCCCTCGCCGCCGGCGGCCAAGCCCCCCACCACTGTCAGGGTGCCGTCGCAGGATTCTTTGGGCAACAGTTTCCCGCCCTCCGCGTACGCCTCGCCGCCGTTGGACGGCACGCAGAGTTTTCTCCTCCCCCTCCCGCCCCCGATAGCACCAGCGGGGGCGGCGGCGGCGGCGGCGGTAGCGGGATCGTCGTCCTCCCTGTCGCTCCCGCAGACGCCGCGAGCGCAGGGGACGTCGTCTGACAGCCTCCGCCTCAGCAACAGTAACAGCAACAGCCAGAGTCGGAGCCACCTGCGGCAGCGGAGTGATCTGTCGGAGGCGAACGCTCCCACCACAACGTCGCCCCGCCGCCGACCTGTCTCGCCCGCTTTTGCTGCGCCTTTTGCGCCGCCTGCGTCGCGCGCGCGGCCGGGGGGAAAGGTAACAACGCGTGTCTCCGTGACGCCGCCACTGCGCGCGTCTTCGTCCTCCGCGATGGTCACTCCCGAGTCGGAGGTGCATGAAGGAACACCGCTGTCGTACCCTCCTCCTCCTCCGCCGCCGCCCCCTCCGCCGTCACACCCCTCGCGGCTCGCCACCCGGCGCTCCTCCACGCGGCCGCCCTCGCACGCGCCAGACAGGGGGGAGGGCGGGGCGTCGCAGGCATCTAACAGCACTAGCACCAACGGCGCTGAGTCGAGAGAGCCGTTTGCGGACGGCGGCGCTGCGGGCGGCGGCGGAGGGTGGTGGGCGGCCGCGAGGCGGGCTGCGGCGACGCAGGCGGCGTGGGTCGGATACTACCTAGACAGCGTGGTGGACCCTGCGGCGGCGCGCCGGCCGGACAGCGAGGGCGTTCCGCCCAGCACCAACCCACATCAGCAACAGCAGCAGCAGCCGGAGGGAACCCGGGGAGCCACGACGACGACGGCGACCACCGGTACCCGAAACAACCAGGGAGCCGACCCGTTAATGCAGGATGAGTTCTCCGGTCTCTTCACTACTCCCCCGCCGACGCCCGCCGCCGACGCGGCCCGCGGCTACAACAACAACAACAACTATGGCAGCGGAGGGCCGTCGGCGGAGGTGCAGCAGCTGACGATGCCGCCTCCGCCGCGCGACGGCAGCGGGTGGCGCCGCCCGACGCTCCCCATCATCCAATACGTCGCCGCGAACCGCGAGGCGGAGCTGCTGGACGAGGCCAGCGACGCCACGGACGACGACGGCGGCGACTCGCTTAGCTTCGAGATCGACCTCATCGGCGCGCTGCGCGGGTACCGCAGCAGCCCGACGGACGTCTTCGGCCACCTCGTCGCGGCCGCGCTGAACGTGCGCTCGCGCGACGCGTACCCGGTGACGGGCGCCGAACTCGCGGAGGCCGCGCGGAACCCGCATCTGGTGCGCATGGTGGTGATGAGCGAGAAGCTGGACACGGCGGACCCGCTGGCGCAGGCGGAGGTGCAGGCCACCGTCGACGCCCTCGTGCGGGTGGACGCGGAGGGCGGCCTCAGCCCCGTCGTCTACGACTATTTGGCGCCGCTGCTCTTTGTCGAGTCGGTGCGTCTCTCGCACGCGCAGTACAAGCTGCTGAAGCGCGCCGGCTTCGAGTACATCAGCGTCCTGCACGCGTGCCCGCACGTGCTGCCGCCGGAGCGCGCGCACCAGGTGACGCTGCTGCACGGCCACGCCGCCGCGCTGCTCAACGCGATCCTGCTTCTCATCCAGCTGCTCGTCAACACGTTTGCGACGGTGTCGATCATCATCGCGATGGTGATATGGTTCACCAACAACTCCGTCTCCCGCAGCAACGGCTACTACACGCTGATTGTGTACGGCTGCAGCTGGGTGCTGAACCTCATCCTGATGATCTTCCTCGCGCGCACCAAGCCGGACGAGATGGTCTACGAGCCGCGCAACCACATCTCCTTCCCCTCCACCTTCACCCTCGTCGTCCCCGCGCTGCCGACCTTCGACGTGCTGTGTCTCGTGAGCTACGTGCGGGCGTGGCGCTCGGGGCTGCTGGTGCTGCGCCACAACATCGTTGCGACCTCGTGCCTCTGGTCCGCCTCCTTCGCCGTGCTCTACGGCTACCCGCAGTGGATCGCGCAGAGCTTTCTCAACCGCGTGCTCAACAACGCTTCCAGCGACGGCGGCGACGCGCGGACGCACGGGTCGTGGAGCTTCACGCTGCTGGAGGCGGCCATCATCATCCAGTGGTTCGTCGCCCTGCTGCGCATCACCTCGCTGCACCTCTTTGGCGAGTGCATGAACGTCGTCGGCTTCGCGCGCTTCGCGATCCGGCACACCTACACCACCCTGCGCGGCCACCGCGGCGTGCCGACGGTGCTGAGCTACGTCGAGATCTTCGTCTTTTGGTCGTCGGTGTACCTGATCATCGCGTGCGCGTACGTGGAGGCGGAGCCGGGCGACCGCTGCGGCATGCAGAAGCGCGTCGCCATCGCGATGCCCTCGGCGAGCTGCTTCTACCAGATCGTCATGACCGTCGTCGGGCTCTGCCTCAGCGGCTGCACCGACGCCGTCTCGCTGCTCCACACAACGGTCCGCACGGTGCCGGTCATGGCGATGCAGATTATCATCTTTGTGGTGCTGACGAGCGACTTTGGGCAGCGCTGCCGGCCGTACCACCGCCGCATCATGCACAATGCCTTCATCTTTGGGTACCTCGCGTGGGTCGTCTACGCCGTCGCGTTTATTGTGTGGGCCGTCTCGGTGGTGCTGTGGGCGCTGCGCGACGGCTGCGACGCGAACCTCTTCCCGCGTCTCGCGGCGCCCCTCGCGAGGCCACGCACCGCGCTGCCGGGAGTCGCGGACGCGGCCAAGCACAGCGCAAACGGCGACAGTGTCCTCGGCGGCGGCGACGCGGGTAATAATAACGGCGGTGAGGGAGAGGGGGCGGCGGCCTCCACCGGGAACGTGGCCGCTACGGACGGCCGGAGGACGCTTGCGGCGGCGTCGGGTGTGGAGGGTACCAGCTCGGGTCCAAGCGAGCTCTAAAGGGGGGAAGGGGAAGGAAGTTAGGTGATGAAAAAGAGGATGTTGCATATACATTCTAACCTTTTTTTTTTCACTACAACTTTCACTTCTCTCACTCTCTCACTCTCTCACTCTCTCTCTCTTCCTTTCTTGCTATGCTGCTGCTTTCATTTTTTTGAAATTACCCCACATCGATTCATACGTCTGCCAGTGCACATCCTCTTTACTTCTTCTCTACTTTCCTTTCTTTGTCTTTGCACTTATATTCCGCAAAAACGAATTCCGTACATTTATTTATTTGCTTCTGCTCTTTCTTTTTCTTTCATTCTTTTCTCTTTTCTTGCTATAGAACCCGCCGCTGTACCCCATTGTCTTCATGATATCTTCTTGTATTCTTTCTCACACAACACGACACTTATAACTGATTATTTTTGTCCCATAATACTTTCATTGTTACTATTCTGTATGTTGCCATCCACTTGATTCTTTCCTTACTGTTTTCTGTCGTCGTCACTGATGGTTTTTGGTTCTCTTCACTCGCCCACACACCCAAGGAAACTGATGCAAACCACCGTTGTGTGCCTCCACTCAATCATCCCAACAAACTTTCCATTCCTTTCCCCCTTTTTCCTAACTTCTCGCACTCTCGCAAAGATTAACGCTGTTTTCTTCTTCTCTTTTTCCAACTATTCTCTCTATTCCAACTTTTTCTTCTTTTCGCTCTCTCTTTCTCTCCGTTTTTTTTTTTCAGTTTCACCATCCAAAAACACACCCTCAACCACCACACCACAAGTCAAGATGTCCTTCTCCTCCGCGTACAATCGCAACGTGTACATCGCCAGCCTCCCGGAGGACTTCACCGACGCCCGCCTGCGTGAGCTGTTCGAACCCTTTGGGCGCATCATCGCGTGCTGCGCCAAACGCGAGCGCCGCAGCGGCGGCAACGGCGGCGGCAGCGTCTGCAAAGGCTACGGCTTTGTTCTGTTTGAGAAGGAAGACGACGCGCTGAACGCGGTGCTGGCGCTGCAGGGCCACGCGATCGGACACACCAAAGTGCAGGTGCGCCTTGCACGTCCCGAGGCTTCCGCCAAGAAGGTCTTCCCCGTTCTGCAGCAGCAGCAGCAGCACCTGTTCGCGCTGCATAACGCGCCTGCTGTTGCTACCCCCCACGGGCGCGAGGGAGGCGCCAAGCAGGCGGCGCCGTACCCGCTGTTTGCCGATGACGAGCACGCCAGCAGCAATAATAACAGCAACAGCCGCAACAACAGCATCGTCAGCGGAGCCAACAAGACCGACGACTGCACCAGCGCCGGGGGCGCGATGAGCGACAGCAGCAGCAACAGCGGCGCCGGCAGCGTCCACGGCGACGATCGTCTCAGCCGCCACGACAACAGCGACGTGACACCGGTTTCGACGATCGACGGCAGCCGCCTCATTCCTTTCTACCCCATCCCCTCCACGGCCGCGCCCACCGCCCCCTTTGCCTTGGGTGAGTCCCCTGCCAGCGCCAACAAGAAAAGCCTCAGTAACAACACCAACAGCAACGGTAATAATATCAATAACAACGCAAATGTGTCTTGGGCCGGACTCACGTGGGAGCAGCAGCAGCAGCAGATCTGGCTTGCCGCGATGGTGCTTCTTCAGCCAGCAGCAGCAGCAGCAGCAGCAAATGTCTTCCGCCAATGCCTTCTTCTCCCCGGAGATGTTTGCCTCTAACGCCACCAACACCAACACCAACGACATCATCAACCATAACCATCCGAATGTTAACAACAACGACAACAGCACTCTCAGCCAGTATCCAATGACGGATGCCTACACCGCCGCCTGGTACGCTGCCCTTGCCGCCTCCGCCTCTGCCTCCACCACCTCCGCTGCTGGCAACTACCCTACCCCGCAAAGCTACGGCTACAACTCCCAGCAGCAGCAGCAGTATGTGAGTACCGCCCCTGTCGCCCCCGCGCTTTACACCTCCAGCCTTTGGGGCAGCGCGGCGCAACACTACTGAGAGGGAGACGGGAAAAGTGCCAAAATACGTCCGTTTTTGTACTGCATCCCATGCCGCTCTGTTGAGCAAGTGAGTGATGCAATTTTTTTTTCCCGTTTTGCTTTGTCTGACAACAAGAAAAATGCATACACGCACGTACATTAATAAATGAATGTTTCTATCATTCAACTCTGTACGTGTGCTCGTTTGAAGACAAATGGGAGGTGAACAGGGAAAAAAAGAGATAAAAACCTCTTTTTTTTCTTGCCTTTCTGCCTCCTTTTTTGTTCTGTTGTTTGACGCAATTCGGGAAAGAAGAAGAGGGGAAAAAAGAGACGCGAGAGAGAGAGAGAGAGAGAGTAAAAAAAAAAAGAAAACTCATCTCTCATCGTACCGCCATCAGAAGTACACAATATTATAATGAGGGAAAGTAATAGTACGAAAAAAGAAGAGAAGATATACAGCAAAAGGGAGGAAGAACGCCTGACACTACAGGCAATGGAAAAAAAAAGAAAAAGACTATCAGAGTGAGGGTCACGATAAAAAAAATAAAATAAAAAAGTATTACACAATGGAAACGATAAGAAAGCAAATCGAGAGCGTAATGTTTCTTCTTCTTTTCTCTGTCTAATTTCTGCATTCCTTTATTTGTACTTTTTGATTGATTTCCCTCTTCCACTGATTTTCTTTCCTTTTTCCCGTCCATCTCTCAAATTAACAAATATTACTTCTTCCACTCGAATAAATATTTACATGACTTCCGTAGCGAGAGCAAATTTTCGGGTAAAAATTCTCCGAAATTCTCTCTCCGTCTCTTCTTGTTTTCGTCCCGTGCTTTTTTTTTTTGTTTCCAACTATAACTACATAGTCAATTTCTCTTCTTTTGTTTTTCTCATCTTCTTCTTGTTTTATCTTTATTTTTTCTTCTTTCAACTACCAAGAAGATGGTTTGTAAGAAAAGAAAAGTGACAAAGAGATATTTTTAAATGAAAAGGCGAAGAGTGAAAAACAATTTTACAGTAAAAAAAAGTTTCATTTCTTTTGTTTCCTCGTTCTTTTACCTCTCTACCTGTACGCTAACTGCTGTGCCGAGAGAGAGAGAGAGAAAAAAAAATAAGAACAGGTAACTCCACGCCTTCCACGCGAAAAACGGAAATGATACATTTGTTTTTCTCTTCTTCGCTTTTTCTTCCTCTTTTCGCTCTTTCTCTCTTTTTTTTTCCTTCTATTTTTTTCTTCCCCACTTTTCCAACCACTTACCGCGGGAATAGAGACGAAAAAATCGAAAAAATTCATTAATGAAGAGAAAAGAAACAAATATTTTCTCTGAAACAAAACATGAATTGATTTTTCCGTTTCTTCACCCTCTTTTATTTTCCTATTTCCATTGTGCTTTCTCAAGTTTTTTTTTTTACTGTTTCTTTTCTTGTCATTTTTTTCCCATTTCCGTATTCTGCTTCAACACTTGAAAGGAAAGAAAAGTAAGTTATGAAAACGCTAGAGAAAAAGTAATCAGTGAATAAAAAAGAAAAAAGAAGAAGTAAAAGCTAATCACTTCTTGCGCTGATTTCACTTTTTTCTCTTTTGTTTTCACTTTCGACTTTTTCTTTTTAAAAGAATAACATTATCTTGTTGTTGTTGCACGTAATACAATGCTTACCCTCTCCTGTATTCCGAAGAAAACACTTTACCCATCAAAAAAAATAACAAAAATAACAAAAACTTACTCTGTTTTCTCCAACTACAACCATTCCAACTTTATTTTTCTTTTCTTGTTCTTATTTCCATTATCAAATTTTATCTCTCTCAATAACAACAACAACCGTAACAACTTCAAAGTAAAAAGAAAGAATAACTGTAAGAAGACTTCAAAAATTGCGCGATATTCTTTTCGGCTTAATTCTAAGAAAAACGAAATATATTGCTAGTTTTTGAAACTCTTCTTTGTTTTTATCTTTCTTTTTCTTCTCTTTCTTTTGTTTTATTCAACAGTTTTCTCATTGTTTTTTTTCTATTTGTGTGTAATGTTTCATCTCACACGTCGGGCTGATTCAATCACAACATCACACTCCCAGACAAAAAAAAAACTCCAACAAAAACAGCAAAAGAGAGCACAATAACGGCGAACAAGCTATAGTTATGTAGCGCCTCTCTTGTCAGGGAATAATATGAATTGTGCTTCTTCTGCTCTTCTCCTCGGCTGCCAATTACTCTGCCTGCAGCGACTACGGCTTCTCTGTGGTATATATGCGTTGACGTATTGCAATCTTGATATGCAAAATTACTGTAGGAACTGTGATATATTTTTCCACCAGTGTCTTTTTTTTTGTATTGCTCCTTTCTTTGTCATATTCTTTTTTCTTCCGTCCTTTCCCTTTCTCTTCATTTAAACAAATACACACACATACACACACACACATTGGATAATTTAAATGTATACTTCAAGGCAACATAAATAATTTGCGATAGAAAGGAAAAGAAAGAGGAACTCATGAGAAGAACTCCCTCAGCGGCAGCGCGAGCGGCGGCGGCGGCGATCGTGGAGTTATGCGCTCACTTGGGAGGCAGACACGCTTCTTTCTCCTCCTCTTATTCCCTTCTTGACTCCCCAGCCTCTTACTCACCTTGCCGCTTTTATAGCAGTGCAGGAGGCAAACGGGAGGGAGGAGGCGGAGGAGGGGACCGTCAGCACTGTCAAAGCCGTCAACAAAACGAATGCCGTCAGACAAGAGAAACCGCGCGGCCGCTGCCTTCGACTGTTCCCTCCTCTACTTCTACTTCTACTTCTTCTTCGTCTTCTCTCTTCCCCGCGGTCACCGACGTTGCGTCGCTAGAGAGAGAGGTGGGACGTCTGACAGGGGCGCGCGACGCCCGCGGCGCGGTCGCTTGTGTGTCCGAGTCACTGCAGCGCAAACGGCTCTTCTCCTGGAAAGCTCTGGCGTCGGCGCTGCACGCGGCCGGCGGCGAGGACGACGGCAGACGTAGTAGTATTGTCGCCACCGCCACCTCTGCTGCCGCCTCTGCTGCTGCCGCGGGTCTCTCTTTGCTGCAGGAGGTGTGGGCCGACCCGGCCGCCGGCGCGCCGCCGACGCACCCGCGCTGGCGCTCGGAGGAGCGTCTGCTCTTCTGCGTGCTGCGCCTCTACTGTCTGGCCGGCAACACCGCTGACGCGCGGCGACTCTTCCAGTTCATGCTGCAGTCCGCCGAGCCTCTCGGTGGCAACAGTGGCGACGCTCATCAGGGGCGGCACAGCAGGGGCGGCGCGCCGAGTGGCGAGCGTGCGGGTAGCGGTGCCAGAACGCCGGAGATCGCGCGAACGCCCGCCGCCGCCGCCGCCACCACCACCACCACTACCGAATTCGTCGCTGCTGCGGCTGCGCTCCGCCTCTCTCTTTCTGCGCTTCTGCTGCGACGCAGGCGACGTGGCGTGGGCGGCGGCGGTGTACCGCGAGTGCCGTCGCCGGGGCATCGTCTTCTCTCCTGAGGACTACGCGAGTCTGGCGGCTTTGTACTTGGACCCTCTCCGGCATCCAGGCCGCGACGCTTCCGCCGCCTCTCCTCCTGATTGCTGCTGCTGTCGTCAGACCCTCTCGGAGGAAGGAGGGGAAGCATGCAGCGGCAGCAGCAGCGGCAGCGGCGGCGGTACGGCGGCGTGGGCGGCAAAGTCGCGGGAGGCGCAGTCGCGTCTGTGCCGACTGCTGTGCGACATGCGCGCCGATGACGTCCGAATGCCCGTGCCGCGCAGCTTTGTGGATCGCGTCCTGTGTCTCTCCAACTCGGTCGATACACCGCCACCGCCGCCCTCATCGCTCGCGTCACCACCACCGGCGGCGGTGGTGGCAGAGCGGCAGCAGCAACAACAAAAGTGTGCGTATCCGCATCGTCCGTGCGGGAAGGGGCGAGACACGTATGCGCCGGTCGCCTTTCTCTGTAGCCCCACGCCAGTTCCCATGCGAGAGGAAACCGATGAGGTGCCTCCTCCATCCATTTCCGCCGAAGGCACAGCCTGCGAGAATGCTCACCAGACAGCGGAGCGCGGAGACGAGGCAGCGTCTAGTTCCGCAGCCGAGAGGGACGGGCGGCGCCAGCACGTGTGCTCACACTGCCACACCCCGTTTGCCGGCCGTCCTTTTACTCAGGCAACCAAAACGCAACTCCTGAGTGACATTACCGCACTCGCCTCCCAGCGCTACGGGGGAAAGCACCCGTCCGCCGCCGCCTCCTTGTCGTCACATACGACGCAGCAGCCGCAGAATCAGGACAGTCACTATCACCACCACCGCAACGGGGCGCAGCGCCACGCGCGGGCGGCCAACATGTTCAGTGCGTGGAAGCGATTCATTGAGGAGCGCGCGCACGTGCCGTACGACATCATCATCGATGGGGCGAACATTGGCTACTACGGTCTCTCCAGCCGCCCAGGCACCAGCGGCTGCGGAGGCGGTGCAACAGGGGAGGGACGCACGGCAGATGGCGAGGCGGCGGCCGGCAGAGCGCCAGGGGACACCACAGGCACTGTCCGCCGCAGCAGGAGTAGTAGTAGTAGTAGCACTACCAAGGCACTCCACACGCGACTGCCGGTCGATTACGCGTTGATTGAGGCGGCGCTGCAGGGGGCGCTGGCGCGGGGCTTCCGCCGCCCTCTGATTCTCCTCCATCAGCGCCACGCCGACTTCACGAGACATCACCGCGAGCGGCAGCAATAACTACCACCACCACCACTGCAGCAGCAGCAGCAGCAGAAGTAACGACAACAGCAACAACATCACAAGCAAAGGCCTATCGCGGTGGTGGTCACAACGGCGCGAAGCACGAACAAGAGGAGGAAGAGGAGGAGCTCGCTGACGGCACAGATTCACCAGCGGTGGCGGAGGCGGAGAGGCTGGTACGCGGCTGGCGGGAGCGGGGGCAGCTGTTTCTGTACCCCGCGGGCATGTATGATGACCTGGGGTGGCTCTACGCCGCCGTCCGGCTGACGCCCACCACAGAGGAGGAAAGTGACGGGATTTCTGCCGACGAGAGGGTGGCTCATGCATCTGCGTCGCTACTGTCGTCAGCGGTGAAAGAGGGGAAGAGGAAAGAGGACAAGCAACGCGTCTCAGATAGCTGCAGAAGCTTTGCCTCGGATTCCGCTTCCGCCAAGCATCCTGACGCGGGGGACATCACAACAACAACAACAACGACAGCAGCAACGTCGAACCAGTGCCGTCACAGCTGTTATCACCATCGCCGTGACTGCGGCACGTGGGTGCTGACCAACGACCTCCTGCGCGATCACACCATTCCGCGTGTCGCAGGCGGCGGCGCTGAGCCGTTGGCGGGAGGAGCACTGCATCGGTTTCAACTGCCGCCGTGTGCCCCTGGCGTGCGTCCCCTCACCCTCTCTCGTCTCTCACTCGTCGCCGCACTCCGTCTCGGCGCCATCGCCTGCGGCGCCGACAGCAGCAACAGCAGTAGCTGAAACGCTGCCCGCGCATGAAACACAGACGGTGCCGGAGCTGCTGTGGCGCTGGCCGCCGCCCTACGCGACGTGTCTGCAACTCGCCCGCTGCTCTGCGTCTCCTACAGGCGCCGCCGCACAGAGTGAAAGCAAGACGAATGTGGCGGCGGCGGGGGCGTACTACTACCGCTGGCACTTGCCGTTTTACGATGATGACGACACGAGCGAAACACAAGAACGCAGTAGTGGCGACGGACCTAAAGCGAAAGGAAAAGAAGCGAATGACGCACAGAGGAGTGAGGGCCGCAGGGTGCGATGGGTGTGCTTCACCACCCCTCCTCCTGTGGATCACATATAGGCTGCTTGCTTCACGTTGTGTAGTTCGTTTTTTTTTCGTTTGTTTGTGTTCACATTATCTGTTTTTGCACCGAGTGAAGGACTGGCTGCCGCTTGCGATTGGTTATTGCACCCACCAATCTTTTATTATGCTTTTTTCTTCTTTCCACCTCTTTATTTCCTTTGAGTAATGAGCGTACGCTTCAATAGAGTGTAACAATTGAAAAAAAAAGGATGCTGTGAATATAAATGACAATAAAGAGCGTGCATCAGTAAGTGTGATGAGTATTTCCTGGATATGACTTTTCCCCCATCATCTTCTTATCTTCTTCACTTCGTTGCCCTTCACCCCTTCCCCCGCTTCACAAAATAGTAGTAGTGTCTTACCTTTCGCACCCACAGACCACACACATACACACACACACAAGCAAACATGACCAAGGGTACCACCAGCCAGGGCGCGCGCCACGGACGCACCCACATTCTGTGCCGCCGCTGCGGCCGTCTCTCGTACCACGTGCAGTGGCAGCGCTGCGCCGCGTGCGCCTACCCGCGCGCCTCCCGCCGCCGCTACAACTGGTCCGTCAAGGCCATCAAGCGCCGCACCACCGGCACCGGCCGCTGCCGCTACCTCAAGGTCGTCAACCGCCGCATCGCCAACCACTTCAAGACCCTCCCCGCCTCCAAGAAGTAAGCAAGCGCGGGAGGTGGCGACGAAGTGTGTCACGGCAGGAGAGGAGACGGATGGGTGGGGATGGGAGGAGGTAAGATTAGAAGGGGGGGATTGGTGAAAAGACAAAAAGACGTCTCCTTCCACCACCTCTTTTCTACTTTCTTCTTTTCTCCCTCCTTTCCTTCTCCTCTCGGTGGTGGTGACGGGGGTGAGTAGGAAATGCTTGTGCGCAGCGCAGCCACTAGCTGCACAAAACTGTGGGCCTGTCGCTGCAAATTCCCTTCCACGTAGTAGGACCTCTCTCTCTCTTTCATCATTTCATTTTCATTTTTATTTGTTTCATTATTTAACCAAAACCAAATTCAACTTTACAAAAAGAAACGGAAGTCACTGCGTGGTGACTCAAACAATTCTCACGTCTTTGTGTGAAAGCACGCGTTACTTACTCATTCTTTTCTGCATTCATTCTGAAGCTGTTGTTATGAGATTTTCGTTGAGTTTACGTTGTGGCACAATGTCCATTCTCGCCCCCATGCATGTGCTGGGTTATGTGTGTGTGTGTGTTTGTGCGTCAACAGAGAATGTTGCGTCCTTTTCTTTCCATTCCATCCTCTTCCCTCCCCCTTCTTTCTCTTCGTTTGCAGTACTTTTAGTAGTCCGAAATAAAGGAAGCGGAATCAGCCCTGAGAATAGAGAGTATCTCAGTCACACAGAAGTAAATATGAAGCGAGCCGTGCGTCAGACGCAGGCGCAGGCGGCCGCACGACTGCGTGCCTCTAACGCGTTCGTGTGTCCCCTGCACGCTCTCTCTACTTACACACCGTCTTCGAGTCTCTCTCCCGCAGCGCCGCTGCGAGGTTCTCTGCAGGCGAACACAAGATTGGCGGCAATGAAAGGAGGAACGCACGCAGGAAATTTGCTTTCCGCAGCACACACTCTCAACGCAACAAATCATGATGCTTTAGCTTTCCACCAGATGCGTTTTGTCTCCTCCGCCAGCAGTGGGGCTTCCGCTACGGACGCAGCGCCGGACGCTTCCTCTTCTTCTTCTTCTTTTGCTGCGTCATCCGCGGCTTCATCTTCGCCGGCGCAAGAAAAACCGCCGCTCTACTGTCCGCTTTGCGACGCCGCGAGCGACACGGCGGAGGCGGCGGCCGCGCACCGGCGGAGCAGCGAACACCTTGCGCGGGCCGCCGTCGCGCGGCACCTGACGCACCCCGCGCGCGGCCGCGCCATCAGCGCCCAGCTGTCGCGGCACATCCCCGTCTCGGCCGCCGACTTGCAGGCGCAGCAGGACGAGCGGGAGGGGCGGCGGCGGCGGCGGCTGCGCGCCTCCCTCCTGCGCCTGCGCGGCTCCGGCGTGCTACACGATTGCCTCCCGGAGACGGCAGTAGGGACGGCGGCGGCGACGCCAGGGGAGAGGGGCACTGTGACCACAAACGCAAGCGGAGACCACCAGCACAATCATACTAGTAATAGTAATACTACTAGTAGTAGCGACGGTGTTGTTACTGGCGGAGGCACCGCCCCACTCTGTGGCGAGGCACTCAACACGTGCGCCGTGCTGGGGGCGGCGGCCGCGCGCACGTCCCTCTCCGACCGCGTCGCACGAGTGCTGCCGCAGGCGGACGCGGCGGAGCTGAGGGCGCTCGTGGACTATCTGCTGAGCGTCGAGTGCCTCGCACGTCTGTACACCAGCCTCGACCTCGGCGCCGTGCTGCTGTCGCCGCCCGCGTCTTCGTTTTCGTCGTCCTCCTCCTCGCCCGCCCGTACCGGAGACGGGACCGTAGGAGAAAAGGAAAGTACTTCCGGCGCTGCCTCCGCCGCCTCTCATGCGAACACGGCTGGGGAGGAGGCCGCGGGCGGCAGCGCGAACAACACCGAGTCGGTGTCTTCCCCAGAGAACACCGCGGAGGCAAACACGCTCGACTCCGCCCCGCGCCCCACGCCGCCCCTCGCACAACTGACGAGCGAAGAGAAGGCGCTGCTGGCGCTGGCGTGCGTGGGGGAGCTGGCGCGCTACGGCCGCCGCCGCCGGCCCCGCAGCGTCGGCAGCGCCGCCTCCGTGCAGCTGCTGGTGACGCACGTGCTGGCGGACCACACGCTCGCTAACATGCTGGCCGGGCACTACTACGACACGCTTCAGAGACTTGTCACGGAGACAACAGCTGTCGCTGCCGCGGAGGTGGAGGCGGAGGGGAAGGTGGAGAAGAAGGCAGCGACGCCGCCGGGGGACCCTGCGCTCACCAACGACTCTCCCTCCCCGTCATCTTCTTCTTCTTCTTCTCCCGTTTCGGGTGAGGAGTGCCACGCAGTGGGGGCGTCAGCGCCAACAAGGGCAACAACCGTAACGGGAGGTGCGGCGACGGGAATCGTTGACCCCTCATGGCGTCCGGCAAACTCCGCGGCAACACGGTGGTGGGCTGCGGAGAGAGAGAAGACAACAGGTGGAAGCGAAAAGGAAGAGATAGGAAAAGGACTTCCGACGACGACGACGAAAGTGACGGCAACAGCTTCACTCTCGCAGGCGGAGTACGAAAAGGTGACACACGACATATCACAGCTGTATAAGAAGATTTTTAACGCTTCTGTGCCTTCCTCCACACCGTAGTATGTGGCGGCGATGCACCGCCAAAGAAGTGTAGAAGCATAAGGGATTACCATTTCGTTAGGTATTATTTCGTTAGGTATTTCCTTCTTTCACACACACACTCTCTTTGTCTTTTCTCCACCTTTTCATTCACGAACGTGTATGCTGTATGAGTGAGGGGATTCACATTCACGTACATCTATCTTTCACAGAATCTGTAACTTGTTATTATGAAGAGCCATAAACACGAAAAAAGAAACGCACACACACACACCAAAAAAAGAAAAAGAAAAGAAGAAAATGACTTCGCACCGGAAGTAATCTCTGCAGAGCTTGACTTCCAATGAAGGATTACTCAAAATGAAGGAGGAGAATTGCTGAAAGCAGAATGAAACAAACCTCTTTGTTGCAAATAATACAGTTTGAACTGTGTGCTCCGTGCTATTTTTCACACCGCCTCTGTTACCTCCCTCCCTCCACTGACACCCACACCCAATCATAACAGGATTACAACGCTTCACGGCTACTCTCTCCCTCTCTTTCGTAGCACTCAAATTTACCTCTTCTTCTTCTATAATTTTCCTGTTCTTTTCTCTCTTTTCCCTGCTTAGCTATTCACCACAACCGACTTCGCGTCTTTCTTTTTTTTCTTTTTTTTCTTTTTCCTATTCTCTTTCTCTTTCTCTTTCTCTTTTGTTTTTTTTTTCGCTTCCGAAAAAAAAAGTAAGTAAGTATAAAAAGAGGAAAGAAAGAAGTACATACACCTTATCGTTTTTGCCTGTCGCAAACGAATACCACCAGCAAAAAAAAAAAAAAGCTGTAATAGAAAAGAAGCCGTCGCGCTCAACAATTACATACGCATATATATACACACAGACACACCACAAGTATTTTATCTCTTTTTTCGAATACTTTGAAATAGTAAACAACAAAGTAAACTCACAAGTAAACAAACACCTAAACAAACAAACACAAACAGATACGTATATATAATGCCGAGCGACATTCCGGTTTCCTCGCAGAAGGTGGGCGGCGTTGACGAGAAGGACTTCCAAGGCGTCATCGGCCCCCTGGGCTGCAAGACGTGCAAGTACGAGAAGGTGCGCGAGCTCGGCTCCGGCTCCTTCGGCAAGGCTTTTCTCGTGCGGCGCCTGGCGGACGGCGCGATGCTGGTGGCGAAGCGCATGGACCTCGGCGCGATGACCGACAAGGACAAGAAGTACGCCAAGGCCGAGATCCAGTGCCTCGCCGCGTGCGACCACTTTGCGATCATCAAGTACTATGAGGACTTTGTCGAGGAGAACAACATGCTGATCATCATGGAGTTCGCCGACGCGGGCGACCTGAACATGCAGATCAAGCAGCGCGCGCGCGACGGCTTCACGTACTTTGAGGAGCACGAGGTGGGCTACACCTTTGTGCAGCTCGCCATGGCGGTCGACCACATCCACCGCCGCCGCATGCTGCATCGCGATATCAAAGGAGCCAACGTGATGCTCATGACCAACGGCGTCATTAAGCTGGGTGACTTTGGCTTCTCGCACCTGTACGAGCACACGGTGAGCGAGCAGGTCGCGTCGACCTTCTGCGGGACGCCCTACTACCTCGCGCCGGAGCTGTGGAACCGCCAGCGCTACAGCAAGAAGGCCGACGTGTGGGCGATGGGCATTCTCCTCTTCGAGATGATGGCGCTGCGCCGCCCGTTTGTCGGCCAGGGAATGCGGGCGCTTTCTGACAACGTTATGCACAACAAGCGCGACTGCGAGCTGCCGGCGCAGTACAGCCGCGGCCTCAAGGACCTCTGCAACGCGATGCTGCAGGCGGACCCGAACAAGCGCCCGTCGTGCGCGGAGCTGTTTAAGCTGCCGCAGATGGTGAAGCTGCTCTCCGACTTTGAGACGAGCGTCGACAGCTCCAGCCTCGTCAGCGACGAACTCAAGAAGAAGATCCACGAGAACATCGCCGAGATCCGCGCGACGAACATCAACGACCACGACGCCTTCACCTATGTCGGTCACGTCGGCTCCACCAACGACGTCGCCTACGAGGGGTACGTGCGCAAGGAGAGCAGCAACACGTGGAAGGAGCGCTTCTTGATTCTGCGCGACGGCGGGCTCGTCATCAGCCGCCACAAGGGTGACAAGGAGACCAAGCCGCTGCCGGTCACCTACATCGCCTCGGTCGTCCCTATTCCCGAGCAGGCCGCGTGCTCCCCCGGCGTGTTTGCGATCAATCTTACCGACTCCAAGACCATGTGGTTCCAGGCGCTCCCTCCCGAGACGGCGGACATGTGGGTGCACAAGATCCAGCAGGCCATCGGCGTGTCGTAGGAGAGAGAGAAAAAAAAAGGAAAAAAAAAGGAAAAGTAATCAACAAAAAATATTAAAAAATGAAACTAAGATAAAACAGCAACAACAACAACAAAGAACAAGCAAAAAGTTTTCTTTGAGTTTTCTTTGAGTTTTTTTTTTGTAGAATTTCTTCTTATTCTGCCTTCTTTTTCTTCTCATGCTTGTTGAATTTTCTCTACGTTTTATCACTGATGCTGAAGCCTACGCTCTCCTTTATTGCCTTCATTTTGAAAACGTAAAGAAAGGAATAGGAGTGAACAGGTGGAGAAAAAAGAGTGATGCATACCTTTGACCGTTCACTAAGCGGCACGACAAAAAAAAAGAAAAAAAATGGAAAACAGATTGAGGCAAATAAAAGAAACGAATAAGAAGAATGAAAAAGAAAAGGAAAATGGATTGGAATCGAAACTGAGAATAGCGAGACGACCAACTGCAATGCAAAAGTAGTTGGTGTGTACTATTTCTCTTTTATTTCATCGCGTTCAACCATTTTGCTTCATGGTCTTCTTTTTATTTTGCGTTCTATTCTATTCCAGCTCCTTTCTTTACCTTTTTTCTTTCATAACTTGAATATATAAAAAATAATACAAAATCTTCTATTTGACTGAAGAAGAAACAGTAGTTCAAGATTGCTGGATTTGCCCTCCTCAAATTTGGCAACAGAGGGAAAAATGAGGCAAATAAATATACACATAACAATGCATCTTGACCGGTTTTTTTTCACTATCATTGGTATCTCTCATGCTTGATTAATTTTCCAATTTTCAATTTTCAATTCATTTTTCTTTTCTTTTGTGCCTCTCTGAGCCTTACCAGCAAAATATATGTATATGTTTAATGTGGATGAGATACGCCCTGGCTTATCAACGTCTCTTTTGTTATTATTATTCATTTTTTTTTTCACGCATAGGATTTGTGCTCGCTCTTTTCCATTGTTATTAAAAAGAAATATTTTTCCCAATTTATATCCATCCTTTCCGTTCCTGTCTCCTCTTTTCTTTTCACCTTTCCGTTTCTCTCTCTCTCTTTTTTCCTCGTTGCACATTTTTTTCTCTTTTTTTTTCCCGTCTCTTTTTCTTCTCTCTCTTTATATTCTTTTCATTTTTTATCATTTTTTTTTTCGTATTTCCGCAGTTTTCTCACTGCGAACACTATTCAGCCAGTATCCTTTTGCTAATTCATTATCGCACACCAACTATATAAATATACATACACACAAACACAAACACACTCAAACACCCTTGTGACCGGTGTCGCTCATTCTTTATATATATATATTTCTATCTATATGTATTTATGCATATGCATACACACAATAATAATAATAGAAAAAAATCATCTTTCAATAAAAGTGGTGCTACAATATATGTGTTTTCATTGAGTGATGCTTCCCTCATTCGCTCTCCCTCCCCTCTTACGTAACACACACAAACGCACACACACACACGGAGAGCATCACTTAAGGATGAGCTCTGGCGACTCCTTTTAGTGCCTTTTTTTCCTCCTGGTTGTTGTTGTTCTTGATGTGTATATGTGTATGTGTGCTTTTGTGTGTGTGTGTGTGAAAAAGAAGTGTGGTGGGCGGTAGCGGGTATAATGCATTCAATGTGCGTACCTCTATATACATATATATCACCCTCTGTGTATTCCTCGCAGTGTATTGAAAGTATCCAACAATGTGTGCGCTGTAAAAAGAGTTAGATAGGCTGAGAAATATTTGATCTTCTCTTGCCATTTTCTCTTTTATTTCTCCACACATGGGATATTCTTACTATTTGAGTGCTGTAAAACTGTTTTCCTATATATGTTTTTCTTTTAATGTTGGATTCCCTGCTCTTTCATTTGTTTTCCTCTCCCTCTTCCTTCTCCACTGCATGATATTCTTTCTTCTTTCTCTTTCATTATTCTTATTACTTTATTTAAGGAGTAGTTTAGTTTTCTTTTGCTTTCTTTTGCTGCTTATCTTTTTTTTTTTATTATTGCCCACACCTTCTGTTGCTTCTCTCTTCGCTTGCTGCTTTCTATCCTCTTGTTTTTTTTTTCAGCTGTTTTCTCCTCAGTCTCTTTAAAAACTAATACAGCATCTCCCTTCTCCTTCTTATTCCTCATTACTTTCCTCTCTTACTTACTTCTTTGCATTTTTTCTTCTTCCCCTTTCGCTTTCCCTTTCCCTTACCCTTTTCTTTCTTTTTCATTTCTGAAAACGATATAGATCGGCATAATACATCCGCTCTGCCATTGCTGCATTATTCCTTAGCTAGCCTTTTTTGCTTTTATTTTCGGTGACCTGTATCGTTGTTTCTACTGCTTCCGTTATAGTCTTACTTTACAGCGTCGCACGCACATACAAGACGCCGCGAAAGTACATAATTTAGTGATACTTAGGCTTTCTGACTTTTTTTTTTCTAAAACGGAAATCCACATACCAGACTTTTTTTTTGAATTCAACTGCAGTAGTACACGATTTTGTTTTTCGCTGTTTTCTCAAATAACATTTTGTTGGAAAAGGCTCTTTATAACCTTCGCTTTTTTTTTTCAAATTGAACTCTCAGTTTTGATTTCTCCTTTCCCCAAAACAAACAGTACATCTCAAATTACTTGCTTTGCTTTAAGCATTGTTGTAAGATATCTTATTTTCTCTTTTCCTCTTTTTACTATAATACTAGTGAAAAGGTGCACGCAAACATACACATATCCTACGCAATCTGTTTCAACAAAAACAACAAAAACAACTGAGCATCTCTCTCAAGTGAAAGAAAAACACTTTGTTATTGTCAGCATCTCACACAGAGCTTTAAAAGAAAAATCATCAGCATCAACATATAGAATTATTAGGAACATTGAGAAAAGTCAAAACAGATACAATAAAAGTAAGATGAGCTCTCGTAACAATAAAAACACCCACCGCGACGGTGGCGGCGGCGGCGTCTTTGCTGATCCCCAGAACCTCTATTCTTACCGAGAAGCCGCTGACCACAATAATAATGATAACGATAACAGTAATATTAATAAGAATAATAATAACAGCAGCAGTGCTCGCCGCCGCAGTAACCATAGCAACAACAACAATAACAACGACGAAAGCAACAGTAGCAGGCCCTCTGTGCCTCTGCAGGAACCGCTGCCGAGCTCTATGAATTCGGCGACCCATCACTCACACTCCCACCACGAGCATTATTATCATAGTCCGCACTCGCACTCCTCCCGTCAGATTGACCGGAGCGACCCGGTGGTGGTGCCTCTGCCCTCCGCCACCGCTTGCAAACATTCTGGGAATAAAAACAACAACAGTACGAATGACGCTGGCT
Source organism: Kentomonas sorsogonicus (assembly GCA_030347455.1). NCBI lineage: Eukaryota > Euglenozoa > Kinetoplastea > Trypanosomatida > Trypanosomatidae > Kentomonas > Kentomonas sorsogonicus. The sequence continues at coordinate 326,327 of JAQOSZ010000110.1, read as the reverse complement.
ATGACCGGGGTGTTTTCTATCCTTCTGACGGTGAGGGTGACCCCGAAGTAAATGCAGATGTAGTGTTAGAGAAGAATGCACCGCCCGGCGCCGGCGGGGGCGGGTTCGCTAACAGCCCCTACTCTCCTGCGGAGGGGCCGCGCGTGACGAGCTTTATTAGCCATAATAATAATAATAATAATACAAACAACTATAGTAGTAACAATAACGACAACAGAAATGATACACAGTATAACGTCACAAACCGCCATGCTATCAAAAAAAGCACTGCTACTACTACTATCAGTAATAATAATAATAATAATAATAATGACGCGACGGCTGATGCCGATTTCAGCCGCACACGCGGCACCGCGGGGTGTTGCGTGCAGCTGTGGGCGACCGTCTGGCGCGTGGTGCTTCTCCTCAGCCGCGAGCCGGTCGCGGCCCTTCTCGAGTTCGCCATTCCGCTTCTCTTCACCGTCGGCACCGTCATTCTGTGGGCGGCTTTCGGTGTCTCCAGTGCGGACGGGGGTTCCTTCTATAGCAGCGAGGCCGCCCTGCAGTTTGAGCAGACGCTGGCGGAGCTGCGCAGCGGCATGTGCCTCGACTCGAACGTGTCGAGTGAGCTCGTGCCAACGATGCCGCTGTGCGACCGGAGGCTCATTCTGTCCCCGCAGGCGTCGCGGTCGTCGCGGTCGTCGCAGTTGGAGGAGTTTTCCCTTTCTCCTGCGCTCGTCTCTGCCTCCCGGGTTTTGCAGCGCAACGGGGAGGGGAGGCAACAACAGCAGCAAAGGCAGCAGCAGCAGCAAAGGACGACAGCGGCGGCGGCGGCGGCGACTGCGGCGGCGGATGCTGCCACCGATACTTCCAGCAGCGACAGTAGTAGTAATAGTGGTAACAGCTCCAGCGGTGATGTGTCCTCGCAGGCATTGTACTGCCCGCTCGCCGCTCCCGGCCTGCCGCTGCCCATCTGCTACCCCGCGCGGCTACAACAGACGCTGCTTCGCGCGAGCTCCGTCGCCTACGAGGGGCACGCCGCGCTGGTGCCGTCCCTTGACGACCTTATCCGTCTGCAGTGGGTGGCCGCCGACGCCGCTCTCGGCACGCGCGCGACGCCGTTTGGCTACGGGGGCCGACTCCTCTTCAGCCCCCGCACGCCGCAGGTGGAGGCACTGGTAGAGCACCTGCGCAGCCGCAGCGCTCTCTTCGACGCGGTGTTTGGCGGCATTCTGGAGAGCAGCGGCGCCGTGGACGACTTGGTTGGCCGCATCCAGCTCGGCGACACGCCTGTGTGGGCGGCGGTGGACGCGCCGCGGCTCTCAGCGGACGCGTTTGAGGTCCGCGTGCGCGTCAACGCGAGCGCCATTCCCGACCTCCGGAGCCCGACCTCGCCGTGGTACCTTGGCGGCCTCAACACCGGCGGCAGCGAGCGCTTCCTCACGTCCGGCTTCAGCACCCTGCAGACTCTGGTGTACAACTACTACCTGCAGCAGGTCCTCAAGCTGGAGCCGGAGACGCAGGAGGGGGCGGCGGCCGCCGTCGCGCAGGCAACCGGCGCCGCAGGCAGCGGCAGCAACCGCGAGGTCAGCCAGGACGACCTTGCCCGATTGGTGTACTCCCCGATGCCGGTGATCGCCTACGAGAGCCGCGTGTTTCTCTCGCTGGCCAACGGGCTGGCGCCGCTGGTGCTCGTGCTCGGCTTCCTCTTCCCCGTCTCGCAGATGACGAAGCGCGTGGTGCTGGAGAAGGAGCTGCGCATTCGCGAGGCGATGCTGATCATGGGCCTTTCTGAGACGATCATGTACCTCGCGTGGTTCATTGTCTACCTTGTCTGGTTCGCCGTGCTCAGTCTCCTCATGTCGGCCGTGATGGTCGGGGTGTACCTGCGCAACACGAGCTTCGGCTACGTCTTCTTCTTGCTGTTTCTCTTCTGTCTCTCGGCGGTGATGCTGTCCGGGTGCATGGCCTCGCTCTTCAGCAAGGCGCGCCTCGCCGCGATGCTGGCGCCGCTCATCTACTTTGTCTTCGCCATTCCGCTCTTCGCGATGCAGGGCGCGCCGCCCGGCGCGCAGTACGGCGTCACGCTGCTGAGTCCCAGCGCCCTCGCCGTCGGCATGAGCGCTGTGTTTCGCAGCGAGAGCGCGCGCAGCGGGAAGGGCATCGACGCACTGACCGACGCGCGGCAGGGGCCGCCGCTGCTGGTGGTGTACGTGATGCTCGTGGTCGACTGCCTTCTCTACGGCCTGCTCATGGCCTACTTTGACCGCGTGATCCCCAAGGACTGGGGCGTGTCGCGCAACCCGTGCTTCTGCGTTGTGGACCCCATCAAGTGGTGCTGCTGCCGGGGGTCGCGCGGGTGCTGCGCGGGGGCGCGCCGCCGCCGCCGCAAGGAGCTGGAGGAGCGCCGCCGGCAGCTGGGCGACGGCGCCATCAGCAGCACCGCCTCCTCCAGCGACAGCGGCGACAGCAGCGAGGACGAGGAGTGCAACAACAACAACAACAACAACGACGACGGTCGCGCGGTAAACGGCTTCTTCGAGCCCGTCTCTGCCGCCGACGCCGCCAGCGCGCCGGTGCGTATCCTGGGGCTGCGCAAGTCGTACAAGCGGGGCGGGAAGCGGTTCCTCGCGGTGAACAACCTGCACTGGTCGCTGCGGGAGGGCGAGATCTCGGTGCTGCTGGGGCACAACGGCGCCGGCAAGACGACCACCATGAACATGATGACCGGCATGGTGAAGCCATCGCGCGGCGACTGCGTCATCTACGGCAAGTCGGTGCGTCGGCAGCTGCGCGCGGCGCGGCAGGAGATCGGCTTGTGCCCGCAGCACAACATCCTGTGGCCGGCGCTGACCGTCCGCGAGCATCTCGAGTACTTTGCTACGATTAAAGGTCTCCGCGGCCGCCGGCGCGCCGAGGCCGTCGCCCAGATGCTCGACGGGGTCGACTTGGAGGACAAGCGCCACTACCGCTCCGCCGCGCTGTCCGGCGGCCAGAAGCGCAAGCTCTCCGTCGCGATCGCCTTTGTGGGCGGCAGCCGCCTCATCTTTCTCGACGAGCCGACGGCCGGAATGGACGCCGGCGCGCGCCGCCACACGTGGGGCCTGCTGCGGGAGATGTCGCAGCTGCACACGACCCTCCTGACGACGCACTTTATGGACGAGGCGGACCTGCTGGGGAGCACCATCGCGATCATGGCGCAGGGCCGCATGCAGTGCTGCGGCAGCAGCATGTTCCTCAAGGCGAAGCTCGGCGTCGGGTTCGTCGTGACCATGGCGCTCGTCCCGCACGCCGACCGCCGCCGCATCGCCGAGCGTGTGCGCGGCCACGTGGAGGCTGCAGAGCCGGTCGGCCGCGGCGGCGCCGGCGAGGTGTCGTACCGCCTGCCCACCGATAGCAAGCCCGCCTTCCCCGCGCTGCTGGCGGAGCTGGAGGGGGCCCGCGGCGCCGAACTCGGCGTCACCGCCTACACCATCTCAGCCACGACGCTGGAGGAGGTGTTTCTGCGTGTGGCAGAAGGTCTGGACGAGTCGACGGCCGCCGCGGCGCCTGCAAGCGGAGACAATAACAATACCAACAACAACACCGCCGCCGCCGCTGATGGTGATGGAGATGGTGGTGATAATAATGATAATGTCGACGATGATGAGGGCACCACGGCGGACCTCGCGTCGGCGGTGTGGGGCGTGCAGCTGGAGGAGCGCCGCTTCCGCGTGCTTCTTCTGCAGTTCCGCGCGATGCTGGCGAAGCGCCTGTGGAACGCGCTGCGGGACCGCCGCACGCAGGTGTTCCAGATCATCGTCCCGGTCGTGTGCGTGCTGCTGGCGATGCTCTTTATGCTGGTCAACCTCACCGACCGCACCGCCGTCACACTCAGCGACGCGGTCTACGAGGAACGGCTCGTGATGCCCCTCTCTGGCTGCGAGGAGGTGCTGCGGCCCGCCGCGCCCTACTTTGCCGCCACCACCGAGCTGGAAACGTGGGTGGGTGCGGCTACTACTGCTGCTGCTGGCGGGGGCGTCGGAGAGGGGGAGGGGGAGAAGGCGCCCGCGCTCGACCCTCTGCAGTTTGAACAACGTCTACTGGAGACGTACAACGACCACCGCTACCCCCGCTACGGCGGTCTTGTGTGTCTCTCCGCCACCGCTGACAGCAACAGCACTAGTAGTAGTAGTATGAGTAATAGTAATCAAAACAGCAACAACGACGGCTGGGGCGCGGTCGGCGTTTCGGCCGTTGCCTTTTACAACTCCTCCTCGAATCTGGAGCTGCCGATTCTGACGACGCAGTACACGGCGGCTCGGCTGGCGGAGCTGATGCCGTCGCCGCCGCCCATGACCACCATCGCGCAGGGCCTGCCCCCCACGAAGCTCGAGACCGCCGTTAGCTCCTCCATTTATGCGCTAATGATCGCGACGATCATCATGGTGCCCTTCACCTTTATCCCGTCGACGTTTGTAGGTTGGATTGTGAAGGAACGCGAGTGCAAGGCACGCCACCTGCAGAATGTCTCGGGGCTGAGTTTCTACGTCTACTGGCTCTCCAATTTTCTCTTTGATTTTGTGTGCTACCTGATCACGATAATTCTCGTTCTGATCGTGTTCCTCATCTTCAAGCGCACCGAGTACATTGGGAAAGAGAGCGTTGGCGCGACGATCATCGTGTTCCTTCTCTACGGCACGTCTGGCATCGGCTTCGCCTACGCGCTCAGCTTCCTCTTTTCCCGCCACACCACCGCGCAGAACGTGGTGCTGCTGGCTAACTTCATCATCGGCTTCCTGCTGGTGCTTGCCGTCGCGGCTCTACAGATGCAGACGTCGACGGAGAAGGTGGCCAACATCCTGCGGTGGTTCTTCCGGCTCGCGCCGAGCTACTGCATCGGCGAGGGCATCAGCAACCTCGCGCTGGTGCCGCTGCTGACGTCCCGCATGCGCGACAACGCCTCGCCGTGGGCCATGTCGGTAATCGGGTGGCCCTGCGTCTACATGGCGGTCGAGACGCCGCTGCTGCTTGGCATCGCGCTGTTCATCGACCACCCCGGGCGCCGCCAGCGCAGCTACCGCGCGCTGCACAGGCCGGACGCGACCCCTGAGCCGCTGCCGCCAGACACGGGCGCTGACGTGCTGGAGGAGGAGCGCGCGGTGCTGGGGAGCGATGCGCAACACCACCACCACAACGATGGCCATGACGCCTCGCTGCTCAACGGTGGGGGTACCGCCGCCGCTGATATTTCTTCCACCTCCCGCGCGGACGATCTGGTGAGTGTGCGACACCTCCGCAAGCAGTACGGCAACGGCAAGGTGGCCGTGCGGAACGTCACGTTTGGCGTGAAGCCTGGCGAGGTGTTTGGCTTCCTGGGCACCAACGGCGCGGGCAAGACGACGACCATTTCTATTCTGTGCCAGGAGCTCTACCCGACGAGTGGCCACGCGTACGTGTGCGGGCACGACATTGTTAAAAACAGCAGCGAGGCGCTGCGCTGCATCGGCTACTGCCCGCAGTTCGACGCGTGCATCGACCTACTGACGGTGGAGGAGCACCTGAACCTGTACGCCGGCGTCCGCGGCATCACCTCCAAGTCAAAGAAGACGGTCGTCGAGGGCCTCATGAAGCTGTGCGAGCTCACCGACTACCGCAGGACACTCTCCAAGTCTTTGTCGGGCGGCAATCGCCGCAAGCTGTCCGTCGCGCTCTCATTAATTGGCGGCCCGCGCGTCGTGTTTCTGGACGAGCCGAGCGCCGGCATGGACCCCGTCGCGCGCCGCGGCCTCTGGACGGCTATCGAGACGGTCGCCGACAACTGCTCCGTCGTGCTGACGACGCACCACCTGGAGGAGGTAGAGGCGCTGGCGCACCGTGTCGCCATCATGGTGGACGGCCGCCTCGAGTGCATCGGCACCAAGACCGATCTGAAGAAGCGGTTCGGCGACGGGGTGGAGGTGCGCCTGCGCCTCGCGCCCGCCGCGGGCGACGGCAACGACGACGACCATACTATTACTACTACGACGACGACATCGACTAGTAGTAACAACCATGACCTTATCCATAATGGCCCCAGTGCGCGCACGCCGCTTCTCAACTTTAGCGAGCAGGACACGGCGGGGTATCAGACACGCGAGGAGCTTGAGGGTGACGAGGAGCACGTGGAGAGGGACGATAACAGAAATAACAACAACAACAACGACAACAACGACCAAAGGAGCAGCGCGGAGGTGCGTGCCGATCGCGTGCTGCGCTTTCTCCGCTCTCAGTTTCCTGGCGCCGAACTGCTAGAGACGCGCGGGGAGCGTCTGACCATTCGCCTCCCGTATAACAACAGCAATAATAACAATAAGAATAATAATAATACCGCCATTATTATCGATGATATCGCCCCCAGCGCCGACAAGGACGGCGGTGGCAGCAACCACTCCGCAGGCCAGCTGCGTCTGCAGCAGGGCAACAGTAGTAGTAACGGCCAGAATGTTGCCGGCGGCGCCATCGCTCTCTCCCGTGTCTTTGCGGTGCTGGAGGAGAACCAGGCACGCCTCGGGCTCGCGGACTACAGCGTCTCGCAGACGTCCATCGAGCAAGTGTTTATGCGCATCAGTGAGGAGGCGGAGCGCAAGCAGGAGGCGGAGGCGGCGGCGCGCGCGGCACGCATGGCCAGTCGCGGCTGCTGCGCCAAGCTCGGCAGTGCGCTTTGCTGCGGGAGCTGCTGCGGGGAGGAGGTGCAGTAGATTATTGTTATTGCTACTGCGGGGGGGGGGGGGGGGAGTGTGTTGTGGATTGTGTTTCTGTTGTTGTTCTCTCTCTCTCTCTCTCTCTCTCTCTCTCTCTCTCTCTCTCTCTCTCCTCTCTCTCGCTCTGTTTACCATGTATCGCGGTATCCTCTCTCTTTATCTCTCTCTCTTTCTTAAAATCTTACATACACATTTATCTTTTCTTTTTTTTCTTTCGATTTCCCGTCTTTATCTTATTTTTCTTCTTATATTTCTTATACACAGTTTTCTGTTCTTAGTTTACATGTGCTTTCCAGACTTTTTCCGTTTTTGTCGCTTCTTTTCTTCCTTTCCCGCGATTGACTCTCACTTGTTAAACACATGATGTCGCCGTGAACCTTTAATACTTACACTGATCGTTGTGATATTGCATCGTGTGCCTTCATTTTTTTTTTTTTTTTTGAATTGCCACTCACCTCTTAATGACACATAAAACACACATTACCTCTTTCCTCCTACAACTTTGCGTCTCCAACCATTTCACAGGAACATCATTAGTAGGCTCATTCAGATTTTTTTACTTGTCCTTAAACATTGGACAAGCCCCATTTATAGACCTTTGCTATTCTCTCCTTTTTGTCTCTATTTTTCCTCATTCATCCATTTTTTTTTATTCATATAAAAACTGCGTTTTCTTCTTTTTTCCTTCTTCGCACTCTCCTTTGTTTCTCCCTTTTGCTTGCTTCTTCCTTCTTTGTTTTTGTTGTTTTAAGAAGAGGAAATAAAAAAAAAAGGATAAAGATTTTCTCCGATGCCTCCAAAGAAGCCCTCCCTCTCACGCCCGGCAGCAGGAGGCGGAGTAGGAGGAGGAGCCGCTGTCGGCGGGCGCGCCGGCGCACACCATATGCTCTTCAGCTCGCCAGGCGCCGCGGGAAACAGGAAAACCAACAATGTAAATAGTACCAATACTGGTGCCGGTGGTGGTGGCAGTGGAGGCTTAGACTTTGGTATTACCGGGACGGCGGTCTCGGCGGCGGCGCGCGGCCCTCCCGCCCCTCCGCCCGTGGTCTCTCCTCCAGCGCACATGCACACGCACACCAACACTGCCCCCACAGGCGCAACAACAACAACAACGGCGGCGCGCAGTGTGAAGCAGGAGTCTCTCAGTCGCAAGTTTGCTACTCCCATTAATAATACTCATAGTAACAACAGCAACAATAGTCATAACTCTGGCGGGGGCGGCGCACCTTCCCTTTCTTCCTCCTCCTCGCTTCTCTTCACGTCTGCCAACACTGCTGCTGCCAATAATAATAATAATAGTAATCTTATATTCAACAGTAACGCCAGCGCGTCCCTGCGCGGCGGCAGCGGCGGCAGTGGAGGTGGAGGTGGTGGACTCCACCCCTCTCCCCCTCCCCGCCACCTGCAGCCATTGCAGCACCCGTCTAGTGCTGAGAGTAATCACAATAATAATAATAATAACAATAACAATAACAATATGGCTTCGGGCAGTCGCGCCAGTAGCGGCAGCATGAGCGGCATCAGCCAAAACACCATCACTTCTGTCACTAATACGACAAGTAACTTTAATAATCATATCGGTGGGACCGCGGGCGTGGCTGCCACTGCTGGTGGTGTTGGTGGTGTTAGCGTTGGGTACTCCTCTCCTATTTTGGGTAATAATAATAATAAGAACAGTAGTGGCAGCAATAGCAGTTTCTCTCCCACAGGGCTGGCGGGGTCGCTGCGGGGCGGCAGGGCGGGACGGCTACTGCGGGACGCGCGGGCGGCGGTGCAGGAGCCATTCCGACCGGAGACACCTATGGAGTATCTTGGGACTGGTGGTGGTGGGGATGGGGGAATGGGGCACGATAGCGCTTCCGCCTTTGCGTCTCCTGCTTCACCTTTCTTTAACACCTCTGGAAGCCCCACCTCCGGAGGAATGCTGCCCCCTTCATCGTCGTCGTCGGGTTTGGTTCTGCGGCCTGGCGGGCGCGTGTCTGCCGCCGCGCTCTCCGGCAATAACAACAAGGGTGGTATCAGTGGTCCCCGCCGCCCGGCTGGCCGACCGAATCGTCTCGCCCCTCTGGCGCCACCCAGCAGAAACGGCAGTGCGGGCACAGATAATAATAACAACCTTCATAATAGTAATTCCTTGAGCAACATTACCGGCCGCATCTCCTCTGCCGAGTCGGGAGAGTTCTCCAGTCCCCGCAGCCATGCCGCCGCCGCCGCCGCTGGCGCCACTATTGCTAAACACAACCTTGATATTGTTAGTAGTGGTAATGGTCACAGCGGTAACAATGCTGCCTCCCTCCCTGCGGCCGCCGGCGAGTTTGATCAGTCGTCATTTCTGCAGCGACTGTCGGAGGCGTCGGCTGGCAATGTGCTGTCGGACGATTCGCAGCATGCAAAAAAGAGAAATGAAGATGAAAAGTCTGCGGCAGCAAGTGCGCCGGAAGTTTCTTCTGCCCTTTCTCCGGAAACGAACGCCAGCCATCATTATCATTACAGTACCCGCAGCAACCGACGGAGAGAGAACGCAGCCGAGTTGGCTCTTCTCAAGGAGCTGCGCAAGTGGCTGCTGCGCCCCAGCAACCAGCTGTGGGGGGAGTTGCTGGATTACATGGCACGCTACCTTTCCAAGGCGAGTGAGGAGCGCTATGGCGTGAGCTACAGCGATGACGCCGAGTCGGAGGAAAAGGAGAAAAATGAATCAGCGGAAAAGGCGGCCACAGCGGCACTCATTCACGCCACTAACATCTACACGGCTATTGCCATGCTGTCTATCATTCTGCACAGCACGCACCTCTCGTGTCTGGCGGACCAAACGACGGCGACCGCTGCTGGGGGAGGCGCCACAGCCGCAAAAACTTCCTCGTCGTCGTTGGTGTCGCCGCTCACAAAAACAGCAGCGCCGAAAAACGACGCGGGCGCGCTGCTGCAACTGCTGCCGCCATCTCATTACGTGCGCTGCGTGCTCGCGAGTGTGCGGCTGCTTCGCCTGGTGCTTCGGTATGAGCGCTCCGCTGGCTTTGTTCACCTGCAGCGCGAAGGCCTCACCGACCCTCTTCTTTTTATCATGCAGCACATTCCGATTGCTTCTCATACTAGTAGGAGTGTTGGAGGCGATAGTAGTAGTAGTAGTAGTGGTAGTGGTGGTGAGGGAGCGGTGTGGCAGAATGAGGAGATTCTGTACACTGTCGTGGCGCTTTTAGAGGATTGCACGTCGCAGGCGCACGACATGGACGCCGAGGCGACGACCTCCTCCTCCGGCGACGGCAGCGACTCGGACTCTGACGATGGTGATGATGATCGCGACGGCGATGGTGGCGTAAACGACAACGACGGCGGGCACCGCACACCCGGCCGCCTGGGAGGCAAATCAAGGACAGCCTCGGCCTCGGCCGCCGCTGCTGTCGTTACCACCGCTGATGTTATCTCGTCTCTGATAAAACTGGGCCTCATTCCGGCCCTCAACCGCGCCGCGCGACGCCTCATGGCACTGGATACAGACGCCGCCGACGGCGACATTACCCCGACCAAATACAAGCCCCATCACGCGGCGCGCGCGGGGGGAAAGGACGAGGGGAACAACAACAACAGCAACAACAGCAACAGTATGAACAACAACAACGTAAATGAAGGCCATTTGGGTGCCAAGCGGCAATACTCCACACAGCCGCGCGACATGCCGGGGGCGCGTCTGCTGCCCCTCATGTGTCTCACGTACCGCCACATCAGCGTCGACTACTCGCGCTATCTGGAGAGCTGCGGGTCGCTGGAGGTGCTGGCGAGCGCGCTCCTCACCTACCGCCACCAGCCCGTCCCCGGCGCCGCCGCCGGACCCCCCGCGTCAGCAATTGAATGTAGTGCTGGTGCTTCTGTCGCTGTTGCCGCTGCCACGACGACAACGACGCCATCGGTGGTGGAGGCGGCGTCGCGTGCGTTGGCGAAGCTGGTGTTCGAGCCCCTCTGCGCGGAGAGTCTGCAGCGCGACACCAGCTTCCTTCGCACGGCGGTGAGTGTGCTCTACTGCCAATTAGAGGCTCACCGCGAGTTGCTAGAGAGCGCGCTGCGAAGCAGTACCGCCAGCGCCGCCGCACCAGCGCAGGAGGAGACGAACAATCCCAATAACAATAACAGCAGTAGTAGTGGTAACAACGCCGAAGCAAGCGCGGGGCGCGCGCCCGACGCCGCACTGCGGCTGCAGCGGTGCCACCTCGTCGTTGCCCGCCTCTGCACGGTGATTGCGAAGGTGTGCGAAGGACGTGCGGAGCTGCGGGACTTTCTGGCGACGCAGGGGGAGGCGTCGCTGCTGCCGGCGCTGGCACACTTCTTCTTGCACCCCTCCGCCCTCATCACTAGTAGTGGTAATAGTAGCGCCATTGCCGCTGGGGTTGGCAACGCTCCCGTAAGCGGTGGCGGTGGCGAGACGGGCGCTGTCGTCACAGCCGCGACGGCGGCGGCGGAGGCGACCGACCTGACGCTGGTGCAGTCGATCATGTGGGTGATGGGCTCCGCCAGCCGCAGTCCCCACTGCAGCCCCGCGCTCGCCCTCGCGCTGCTGGAGCCCATCACCCAGATGCTCAAGGACGCGGAGCTGACGAGAGACAATCGCGACACCGTACTCTACACTCTCATGTGCCTGTCGAATCTTTCCTTTTACTTTCCGCAGCTGGAGGAGATGGAGGCAGCGGGCGGACACTACGCCATCACTGCTGCCGCTGCCGGCGGCAGCGGCGGCGCCTGCACCTCCCTCACCACAACCGGCGGCAGCGCGACCGACGCGGTTGACAAACAAAACAGCAACAACAACGACACCAACAACAAGGAGAGTAACAGCCCCCCCTCCCGCCTTGCCGCGCTGTTTGACGTGCTGGGAATGATTCTCGCCGGCTTTCTCTTTGACGGGGACGCGGAGGCGGCGGTCGAGGCGACGCGCGCGCTCGGCAACCTCTCCTTCACCAACGCCGGCCGCGACTGGATGGAGGCGAACAAGTGCGACGAGGTGGCCGTCATCTTTCTCGGGCACGAGGACCTGCGGGTGGTGTACAACTGCTTCGGGGTCGTGCTCAACCTGTGCGCGGGGACGCGCTGCCGGCTGGTGGAGGACCCGGAGCTGCTGGCGTTGCTGCTGCGGCAGACACAGCGGTTTACTACTACCGAGAGCGTCGCCGCGGCCGCGAGGGAGGAGCAGCGCCTCCTGCTGGCTCAGCAGGAGCTGCAGCGGCAGCGGGAGGCGGAGCTGAAGCAGAGGCAGCAGCAGCAACAAAAGATGCTGAGCAAGCAAAAGAAGATAAAGAATCAACAACAAAAAGAGCAAAAAGGAACCAAAACGACGTCGTCGGCAGCCGCAGGAATCGGTGGTGGGGTGGGCACGGGTGAGGCTGCAGAGTCAAAGAAGCCGAAAGCAAAGCGGAGCGCCTCCGTGTCAGGCAAGACTCGCCGCTCGTCCAGCGTCGCAGGCAAGTCCGGCGCCACGTCCCCCAAGAAAAACACCGGCGGCGGCGGTGATGGTGGTAAGCGGAAGAGCAGCCAGTCTGCCGCTGCTACTACTACTTCCTCCCCCACTGCCAAGAAGAAGGCGAAGAAATCCACCAAGTCTAAGAAGGATAACGGCAGTGCCGCCGAGGGACCCCAGGTAATGAGTGACGCGGACAATCGCGAGGAGGGGGAGGAGGGGACGTGGAGGAGCCGGAGCCGGTGGCGCCGTCACCCGTGCAGTGGTCGTCGGAGATCACTCCCCCGCCCTCCAGCCGCGGCGCACACAACAGCAACAACATCAACATCAACACTAATACTACAACTAATGAAAGCGTTTACAACATGGCTGGTGACGGCAACGGCACCGCTGGCCGAAATCCTAACCATCATTACACGAGTAACAACAGCTATGAGAGTGGTATGCAGGCTGCCGCTCCTCTGCTGACGGAGGAGGAGCTGCGGCGGCGCACGGCGGAGGCGGCGAGAGGGTACGCCGAGCAAGTTGCGGATCTCGTAGAGATGGTGCTGGCAAACATCAAGGGACTGATCGACCTGCGCCGCATTGGCGGCGGTGGTGGTGGCGGCGGTGCTTCTCCTTCACTGGGGGTCTCTGACGCACGCCGTTTGTATGAGGACAGTTGCGACGATAATGATGCCCCTGTTGCTGTTACTGCCATGAATGCTGCTGACGATTGATAACTGATGCTACAGTTGAGTGGGCTGTAATGGGAGTGACATGACGATGTATTCTTGTCTTTCTGTTGTGGCGCGCTGCTTGCCGCTTCCCCCTTTTTTTTTAAACGCTTTCTCAGTTCTTTTCTTTTTCTTTTGCGCCGTTCTATATATATAGATTAGATAAATTTTCCTCCTCCCCAAAATGCGAATGCTCAAATGCTGCCCTTTTAAAAGTATACATTATGAAGTAATGACAATTGTTTATCTGTCAAATCAAAACATCCGGAGATGGCAAAACCATTCGCATTACTGAAGTGTACTGACTCCTTACACTTCTCGTGTTGACATTGCGCTTCCATTATTCTTCTAACAAAACTATCACTCGAAACCTTTCATTATTTTTTAATACTCATAGGAGAAACATTATACACGAGTAGAAAACGGTAGCAGAGCACTCAAGTAGAAAAATAAAAAAAATATTATAAGAAAATAATAATTGTCGAATACAAGGAACCTTGCAATTAAGAAACGAATACAGGAATAGAAACAACAACAACAACAACAAAGCTCTGTTTAGCCTCATGTCTGCCCCCACAGCGGCAGCAGAGGCGCTCTCACCAGCTCCGCCGCCACACGCGACATCAACGACAGAAGTACCAGCGTCTTCGCACATGAAAGAGGGTGAGAACAAAAGTGGAACTGTATCAAGCGGAGTAGAGACACCAACTCTCACTCTGGGCGGCGCCCCCTGCACGCCGTTTTGCTACCAGCTTTTCTCGCAGAGTGCGGACTCTCTGCACGGGCAAAACAACGACGAGGAAAGTAGCGGCGAAGAAGATGAAGAGGAGAATCAGGACGACAACAACAACAATAACAGCGGCAAGAGGGGAATGAAAAGAAGAGAAACGGTGCTGGTGGTGGTGGTGGTGGTGGTGGTGTGGTATTCGGTTTAGTTGGTATCAGCCTCGCTACCTTCCCGACGTTTCTGCTGAATCTCGCAAGCAGCACCACCTTCAGCAAGCAGCACCAGGGCCAGCAGGGAAACCTTACCTCGGGCCCTCCCTCGGATGCTGCTACTACTACTACTACTACCAATACCACGGCCTCTTCTTCCGCCTTTGATACTTCCTCTTCTCCTACCTTGTCACATAATCTTGCCGAGGGTGCCTTTACAGACAACTTGGAGTTTTTTCCCCCTTTCCGTGAGGCAATACTGGCGCGGGTGAAGGAGGACCGCAGAGCGCAGCAGGCGTCACAGCTGGAGGCGCTGCAGCCGTCCGCCTCCTCTTCTCTCTTCTCCCCGCATAATGCGAAACTGCGCAGGGGCGGTGCCACCGCTACCACTGCTAATACTACTAGTAATGGTAATAGTAATGAAACGAATAACAACAGTAACAACGGCACGGAAGAGAGAAAATCTATCAAATCCTCTACAGGCACCACCACTACCACTACCACCACCACCGCTGCTGCTGCTGGTGCGCTCATGCTGCCTCCGCTAGCGACAGCAAAGGCAGCAGTAGTCATACGACGACTTCCCATAATGCGGTCTTTTCGCTAGAGGCGCACTCCGCCACGCAGCGGCGGCGGCAGCGGCTGGTGATCGGGGCCGAGCGGGAGGCGATGGTTCGCTATCTTCTCGCACCCCCGGATGCGGCCGTCACGCCGCTGGACAAGATATGGGAAGCCAACGTCAATACCGCTGCCTCTGCATCTGGGGGAGGAGGAGGAGGTGATGGCGAGGGTGGGGGTGGGTGGTGGTCGCTGCTGCAGGGATTTGACTCGTCTCTAGGGGCCTCTTCCTCCTCTTATTCTTCTCCTTCTTCACGTGCTGCGGCGACGGACGGAAAGGTCCCTCCTGCGTATGATTACGAGCGTCTCTTGTTGGATGAGTGAGTGTATGCTTTCTATTTTTCTACTCTTCTATTTTTTTCCGTTACCTTCCTCCGCACTTTTGTTTACGAATTTGACGACGTGCCGCTCTCTTGGATTATTACCTTCTTTTTTTTTTTGCTTGTAAAGCGTTAATAAATGCATTAAAAAAACACCACCAATAAAAAAAGTGAAATGCACCTATTAATTATATTATTATCAAAGCTTACATCGTCTTCTCTCCCTTAATTTTGAATGTTTCCCTGTTGCGTCATCCCTTTTCTCCCTTGCCGTTTTCAAACGCGTTCTCCCCTCTCACTCATTCATTCATTCATTCCGTCCTTCTCTTCTTACGTTCACTTCGTGGTACAGGTCAATAAAATACTACTCCGCTGTGTTTTCTTTTTCAGCTCATATTAGTGATAAAGGAAACACGCTTTTTATTCTTCTATTTTTTATTTTACATTACTGCTATCATAGAATTCTTCTTTCTCTTTTTCTTTCCAGAAGAAGAAGCACTTCGCACAATTCAACTGTTTCAGGGAAACACTATAAAGAAAAAAGAAAAAGAAAGTAATATCACACTTTCATTAATAACAGGGTTGTAAAGAAGAAAAAAAAAAGAGTTATTGAACCAAAAAAGAAATAAAGTGGTAAAACAATAATAATTACTATGGCTGCCACCGCTTCGGCCTCCTCCACCGCTGCCGCGTACGAAAGCACGTACGGCAAACTCAACCTCCCCACCGCCGCCAGCGTTGGTTTATCTACGACCAGCACGGGCGCCCCATACAGCAGGAGCACTACGCCCACACTCCTTCTTCGCACTACCCGAGAGACGGGGCGGCGGGGGAGACGCGGACTGGGGAAAGTGCATGCGAGAGCGGCCGCGCAGAGGCGGAAAAGCCTCTGACGCTTCAGTTTGCCCAGTGGTATCACCGTCCCGAGCCCTACACGGGCGCCCGCCGAAACAACACATTTACAATAATAGTAATAATAATGACGACGACGATGAAGATAACGATGATGAGGCTGGGGCGAGTGCGGAGGAGAAAGAGATGCGCATTCTGTTTGGTCCGGAGGTCCTCGACCAAACCCGTTTGAACAAGAGCCAAAAGAACGATGCTAGTACGACTGGCATCCATTACATGAGTCGTCTTGTGGCCCCCCGTATAGATGCGGTGAGTACCGCCAACTATTACGCCAGCTGCGTGGAGGAGACGCTGCGAAACCGCTGCTGCTGCTTTACCGATGCTGGTGATCATCGTAGTAGTAATATTAATATCAACAACAACAACAACGCCACAACTCTTTCATTGGGCAGCAGCAGTGGTGGTGGTGGCGGTGGTGGCGGCCGCCGCCGCCGCTACCGCCCCCCGAGTCTCGACGACGGTGCCGAGGCCGCACTCGTGATGGAGCGTCAGCTGTGGGACCTCTGCCGCGACATCTTTTCCGACGCGAAACTCGAGATTACGGAAAAGTACAACGCGGGCGCCATCGGCCTGCGGGCGCTGCCGCCGCACCGTCGGTGGTACGTGAGTCAGCACGCGGTGCTGCAGGAGCTGCTGATGCGGCACCCTACACTGCGGCGCGCGGCGATCATTCTGCGCTGGCTGGAGAGAACGTACCGGGAGGAGGGCGAACTCGCCAGCGGCGGTGGTGGTGGTGGCGGTGGCTTTGATGGTGAGTGATGGTGATAATCATGTCGGCAGTGGGAGCGCCGCCTCACTTCTGTACCACGGCCACAAAAACACGGCTGCTGCGGGTAACTCGGGAAATGCGAACTTTCCTTTTAATCCTGTCGGCAATCGCTCCTCCTCCTCTATTCGGTTGTTGCACGGAGAAGACCGCACACTGCTGCGCCAGCCCCTGCTGTCGGCGGTGCGGGGCGGGCAGCACTCGGAGGCCATCCGCCTCGCCGCCCAGCAGCGTGACTGCGCCTACACGTGCGTGCTGTCGGCGGCGCAGCTGCAGACGGTGCCGGAGCCGTGGGAGGCGCACACCTACACCGCGCCGCTCTTCGGGGAGTACGCGCAGGGGGAGCTGCGGCAGCAGTGGACGGGCAACGAGCACCGATTCGACAACTTGTGTCAACTTTTTGAGGAAACGCGCTACGCGTTGAATAACCATAATACTAATAATAATAATGGGGGTGCTCAGCAGCAGCAGCAGCGGCAATCTCGTAATACGTTTGGTGGCGGTGGTGGTGACGGTGACAACTCTAATAATAATAATAATAGCAATGAAGGTACTGGTTTCTTTGGTGGCGCAAACAACAGCAACAACAACAATAACAACAACAGCGGCGCCACCGGTAGGAGTAATGCCGGCGGCGCCGCGGAGGAGGACGAAGGGGCGCGCCGGAGTTACGACGCCGTCATCGCCGCGGCGCTGTGCGGGCGGCTGGAGGTGTTGGAGTCGGCCTTTCTGCGTAATGGCACGTGGCGCGATATTGTGTGGTGCTACCTGCGCTGCGCCCTCGTGCTCGCCTTCAGCAAAACGATCATGCACTGGCGGCAGGGCTGCGGCGGCAACAGTAATAGTAGTAATAGTAATAATAGTGGGAATCGGTACAGCGCTGGCGCAGGTGGCGGCCTCTGGGGGACCCCGAGCACAAGCAACAATGATAATAACAACAATGCTGCCGCGCACGGGCCCGCGTCGTACGAGGATTATCTGTACCGCCAGCTGGGCTCCCAGGACGACTGGGTGGAGCGGCTGACGGCGCGCCTCTCCTCTGAACTGCAGGCGCGTCTCTCCCGCTTTGAGAGCGCCCAACCGGACAGCTTCTCGCTGGCGGAACTCCCGTTTGTCGATCAGCTGCAGATGCGCCTGATTCTGCTGCTGCTGAAACCCAACGGCGGCGCCCTAGGTGGGGCGAGCAGGTGTCGGCATTAATCATAATCACACGAATGATACTTGTACCAACAACAATAACAGTTATGCAAGCGGCGCGCCCTTGTCTAACCCGTTTGTGTCGCCACAGCAGCAACAGCAGCAGTGGGGCGGAGGAGCGAATGCCGCTGTGGGCGGCGTGGAGGAGGCGGAGGAGGAGGATCAGATGGACTGGCCGCTGCTGCTGCAGATGACAAGCTCGCCGGAGCGCATGGTGCGTTTGCAGCGCCACAACGCGCTCCCAATGCACAGCAGCCGCGTCGCCGCCGCCACCGCCGCCTCTTCTTCTTTTTTTGATGGCGGCCACGGTTTCAGTTTTGGTGTGTCCGGCCTCCACCGTCCCCATCGCGTTGCCGACATTAACAACAACAACATCAGTGGTGGTAACGGCGGAGGCGCTCTTGCTACCGCTAGCTACATGAATCAACACGGGGCGGGCTTCTTCCCCCCTCCTCCTCCTCCTCGCCCTTCTCCGCGCACGCGGCGCTGGCGGAGCCCCCCACGCACCACGGCGCGCGGCTGCTGACGCATGTGATGCTGCTGCTGCGCCAGGCGTACGCGGAGCGGCTGCTGGGCTACGCCGTGGACGTGCGCGCGGCGCGGGTGATGGGGGACGCGCTCGCGCTGACGGCTCACCACCTCGCGCTGCTCCCGCGTCTGCGCTTCGAGGGCGGCATGCGCATCACGGCGAGCCTCGCCGCGCACGCCTTGCCGGCGCTGCCAGAGCTGCGCGCGGAGGTGTACGCCGCGTTTGTGCTGGCGGTGCGGCAGCACGAGGTGGCGCGCGCGGCGCCGGCGGGCAGCGGCGGGGGCCTCTCGCGCGCCGAGATGGAGGAGCAGGAGGCGCAGCTGGTGGAGGTGTTTGTCACGCGGGAGCTGCGCACAGAGGCGCAGGCCTCCGGCGGCGGCGGCTTCGGCCAACACCAGCACGCTACCACTACCAACACCACCAGCAATAGTATTAGTAACCCGGCCGGATTTTTCGGCGGTGGCTTCGGTAACAATAACAACAGTAACGTCAGCCGTCATCATGGCGCCTCCTCTTCTTCT
Organism: Kentomonas sorsogonicus; assembly: GCA_030347455.1. Lineage (NCBI taxonomy): Eukaryota > Euglenozoa > Kinetoplastea > Trypanosomatida > Trypanosomatidae > Kentomonas > Kentomonas sorsogonicus. The sequence goes on along the minus strand of JAQOSZ010000110.1, from coordinate 307,668 downwards.
TCATCCTTTGGTGGCGCCGCGGCCGCCGCGCGCCGCCGCTGCCTGTCCGCGGTGCAGCGCCTGCTGGACACCCACATCGCTGCGGCGGAGGAGCTGCTGACGCACGAGCGCGGCGCGGAGGCGGTGCTGTGGGCGGCGATGCACATCGCAGACCCTCTCGACGCCGCGGCGGCGCTGCGGATGGCGGTGGAGACGTGCGCCGCCTACTGGATTGCCGCCACCACCACCAGCACCAGTCACTACTACTTCTGTTACCAACGCGTTACAGGCGCAGGGCCCGCAGGAGGAGCCGCGGGTGTTGGCGGCCGCGCCGGAGCCGCTGCCTCTCGAGGCCCTCGGCGACGTGACGCGCGTGTGTCTTTCCCGCATTCTCCGCCGCCTTCCTCCCGCCGCCGCCCCCGGCCGGCAACAGAAGTGATAACAGTAGCGGCGGCGGCCTCGGGGAGAGTGTAGAGATTGACCGTCAGCTGATCTCTGCGTGGTACGTGCTGGCGGAGGCGCGCGACCTTGTGAAGGAGCACGCCTCCCTCTGCGCCCAGCTCGCCGCCGCCGCCCTTCACGCATCGTCTTCTTCCTCTTTTTCTTCTTCCTCCTCCTCCTCCTCTGTCGCGGCGGCGACGCGGCTGCTGGCGGCGGCGGAGGCAAACAAGCTGCGGGAGGTGCTGGCGCGCGCCGCGGAGGCCGCCGACGCGTGCGGTCTCGCCTACCGCCACCTTCCCGAGATGCTGTCGGCCATCGCGTGGTGCGCGGCGGAGGCGGCGGCGGCGGCGGCGCTCTCCCTCTCGCTGGCGCTGCCCCCCACCGCCGTCACCAATAATAATAATAATAATAAGTAATAATGCCGATGAGGCGGGCGCGGGCCTCACGCCGCCCCTCGCGACGCTGCAGGCGGTGTACGCGCTAGTGGAGCGGCTGTCGCGCAGCGGACTGTTTGCCGTGTCGGCGCAGCTGCTGCCGGCGCACCCGTGGCTCTCCACTCTCTACGCGCAGGTGCGGGCCGCCCGCGTCGCCTACGGCCGCCGCCAGCACCGCGATCGTGTTGCCGCCGCCTTGGCCGTCGCCGCCGCCTCCGCCACCAACGCGTGAGGGTGTGTGCGTGTGTGTGTGTGTGTAATCAGCATGTAGAGTTAACTGTCAGCCGCGAGTTATTATTATGGGCCTGCGGCTAGTGGGGGACTGCTGATATTTGCGCTTGCGATTAAGGAAAGCAAAAAGGGAAACAGAGAAAAAAAGAGTGATTCCCTTTCACTTTTTTCAAACCAAAGTATTTCATTTTCTCTTTAAAAAAATCATTCAAACTCACATCTTCAGTAACAATAGAATTCATTCTTTTCTCTCTCTTGGTTGCGCCCATCATCTTCATGCGAAACTTTTTTCTTTCATCATACAGATTATTTATTCTTATTTAATTCATGCTCTAATATGTGTCTTTTGTCCTTTAAACTCGAATCAACATATTTCCTCAAAAAGAAAAAGTGAGGAAATAGTGATGTAATGAATGACGATGTGGGACAGGCTTTCCCTTCAAAATACCATGTCACGATACAAGGTGGGAAATCTTAATAGACACACAGACCCATGTTGCGCGGTGCTCTTCTTTACGTCTGTCTTCTCCAGTAAAGAAAAGTGCTTATACTTGCGAAAAAGAAAAGATAAAGAGACAATTGGTCTTTCTAAATATGTGTTGGAGCTTTGCTTCGTTTCTTTGATTACTTTTTTTTCACTCTTTACTGACATTCTCTCTCTCATCTCTCCTCTCTTCCTCTCTTCCTTCCTCTCTACATCCAAATCCAAAGCTTCTCACGTCTATTGTTATTATTGATTCTCCTCTGTACACGCGGTACTTGAAAACGTCAAGAAAAATAAAGAAAGAATCATAATAATAATAAAAAGAAAGAGCACTCCTTATTCAAAAGACACAACCAAAACAACCAAAAACTCACATTATCATCCCTCGTAGAAAAAAAAATATGTCCAACACTGCCGCAGAAGTGAGTGCCAACGCCAAGGCAGACGCCGTTGATAACAACAACAACAACACTAGCAGTCATAATAGTAATAACACTAATACGAATAATAACACATGCCGCAGCACCTGTAGACCCCGAGCAGGTGTCCCAGATCGCGGAGACCTTCACCTTCCTCTCACATGAGCGGGAGGACGTTCGCAAAATGGCAATGCAGGGTCTCGCACAGCTCAGCAAAGACAGCGCCGCACTCTGCTATTTCCTCCGCACCCCTCCCGCCGGCCCCGCGGCGGCACAGGAGTTACTACAGTACCTGCATGTAGGGGCCGGCGCGATGCTGGGGGATCTGCTGACGCTGCTGATTAACGTCTGCGCGGCCGATGCCGTGTGTGCGGAGGTGCTGATTGAGAAGAAGATCGTCCGCAAGGCGTTTCGGCTGCTGGACGGCCTGGAGCGCGCCGCGGCCTCCGCCCTCCGCACCGCCGCCGCTAGTAAAAGTAATAATACTGATAATGATAAGGATGATAGGAATGATAGTGCCACCAAGACCGCCAGCGACGCCGTTGCCCGCCACCGCACGCTGCAGGAGCTGACGCTGATGCTCATCAACAACCTAACGGCGAGCCATGTCGCGGCGGTGGGGGAGGTGCTGCAGCTGGAGGACGAGGACATGAAGGGCTTCTACATTGGGAAATTGCAGAACTACTACGAGGCCCTGACACCTGCCTCCGAGACCCCCGAGGCGATGGCGGCGGCCGCCGCTGCTGAGAAGGCTGCCGCTGCGGAGAGGGAGGAGAAGCAGCATCAGAAGAAGGAGGAGGCTGAAGGGCATAGTAATAATACTGGCCGCGACCGACGCCCCCTCGTCTTCGTCTGTCCCTCCTCCTCGCTGCTCCTCCTCCCCTTCCTCCCCGCCCGCCGCCGCTTCTTCTTCTTCCTCCCCCCTCTCCCCCCTCCGCTGCCGCCGCCGACGCCGCAACCGACACCCGTGACGTGCGGCGGTGGATTCTCAACATTCTGCTCAACATCAGCCGCGTCCCGGACGGCCAGGAGCTTCTGCTCTCCGACCCCGACTGGCGCGAGACCTTCCGCACGTGCCTCGCCCACCCGCGGCGGCCGCGGCACCGCCTCCTGGCCGCGTGGGTGCTGCGCAACTGCTGCCGCGCGCCGCAGCCGCACCTGTCGCTGCTGCTCGCCCACGGCGCCCCGGCCCTCACCCTCGCGCTGCGCCGCCTCACGGACCCGTCCTCGGCAATCGTGAGAGCATCGGAGACGTGCAGATGGCGCTGGCGGAGTGCCTGCCGTGTCTGCTGGAGGCGGAGGAGGGGATGCGGTTTTTGGAGGGTTTGAATGCCAAGCAGCTGCTGGCGGCCGCGGTGGCGGCGGGCAGGGAGGCGCACCCCCGCCTGGACGGCAAGGGAAGTAATGATAATAATAATAATAATACGAGCTCAAATGGCAAGCAGTCTGATCGCGTGGAGGTGCTGGAGGAGGACGAGGACGAAAGCGAAAGCAAAAACAAAACGAGCAAAAGGACACGAATAATGCGAAGAGTGGGGCTGGGGAAACCCATCAGGATGGCAGTAACAATAATGATGGCGACGCCGCTAACGCTGCCGCCGCCCATCCCGCGCCGGCCTGCCAGCCGTGTTCGAGACGGACCGCGCGCTGCTGGAGGGCGATGTGTGCACGCTGATTGAAGACCACATTTTGCCGTATCTGGACGACATCATTGACGCGTACCTGCCGGACGGTGTGGACTTGAATGAGGATTTAGACTAGGGGGGGGGGGATAATCACCAGCCTGTGTATTTGTATTCAGAGAGAGAGAGAAATAGAGAGAGAGATGCATACACGTCATGGTGGAAAACTATCATTTATACGAATTCGGAAACCCCTTGCTGGAAGAGCTGTAAAATACTTCTTTTTTTCTTATTTACTATTCGCTTCTCACTATTTATTGATGTACCTCATAGGTACTCGCACTATAGTCCTTATTACATCCGTCTATATTCAGTGCATAGACAACCACTTATTATTTAAAATATATCTATTCTTTTTTAAAAATAAGATAACTAAATAACTTAATTTAATTACGCTTAATAATTATTTTCTTTCTTTTCCCAGAGACTGAGAGCACGCATACGTACGCTTGTAATTCGTTGCTTTTTCTTTTCCTTCCATTGTTATTTACCTACTAACGCTTCAAAGTAATAATGAATAATTGAATGCAGATTATTTAGCCTTATAGTATGCGTGAGTAGCGTTCATATATATTCATCTTGTGCGTTGTTTTAGTGAAAACAAAATACATTATTCTTACGCATGACGTGAAAATGACGTTATACGTGGTGAATCTGCTGCCTGTGCTTCTCCTGTGAGTATTTCCGCAAGTTCCCTCTTCTTTGTGCGCTTCTGCTTTTGCCATCCCGTCTTCAAGCTCATTCTATTGCTATGCTCTGTTCGTTTTTTTTTTTCCCACTGCTGATTTTGATCGTCTCATCTATACGTCGCTACCCCTTCCCATTGCACTTCCTCAACGTCTCCCTCACCCCCCTCCCTCACTCTCTTCTTCACAAACATCCAAACGCATACGACTATCTCCATTAAAAAATAATTCTCGCTAGTTTAACGCGCTGCCTTTTAGTTAGCAAAAAGAAAAAGTCTAAAAAAAAAAAAGAACTAGTTTTCTTTTCAGCCCTCTCCCAAGAAAAACACAACACAAACAAACCCAAGTGTGTCAACAGTCATGCTGCGCCGCCTCTCTGCTGCCGTGGCCCCCCGCGTTGCCCCCTCCGTCCCCACCACCGCCGCCGCCACCGCCGCGCGCCGCTCCTTCTTCTACGCGTGCCCCGGCGAGACCGGCATCGGCGGAGCCACGATGCGCGCGATGCTCACCTGCACGCTGAGCTTCATTGTCTTTGAGATCATCGCGATTCGCATCTACGTCTTCAAGATGCGCGGCACCGACCACCAGTTCGTGCAGGACACCACCGACCTGTACAACGACGACGGCTCCGTCATGGAGGGTGACGAGGCCCACGCGAACCTCCGCCTGCAGCACGAGCGCATCATGCCCTTCCTCACCGAGATCGAGGAGAAGGCCAGCGCGTAAGTGGATGAAGAATTAAAAAAAAAAGATTTAAAAAGCAACAACAACAACAACAAAAGAGTGAAAACAACAACGATAACAGCAACAATGACAATACATATATAAAAGAAGTTGTTTTTCTTTTTATTATTGGTGTTTTGTTGTGCTGTTTTGCTTTGTTGATTATTCAGCCAAGAGGAAGAAGTGAGAAGAAAAGGTTGTAAAAGTAACAGCTCTTCTTCATTTTCCCCCAACTTCTCGTTTTTCTTTCTCTTGTGTTCTTTTTTTTGCTCTTCCTTTTTTTTTTTCTCAAACTTCTGATTGAAATATGGAAGTAAAAGCGAAGAAGTTTCCCTTTTTGATTTCTTTTTTTCTCTTGTCTGCGGTGGAAAGGAATGGTTAAAAGAAAGAAGAAAGGAAAAGGCACTGAAAACAGAAAGAATAATTTTTTTCTTCTTTCTCTCAGAACAAGAGCGAAGAAAAGAAGGTACGAAAAGAGAACAAAGGCAAAACAATCTTTTATATATATTTCCTAGTAGTAGAGAACCTTGCAGCTTCAAACGGTACTCTGAAAAAAAGAAAAGGAAAAAGAGAAACCAGTGGGAAGGAAAGAACTGTACACGTTTAGAAAAAGCATATTCCTTTCCCCTCTCTTTTCTCTCTTTTTCACTGTGCCCGTTTGCGTTGCTTCCCACAAAAAAAAAAGCTTGAAAAAATGAATTTCAGCATATAACAAACAAACCAACCAACCAAAAACACTACATTATGTTATTGACATTTACCATTTCCGTCTTTTTTTTTTCCAAGTATCATTATTATTATTATTATTGTGTGTCGCTCTTACTAGTATGTTTAGCAGTACTTTAAAAAAACAATAATCATAGGAAAACTGTACAAATGCACCAGTTGTTGCTGCACTAGTTGCCGGTCGGTGCAAGGCAATGATACAGTCGTGTGTCTATACGAATAGACGTGCCCCCGCGTGCGTGTCTGTGCCCGTGTGTATCTCTGCATTTATTTATTGTGACGTCAAATCGACTCCTGTGCCTTGAGCTTGTCTTCCGCTCGCTCTTGCCTTGTCACTAGAGCTGACACCTCCGACACCCCTCCTCTCCCCTTCTTTGCTCATTGTTTACTATTGTATGTGGAGAACGGAGGTGGAAGGGAGCAGAAGGGAAGAAGGAGAAAACACTATTGTTAACTTGTAATGATTCATCTTCACTTTTTTTTTTTGTATTATCATCAACATCATTCCTTCCTCACCTCACCTTGCCGATCTATTGATTTACTCTTGATACACTCACTTGAAACAAACCACAAACAAACAAACATACATACAACAATAACAACAACTAGGAAACATATACAAGGAATCGGAAAAGAAAAACGACATCAGAAATTCAGGAGCAAAATAGCACTATTTTCACTACTGATTCTTTGTTCCTCCCCACTCTTTTTCCTCATTAGCATTCACTAGCATTTCTCCTTTCTTTTTTCTTCTTTCTATTAGTTGACCGAAAGAGTAAAAGTGAATTGAATTTTTTTTTACACACAACAAGGAGGAAAAAAAAAGAAGAGGTGTTCAATTTGCACGGAACGCTAATTCGTTCCTTCCTCTCTCTCTTTCTTTCCATTTTCTTTCGTTTTCTAATTTTCTTCCATTATATTCGTTTTATTTTCTACTTCAACATTCATTTCTCTTTGTACATTCTTTTTTTTTTGTTCTTGAAAAAGAAAAACAAAATCATTCATCGCTTCCGGTAGTCTTCATTTTTCCTCTTCATTTATCACTTGTCTTAAGAAGAAGAAGAAGCGGGAAGTCCATCCTTTCATTCTCTCTTTCCCTCCATTCTTTCTCTGACTTCCACTTGTACAATTCTCTCTTTCTCTTTTATTATTCGATTTACATCTATCTGTATATAAAGAGACTCGTTTTTGAAAAGGAATTCCGAGTAAATAACAACAAGTTTCTTTATTTGGGAGTTGCAAAGAACAAGAAGCAAACACAAATAGGTCCACACACACACATACGTCATAAAGATTTCCTAAACTGAAGCATACACAAGTTTTTCATCTATTTCTTTTTGTTTTTCGAAAGCCGATTTTTTTTTTTTCGATTCGACGTACACAGGTATTGAGACACACAAACATTTCTCACGTATCTCTTTCTCTTCCTCTAAACTGAAATCCCCCTCTTCCATACAAATCTCTACTATTTTCTTTCTACAAGAAGAAATTATATATATCGAGAGATAGATTGTATAAACCGATATACAAACAAGAATAATTACGAATTGAATCAAAGCGCAAACGCTACTGCGATCTAAAGAAAAGGGAGAAAAAGAGAGTGAGAAATCACCCAAAACATCCGTAACGCAATACTCACGCGTACGCGAGTAAAGCAAAGAGAAAATAAAAGGAAGAAAAGAAGAAAGCCCACAGCAGTGCCGTTATACTTTTACTGCACGCAAAGTAAAAAAAGAAAGAAGATCTACCTCGAAGCCTCTCTTATTTCTTTCTCTCTCCGTCTCTTCCTTTTTTCAGGTCCTCCACTTTCACACACTCTTTCATACATTTCATACATTTTTTTTTTTAAACTTCTCAACCCATCTGCGTCCCTCTCCTCCCTCCCCCCCCCTTCCGTCTCGGCTCCTCAACACTAACAACAATACCAATAACAACAAAATCACCCGCCCTCCACCCCCAAAAACAACATCATCATAATCACCAGCCACATGACGCTTGAGAAGATCGACTGCGAACAGGTGATAAATCGCGGCGTGCTGGCGGGCCGCTACCGTCTGGTGCAGCGGCGCGGGAAAGGCGGCTTTGGCGCGGTGGAGGAGTGCCTGGACCTCTTGACAGGCGAGTCAGTTGCGGTGAAGACCATTCCGGCCAAAACGGTCGTGGCGGAGAGTAAACGGCTGATGCGAGAGTTGGACATTATGGCCTTCTTGCACGACCGGCACCCGCATCTGATTAGCTTCTTCAATATGTTTGTCACGCGCGCCGGGGACCCGGCGACGGGGGCGGTACATGACAGGGACGGCATGCTACTGCAGCGCGCCGCCGGCGGGATGAATGGTATGAACAATACGAGTGGCTATAACATCAACATCAGCAACAACAACAACAACAATGGTGGTGGTGGTGGCGCGGGTGCCTACTCCTCCGTCGGAAATGGCAACAATGGCGATAACAACAGTAACACTAACGGCTACCTTCCCCACATTTATAATAATAATAATAGTAATGCTTATCTCCGGAGCGGTGGTGCCGGCGGCGGCGGCGCGTACACTGTCACGGGTGACGGCACTACCATCACTGCTGCTGCGGCGGAGGAAGTTCAGCCGGAGGCGCTGTACGTGTTGGGCCGCGCGTATGCACACCTGACACCGGACGAGCGACTAATCGCGTATCACGCGGCGCTGGCGCGGTGCTGCGCGCGCATGACATCCGACGACGACTTCAACCTCCACATTGTGATGCCCCTGATGCGCGGCGACCTCTTCTACTTTATCGGTGCTATCCGGGACGCGCGGCAGCGCGCGCTGCTGCGGCTGCCGCTGCCGTACCTCAGCCAGGTCGCCGTCGTCTTCTCTTTCCAGATCTGCTTCGGGCTCGACTATCTGCACAAGTGCGGCGTCATTCATCGCGATATGAAGCCGGACAATGTGCTGGTGGAGTTGAACGCGGAGAACCCGTATCTCTCGACGGCTTTGATCGCCGACATGGGCCTCGCGCGCGTCGCGGAAGGCAGCGAGACTTTCTACGTGTGCACGCGTTTCTACCGGCCCCCCGAGCTGATCGTCGGCGAGCGCGGCGGCACCGCGGCCATCGACGTCTGGAGCGTCGGCTGCGTGCTGTATGAGCTGTGCACGGGGCGCACGCTGTTCAACTTCGACACAAGCCGCAACGCGACGGGTAACTGGGACGGCGTGCGGGCCTCACGACAGCTAGAGTTCATCATGGACATTGTGGGGACCCCGACGGCGGCGGAGGTGCAGCGCTACATGCCAGAGGGCAACGCGCGACAGTACCTGCTTAACAGCCGCCACCGCCCTAGCCGGGTGCGGGAGCTGCTGCTGCGCTACTGGGCTCTGGAGTCCTCGTCTCCGCCGTCGGCGACGGAAACAACAACAGGAACAACAGCGGCAGGAGCTGCGTCTTCTTCTCCCTCTACCTCCTACCCCACGCCCGCGGAGGAAAAAGACATGTGGGCCGATTTGATTGAGCGCTGCCTCGCCTACTTCCCACACCAGCGCCCGACGGCGGAGGAGCTGTGCCGCCACCGCCTCTTTCGTCGCTACATGATGCTGTATGGGGAGAACGTCCTGCAGTACGAGGCGGCGCACTACCGGCCCTACTTCTCCGAGGCGGAGAGTAGCAATCACACAAAGGTGCAGAACAAGCGCAAGGCGCTCGAGTTGGTGCTGAGGTGTATTGAGGCGACACGGCCCGTGCTGGAGGACGAGGAGGAGGGAGAGGCAGCGGAAGCAACCGCAGCCGCAGCGGGGGCGGCAGGGCGGCGGGCGTTGCAGGGGGAGCGGCCCCGGCGGCGAGAGATGAAGGAAAGACGGATGCCACGACGGTGTCCTGCTCTTTTATTTCTGCCGCTAATGGCGACAGGGCAGCGAGTAGTAGCAACAATAACATGAATAATAATAATAATAATAATAATATAATAATAATAATAATAATAATAATAATAATAACAATGTGAATACTACGACTGCAAACTCTGCTGCGTGGGCAAACGATAAAGAGAGCGTTGGGAGCCGCAACACCGCCACCTCTCTCGCCAGTCGGTACAACTATCTGGGCAGCAGCGTCACTAGTCGTAACTTTTACGACGCAAACAACGACAACACGAGCAATAACAACAATAATAATAATAATAGCCGCGCGGGGAGTATGAGTAGAGGTAGCAAGAGTAACATTAGCATCACTAATAATAATAATAATAATAATAATAATAATAATAATAATAACAATGCAAATTCCTTCAACGCTCATGTGCTCGCTCAGACGGCGAGAACAAGTAATAGTGGGGCGGCCGAGAATGAGGAGGAGGAGGACGAAACACGCTCGCAGGTGCCCTCTTTCCGTATTCCTTCCATCTCTCGCAGCGTCCGCTCCAGTATCCAACAAAACTACAATAATAACAATAATAATAACAATAATACTAATAATAGTTACGTGAATGCTGCTGCTGCTGCTGCTTCTGCTAGTCATACGAATTATAATAATAGCAACAGCAATGCAGGCGCCATGGCCGGCGGACGACCCGTCTCGGAGGATGATAACGAAGAGGAGATTCTCAGCACACAACAGCAGATTCAACTCGGCAAGAAACAACAACAACAACTGCAACAAAAACAGAGACGCGGAAGTGCAGGGGTGGGAAACACCAACATTATTATGAACAATAATAACAACATCCGAGGGGGAAACACGTACGCAGCCGCAAACGCACCGGTGGGTAGCAATCGTATGAGCAATATCAATAATAACACTAGTAACGCCAACAACAATGTTAATAATATGAATAGTGTGGTGGCGGCGACGGCAGCAGCAGCGGCGGCGGCGACCGCACACGAGTATTATGACTATGGAGAAGAGGACGAGGATGAACTGATGTTAGGCGGCGGCGGCGGCGGCGGCGCACTTGAGCAATCGTCAGGCACTGTGGGTGGTGCGGGTGCGGGTGTGAGCATTGGCGGGAGTGCCAATAATCGTCTACGTCGGTCGAATCACGGGAGTTACCGCACTGCCGGGAGTGCCGGCACGAATCACACGATTGCGAGTAACAGTAACAGTAATAATAATAATAATAATAATGTCGGTAATAATGGATATGCCCGCCGCACGGCGGGGAGCGGTGATAAAGAGGCGCCGGCGCCGCCATTTCTTTCCTCTCCCATTCCAACGATTGCGGATGCGTTGGTGTTGCCGCTGCCGGACACGCCCATCCCCACAAGCAATAATTATCAAAATAATAACAGTACCAGCAATAGTAATAGTAACAACAACAACAATAGTAGCACTACTAATAATAACAACACCTATAATATTTACAACGCAAGCAGCAGTAATACCAATAATCCAAGCTATACGTACAATAATAGCACTAGCACCAACGCCACTAACAGTAATAATAATAATAATAATAATAATAATAATAATAAGAGTATATCTCCCCCGATGATATTTCCGAGTACCGTACGGCAGCGAGATTTAGTGCAGCGCTACGCGGCTGTGGACGTGAGAGACGCACAAGCGGTGAGAGCGGCGCTGTCAGAATTAACAGAGCGTCTCGGAGTTAATAATAACAATAATAGTAATAATAATGATAATACTAGTACTAGTAGGGGAGGAGAGGCTTCGGCCGCGCTCTCTACCTCTAATAGTAACAATAATAACCATAATGTCAATATAAACGGTAACAATACCGGTAGTAATGACCCTAATAATGGTATGGCTGCTGCCGCCGCCGCCGCTTATAATAATAATAATAATAATAATAATAATAGTGGTGGTGCCTCTGTTGGGCAGCAGTTGAGGGATTTGATGGATTACTTTCACATGGCCCAGCGGAGGGTGAACAGGTAACTATTGTTATTATTACTATTAGTATTTGAGTACTAATTTATTTATTCATGTTGCTATCACTATTTTAAGAGTCACCGCCATCAATCTTCGTGTTTTGAGAGAATGAAGGGATGGGGGGCTGCCCCCATTTCCGTATTATAATACGCACATGTGTGTACATAGATGCAGGCACACATGCAATAGGTTAAACATAAAAAAGAAAAAGAGAATAATGAAATGAAAGTGAAAAAAAAAACTGATAATGAGAAAGAGAAAAAGTGAGAAAAACACAGTACAGGAAATTATCTTTTTCCTACCGTATGTGTTTTCTTTTTTCTTTTTTCTTTTTCTTCTCTTTTTTCTTTTCCTTTTTATTTTCTATCTTTTCTTTTTCTCATTTCGAAACCGACGTTTGATTCCCTCTTTTCAATTTTTTTTTCTTATCTTTCTCTCTTATTTTTTTCTACTATTATTTCCAAGGTGAGCCTTCTTTTTTTTTTTTTCCCTTTTCTGAAGTTTGTTTTTTTCCCCTCCTGCCGAAATATATATATAAATATTTATTATTATTTGGTGTATATCTATGTGCACCCACACCTTACGCACGCAAGTAATATGAGGAAAACAACGGAGGACAATAATATAGATTAATAATAAACACATCACTGTATGCACTTCTTCTTCTTTTGCTCCCCAACTATCCTTTCCTCTCCTTGCCTCTTTATTATTCTCGTCCGTTTTCGTTCGTTATTCTAAGACTAAACGCTGCTCCAAAAAACAAAAGCAAAAACAAAAAACAAAACACAAAATAATAATAATAATAATAACCGCTAATAACAATCAAACACATTCAACATTATTTCTTATTTTTATTTCTTCTTCTCTTTCTTCTCCTCTCTATGTACTATTCTTACACTCACTCTTCTACACTGCTTGTCGTGATCGTTCGTCTTATTTTTTTGTGTTTCTTTTTTTCTCCCTCTTTTCTGTGAGACTAATTTGATAATAAAAGTACATATAAATATGGCAGCCACATGTACACTTTCGCTGTTAATCCTTCTTTTGAATATACAAATTATTTTTTTAATTTTCAATTTTTTTTCTGTTGTAATTTAGCCTTTGCTCGACTTGTTTCTTCTCTCTTTTCCTTCTCACTTGTATACTAAAACAATGCAGACGCACGAACACACATTCACATACAAATTGATATCAATACATATAAATATGATATATTTAGCTTTCATTTCCGTCTATACATATACAGGCATCATACTACTCTTTCTCTTTTTCAAGGAAAGTACAATTCTTTTTATTATTATTTGGTATTTGCCTCCCTTCTTGCTTTTATATCATTCAATTCTGTCTCATCATGACGTCTAAAGAAAAAAAAACAACAACATAATATAAAATAAAAAATGCAAGCGGGAACTTACTCTAAAGCAATTATGCACTTGGTAATGCAAACTTAAAATTAAAAGAAGAATATACCAGTAATCGGTTTAATTGATGTATGTGCATTTTCTTTTCTATGCACAAACGCAGAGTACAGTGAATCCGTGTCTACATTGTCTTTTTTCCTCTCATCTCTCGCATGTACAATATTGACATAATAAAATTATGGAAACCCACGCACTCTCTCTCACACACACACATGCTTCCACTCCTCTTTTTGTTTACCCGTATCCTTCCTTAGGTTTCCTTTCTTTTTTTGTGCTCCCAAGCTCACTACTAAGTCTTCTAAAACTTTCAAAAACTACCAAGCTTCCTCAACCCGTAGTATCCTTGCTTCATTTTTATTCTCTTTTCTTTTTCTTTCTTGAAAAAAAAGAAAAACTTTGTTCTTTTTCCCCTTTTCTATTTGCTATCTTTTTTTTTCTTTTCCTTCATTCATTTTTTTATTTGTTTTATTATTTGTGTGCTTTTCATTTAAAAACCCACAACAGCAGCCTGTTTCTGTTCCCTTTTTCTTTTCCTTTTCCTTTTCTCTCTCTTGCTATTCTTCCCCTTCAACTGTTTTGCTTTTTTTTCTTTCTACATTTTATTTTCTAGCTCCCATCTTTTTTTTTCTTTTGATTACTTCGGTTCACTAAAGATTTCTTTCTTGCTTCTCTTTCATTTTTTTTTATACACTTTAAAATACACCGAATAGTCAAAGCACAAAAAGAAACGTTAAAAAAAAAACAAATCCCACAATAAAACAACAATCAAACAACAACAACAACAACAAAAAACGGTAGAAAAAACAAACAGACAAAAACTACATTTGCTTCCCCCCTTTATTCTTCAGCTTTTTAGCTTCTTTTGCTCTTTTTCTCCCTTAACCAATATATTTTGCTTTGCTTAGTTTACGTTTCTCATTTCTTTAGTTCATTTTTTTTCTTGTGCTTCCTATATTCATCAACAGTCTTCTTCTTGCTAATCGTAAGATATATCAAGAAATCCTGTTATTATTCCAAATACAATTCCAAAAACTAAAAAAAAAAATACATATACAAAAATAACAACAATAAACCCATTATAAATAGTACACAAACAACAACAGAAAATAAATTCAAACAATCAAAAAAAAAAAAAACATCAACCCTACCCCATTCTCAAACACTGATCTCTCCATCATGAGTTGCTGCACTCGCAATCAAACGACAAACACCAACATCACCGAAAGTAACTCCGCTGTGTCGCTCTTTTCCTTTCCCGACAGCACTTCCGCGATGAACAGCGTCGAGAGTAATAACATCAATATCAATAATAATAATAATCATAATAATAATAATCGTACCGATGACAAAGAAAAGGAAGAAGAAGAGGAAGAGGAAAAATTCTCCACTGCCGCCGCCGCAACGGTGTGTGTTTGCGGCTCTGCCCAATGCAACTGCGGGGACAATTGCCGCTGCGCCGCCGCCGCCGCCGCCTACGCCCGCCGCCGCCGCGCGCTGCTGCGTGCCAAGCGGCGCGTAATGGAGGCTAACGCTGCTGCCGCCACTGCTGCGAAATTAGAGATGAATAGTCACAATAATACCACTGATACTGCTACTAATAATATTACTACTAACAATAAGAATAGTACCAGTGTGAGTGAATGCCGTCATAACGGCGGTGTGGGAGAGAATGAAGAGATGATTCCCCATTTGGTGGCGTCGGCCTCGGCGGCGGCGGCGGGGGAGAAGGACACCGAAGCGTCTGCTGCTGTTGCTGTCGGTGGGTGCTGCGGCGGTGGTGCGAAAAAACCGGCACAAATGACAAACGACCCCTACTTTAGCGATTTCGACAACGAAAATGATGATGTTAATATCAATAACGGTGAAGGGGCGGCGCCGTACTTTACCTGCGGCTGCCGCTGCGGCTCTCACGTGATGGAGTCTATGACTGCCTCGGAAGAAGATGAAGAAGAGGAGGAGGAGGAAGAACAACAGGAACAACAGAAACACCGTAACACAGTGACGACGACGACAACGATGATGATGATGGTGATGGGAAGTAAGACAAGTGAAGAATTTTCAGTCGTGAACGAAACTGCTGAGGGGGAGCGGCCGCAGAATACGAAGGAAGAAAAAGGAAAGGTGGAGGTGGCGAAGAAGGGAGAATTGTACGCATCCCGCGGCAAGACTCAAGACGATTCCGACTTTTCCACAGTCAACAATAACAACACACACAGCAACCAAAACACCACCAACAACAATCCGCAACACTCTACTGCGCAGTCTGCAGAGTCCTATTTCCCGCTGACGTCAACGACGACGACGACTATTATTCCCTGTCATTTCCGCATCGCCGGGATGGCATGCAACTCCTGCGCCGCGCATATTGAGGCAAAACTAAAGGAAACATACGCCGGCGCCTCCTTTGCTGTTCACTTTGCTGATGACGGAGTGAGTGGAGGCGTTTTTCTTTCAGCTCACAGCGGCAATAATAACAACAACAGTAACAAAAATAACAACATCAGTGACGCTGCTGTTGATAATAGCAACAGTGGGGAAAACAGTTTCTCTCGTCAGAATCAACTTTACGAAGCGTCGCTGTCTGAGGTGGAGCAAACTGTGAAAATTGGAGAAGATATTTGCGTCAATTTCGACTCCGCCACCGTTTCTTTTTCAGTCATTCTTGACCATTCGAATCAAACCATAACAACAATAATAATAGTTATCATGGTAATGTCAACGCTGAGAATAACCAAGAGACCACCGCTGCCGCTGCTGCTGTTGCCGCTGCGGTGGTGTCAAAGGTTAAAGCGACGGTACAGGATAAGTTGGGTTACACCATTGTTTCTGACGAGAAGGACAACAACAGCAACAATAACAACAACAACAACAACAGTCGGAATAATAATAATAACAATAATAATAACGCGTCGCATCAGTCTATCGCCTCCTATGGGTCTCTAGACAGCCGCACGGTGTCTATCAATACCGATGACGCCACTGCTAATACTACTATGGAGATTGTCTCGCCAATGAGTGAGAAGGCGACGGGGAGTTACGATGAAACGGCGGCCACGGCGGCGGCGGCGGTGGCGGTGGCAGCGGCGGGAGCAATGCCGAACGCTGTGACAGACACTTTTCCTACTAGTACTAGTACTAGTACTACCATTAATCATAATACCAATGCCACCACCACTGCTGGTAATAACAACAGTAGTACTAATACTACTAATCATAATGCGCATGGTAGCAGTGACAGCCGCGCCGCGCCGCCGCCGCCGCCCCCGCCAGCCTCGTCCTCGTCTGTGGTGTCTGTGCGGCTGCGGTACGTTGTACACGGCATGTCCTGCACCTCCTGCGCCAGGCACATTGAATCTGTCGTCTCGGAGCTCTGCCGCGGCCGCGAGGCGCTTTTCCCCACTGCCCCCCACACTGGCAGCGGCGCTGTTGCTGTTGCTGCTGTTGCTGTTTCCGATGCCGCCGCCGCCGCCAACTTGTCTCTCTCCGCTCCACGCGTGTCGGTAAGCTTTACGGCGAGCCAGGCGGAGGTGCTTCTAGAGGTGCGGGAGGCGCCGGAGTCGACCCACAGTAATCACAACAACAATAACAGCAACAGCAACAATAATAATAATGACAATGCGGCTACTACTGCTCCTACTAATGGTCCGCATGATAATAATAACGACGGCACTGTCTACGAGGCGATAGTGGCGCTGGAGGCGGCGGTCGCTGCCGCCATTGCCGATATGGGGTACGAGTGCAAGGCCTTCAACGGGTCCGTGCTGTCGCGCGCGGCTACTCAGCTGCGCAGCGCGTTTGGCGATGCGGCTGTCGGCTCTAGTGCTACTACTACTAATAATAATAAGAATAAGAATAACAAGAGCAAAGGCAAGCACAAGAGCAGTCATCGTCGCAACAGTAACAACAGCAACAACAATAACCACCGCAATAATAACAATAACAATACTAATAGTGATGGAGGTAATGACGAAGGAGGCAATAGTGATGACAGCAGCAGCAACAGCTCCAGCGCGGAGGAGGAAGAAGAGTATGAGGAAAGTGAAGACGAAGAGACGCGTCAGCGCCGGGAGGTGCGCGACACCGTGGAGCATACGCGAGATATTGCTCAGTACACTACCGCCGTCGTGCGCAGCGCGCTTCTCTCCGCGCCCCTCGCGCTGGCCATGGCGGTGATGGTGTTCAACGAGCCTTTGCTGATGGAGGTGCAGCTCCCTGTGCTGTTTCCCTCTTCCCTCTCTCCTTCCTCTTCTTCTTCTTCCTCTTCCGCTTCTTCGGCTGAATTTATTTTTCCCGACAACGATGAGGGCGCCGCCGCCGCCATTCAATTCGCCCGCATGAACCACAACGCCGTTTTCCGCAGCCGCAAGTTTTGGGTGCTGACGCTGCTGCACCTGGCTCAGATGGTGCTGGCGCTGCTGGTGGTGTCGGTGTACGGCCGTCGCTTCTTCACGTCCGCCTGGCGCAGCTACTGCCAGCACGGGCACTACACCATGGACACCCTCATCGCACTCGGCACGGGCTCCGCCTTTACCTACTCTGCCGTCTGCCTCGTGGTGTTCGTGCTGTATCAGCTGATTGTGTACAACACCCACCTGAATCATGTCTTTGATTTGTTTGCCGCGGGTGTTGTCGACGCGAGTTCAAACAGTGTGAGTGGGTACAGTGATCATACCGCGCCTTCTAGCGCCGGCGGCGGCAACAACAACGCTAATCATAATAATGATGATAGCGGCATTATTAGCGGCAGTGAATGGACGGGCCCCCGGTCGTACATGATTATGTTTCCCGAGCTGTACTTTGACACCGCGGGTATGCTGATTACCTTTATGCTGCTAGGGAAGCTGCTGGAGGCCAAGGCGATCAAGAAAACCAAGTCGGCCATCAGCGCTCTGCTGAGTTTAGCACCGGAGACGGCGCGCTGCGTGCGTGTGGTGCGTCGCGACCGGCAGCCGCAACAGCCGCAGCAGCAACAGCAGCAAGGGGCGGCGGAGGGCGAGCGCATCGCAGAGAGTAATAATAATAATAATGAAAATACCAATGGTGATGATAATAATAACAATAATAATAATAATAATAACGGTGAAGATAATACGGATGCGCCGTCCTCTTCGCCGGCGTCGGTGGACCTCTCCTCCGCCTTTGAGTCGGAGCAGGAGTACTTTCTGTGGCTGCAGAAACTCATCGCTGGGGGCTCCGGGGAAGGAAGCACGGAGGGTGACGGCGCGCGCGGAACTAATACCACCGCCCACAAGTCGACCGATGATAACAACAACAACAACCAACAAACGGCGGCGTTGACGGAAGACAGCTCCTCCTCCTCCGCTGCCGCCGCGGCCACAGACAGCAGCCACTGCCGCCCCCGCCGCTCCACTACCCTTCTCCCGAATCTGCGAGATTACGAGGTGCAAATCGTACCGGAGGTGGCGGCGCGGCGCGTGCGGCCCGGCGACTTGCTTCTCGTGCTGGCGGGCGAGCAGATACCGCTGGACGGCACGGTCGTGCGCGGCGCCTCCGAGGTGGACGAGCGGATGGTTACGGGGGAGAGTCTGCCGCTGCTGAAGCGGGAAAAATACGCCGCGACCTCTTCTGCGGCCGTCAACACGAAAACGACTCAAAATCTTCATCATCCTATCGGTAATGATAACTCTTTCAGTAATGGAAATAACGACGCCGCTGCCGTCGTCGGTACGAACGCGGCTGCAGCTTTCTCCGTTACACACATAAACAACGGCCTTGATGCTGCCGCTCCCCTTTCTCTTCTGTCAAACAGTGTGAGTGGGGGTGGAGAGGAAATCACGCAGACGGCGCTGTCTGCTGTCACCGCCGCCGCCGACGCCGACGCGCGTCCTCCGCACGAGTGCACTGTCGTGGGCGGTACGCTAAACCTCAGCGGCTCTCTCTACGTACGGGTAGACAGGGTGGGGGAGGACTTGTTCATTTCAAAGATTCTACAGGTGATGCGCGATGCACAGTCCGGCGGTGGCAGCGGTGGTGACGATGAAGAGGAAGGTGAGGAGGAGGGGGCAGACGGCGGCGATGCTACGGGTAATAATAATAATAATAATAATAGCGCTCGCCAAAAACACAAGACGCCGCTGGCCGATCGTCTCGCCGCTCATTTTGTGCCGGCCGTCATTGCTATTTCTCTCCTCACGTTTGTGGTGTGGACGCTCGTGGGTCTGTATCAGCTCTACTATCTTCATACTGGTGGTGATAGTAGTAGTAGTAATAGTAATTCCGATTCCAATTCGGACGAACACGTGCATCTCACTGGCGGGGGCTTCTCCGCAAGTAGTAATAAGTTTGTACCGATGACGGCGACGACGATGCGATTAAACAGCGTTCGGGTGTACAGCACCAACGGTCAGACCCGCACGGAGGGTACGTTGAGTGGTGGTGTCCTGGCGCACACTCATTCCTCCTCCTCTTCTTCCCCCTCTGTACAGACCCTGTGGGATGTGCTGCGCCGCGCTCTTCACTTCTGTATGGCGACGGTGGTCGCCGCGTGCCCGTGCGCGCTGTCGCTCGCGACCCCGACGGTGGTGATGGTGGCCAGTGGTGTCGCCGCGCGCCGCGGGATTCTCCTCAAGGACCACAGCGTGCTAGAGAGGCTCGGCGCCCGGCAGTATTTTCCCGCCTCCCGCTACCTGGCGGCCGCCGCGGCGCCGTTTGCGTGGTGTCTCGCGCCTTTTTCGCGCGGCAACAGCGGCGGCGGTGCTAACAACAACGATAACAACAACCGTAGCCGTAATGCTGCTACTTCTAATAGTCACACGGTTGATGGTGCGGACCCGTCGTATGGTGCGGTGGCGGCGTCCGGGGCGGGGCACGCGTCTCTTATGGCTGCCGACCCTAGCAGTGCTGCGTCGACTGCACACGCTGGTCATTCTCCGAATAATGGTGGTGGTGATAATGATGTTAATGATTCCCCGGCAGTGAAGATTGTGTTAGACAAGACAGGCACACTGACGCGCGGCCGCCTAAAGGTGTCGTGGGCCGCGTTCGC
This sequence comes from Kentomonas sorsogonicus, assembly GCA_030347455.1. NCBI lineage: Eukaryota > Euglenozoa > Kinetoplastea > Trypanosomatida > Trypanosomatidae > Kentomonas > Kentomonas sorsogonicus. The sequence goes on along the minus strand of JAQOSZ010000110.1, from coordinate 287,577 downwards.
CGGCGAGGAGAACACCGTCGATAATAATAATACTAACAGTAATAACAGCAAGGAGGTGGTGGGAGGGCAAAACGCGTCGGCAGCAGCAGTGGTGGTCGCGACGAATGAAAAGGGACGGGAGGGTTCTCCATTTGCTAACGCGCCGAGTGGTAACAAGGAAATGTGCGAAGGGCGCCGGCGTCATGGCACGGATAACTTTTACCGCCGTACGATGCGATTTCTCACCGGTAGTGAATACAACGAAGAAGAAGAAGAAGAAGAAGAAGAAGAAGAGGAAAAGAAGAAGAGGAGTGTAAATACACACGCCGCCGCTGATATTGACGACTTCTTTCCTGTGCCGTCCACCCGTGCGAACGGCAACAGTGATACAGGTATTAATAATAATACTATTTATAATAATGATGCTAAGAAGGAGGAAGACGATGACGAAGATGATACCATCTACCTGATGGGCAGCACAGACGCAAACAATAGTAGTAGTAATAATAATAATAGCAGTGAGAAATCCGTTAAAATGTCTCTCCCCGCCCCCCTTCTCAAGTCTCTTCTTTTAGCGATCGAGAAGGAATCGACGCACCCAATCGCCAAGGCCGTCTGCGAACATCTCGCGCGGGACTTGAAAAACAGCAGGGCGAGCGGCAGTAATAACAACAGTAATAATAATAATAATAATAATAATAGGAACATCACCACTCAGCAGCGAAACCAAGTGGGGGAGGAGGGGATGTCGTTGCTTGATACTGCTGGTGTTATTTCCGCTGATAACTTTACGATTGACTCGGTCACGACTCATGCGGGCTATGGCGTGGAGGCACAGGTGACTTTCCGATCTCGTATTAACAATAGTGCTCAGAGCCGCGGCAGCAGCAACAGTACTGACGTGTACTCTCAGTGTACGGTGCTGGTTGGTAACGCAAAACTATTAGCCATGCGCGCTAGTAGTAATAATAACAACAACAACAACAATACCACTAATAATAATAATAGGACGGAGTCTTCCTCTCCCCCCGCCCGCCGCCCCGCCGCCGCCGCTGCCCGTCTCCTGTCCGCACTCACAACTCCCCAGCCGCGGCAGGCACACACGCTCGTGTGCGTGGCGGTGAATGGGCGCCCCGCGGCGGTGGTGGCGCTGTCAGACGAGCTGAAGAGTGACGCGGCCGCGGCTCTCAAAAAGGTGGCGGAGCTCTTATTGCCTCCTCCTCTTCCCTGTCTTCCTGCCCGCCTTGGTGGTGGCGGTGCTGGCCCCTCTCGCAATAATAATAGTGATAACGGCAACGCTCGCGTTACGTTTGACGGCCCCCACAGCTCTTCTCTCCGTGGGCGGGAGGCACATGCAGCGTTATATACCGATGAGACCGTGCAAGACCTGTACGCCGGTGGCGGCAACGCATACACACAAGATGGCCATGAAGACATCGATGATGATGCCGGGGAGGAGGAGCAGCAGCAGCCACTCCTGGCTCACCACCGCCGCCACCGCGCGCGACATATCAGCATAATGACAATAATAGTAATGATACCATCGTCAGAGGCAACAACAACAGCAACAGCAGTGACAGTGCGGCGTCGTCTCCTCTTGCCTCTGTTTCTCCCTTTTACATGGCCACAGGCGACCACGCAGGGGCGGCGGCGGTGGTGGCGGACGCGATTAATACACAGTACGCGCAGCTGTTGCTTGAGAAGGCAACGACAACAACAGCGGCGGCGACGGCGGCGGTGACCGCTTGTCAGTCGTTTGTTGGAGATGCTACCTCTCCCAATAACCATAACCATAACAACAATAATAATAATAACAGCACTGTTGCGAATCACGAGATAGCCGGCTCGGCGGCGATCGTGTTTGAGCCTAACCATAACAACAATACTCGTAATAATACTAATGAATATGATGGTGACCAAAGTATGCACGCCGGCGGCTTCCCTCAGCTGTTCCCGCCCAGTCACATATTCGCGGGTGTGTTACCTGTCGACAAGGCCACCATCGTCCAGTGTCTTCAGGAGGGCCGACCGTTTATTGCATCCGGGAGCGAACATAATAATAATAATAATAATAATAATAATAATAATAATAATAATAATGGTGGTAGGGATGATAATAATATCAGCACCTCTGCGGCACCGTCGCGACCCGCGTACGAAAGCTGGGGCGATAATAACAACAACAATAACAATAATAACAATAATAATGTTATTAATAATAACGCGGATGGCGGTCGCAGCGCGCCGCCGCTCCCGCCGCCCCCCGCCGCCTCCGCCCGCAGCCTCGTGCTTTTCCTCGGCGACGGCATCAACGACTCTGCGGCTCTCCTCCGCAGTGATATTGGCATTTCCGTATATGACAGCAGCGCCGCCGCGCAGCAGAGCGCCGCCGTGCTGTTTCTCCGGCAGGAGCTCTCGCTCCTCTACGACCTGTGCTTCATCGCACGCCGCGCGCGGCAGCACATGATTGTCAACCTGGTGTGGGCGTGTTGCTACAACGCCGTGATTGTGCCGTTTGCGTGCGGTCTGATGGTGCCGCTGCTGGGCCTCGCGCTGCCGCCGGTGCTCAGCGGCCTCGCCATGGCGCTCAGCAGTGTCTCGGTACTCGCGGGGAGTCTCGCGCTGGCGCGCACGGTGCGGTGGGGGAACGCAAATTTGCACGAGTGGGGGGCGGCGGAGTAATCACAATGGTAGTCGTGCTAGCCGTGGAGACGCAGCGCGAGAGAGAGGGAAGGAGCGTGCGCACATCGGCAAGAGTGTAGGTACGTAAAACTGGCAGGTATGTAGTGAGTAGAGAGGAGGTTTAGTACCAAGTTTTTTTTTTTGTTTTTAACGCCTCAGCGTTCAGTCTTTCTCACATTTCGTTTCTTTTCCCTTCTCCTAATGTCTGTTCTAGAAAACACCCACAGACTACACTATACATTTGTAACTGGCGCCTGTGATTTCTCTGTTTCTCTCTCACCTTCTCCCTTTTTGATAGAATACTCTTGTTACTTACTTTTCCTTTCCTTCTTCTACCACTGTAGTGGTTTCTTTTTGAACGAGTGTATCTATTTTTTTTTTTGTTTTCTCTGTGTTTTGGTTACCATGTTCCACTGGACCTACTGAAAAAAAAAAGAAAAAGGAACAAAACCAAATGGTGTATTCTCACATAAAGTGTGCTTGGGGAAGTTGAATGGAGAAAGAGAAACTCCTATACTTCCTTATGTGTGTATCTGTATTTCTCCTCTTGTGATGTGACTTGCACTCACGTGTTCTGATGCTCACCTAATTCAATGAAGTCAATTTTTGTCAGCATTGTATTCATTTTTCAAGTGTTTATCTGTGCCCCCCCCCCCCCATCCGCTCCTCCTATCACACACCGCAAACCTTCTCTATATATTCATAAAAGTAGCACATCATAGGAAGGAAAAAAAGAAGAAGAATACAAGTACAGAAAAGTGTAGTGTCGACCAAAATTGAAAGCTGAAACAACAAGCGACATTGGATTCCATTCCTGTATTGTCTCTTCCTTAGTGAAACATATATATCTCTTCTTTGTCTTTTTTCTCTATTTCTTCCATTGATCTTTTTTTTTTTTATAACCACCCTCCAATTTCGATTTGAGAAGAATAGACCAGCAACGAAAACAAGCAAACGAAAAAACAAAACAGATACAGCCCCGCAAAGTCGGGAATTTCGAACGCACACAACGATTTAGCTTTCTCTCTTTCTCTTTCTCTCTCTCTCTCTCTCTCTCTCTCTCCCCTCCTCCCCCACTCCATATTTCAGCAAATAAACGACAACAATCATTCGCTGACACACACACACACACACACACACACACACACACACCAACATAGAAAGAATAATGAGGCGACAAGGGGGGATCTCTCAGCTTTCCCCCGACACTCGAGAAAAGGTTTCACTGTGCGTCCAGCCGCCTCATCCTCAACTTCAAAACGTTTTTATTACTTCTTCTTCTTCTTCCTCTTCTTCTTCCTCTTCTTCTTTTTATTCACGTGGTGTGTTTATCGGCCAAGAAAGACGAAACGATAAGAGCAATACAATACAGCAAATAACACCTTTATCGACCTCTTTTTCTTCTTGTTCTAATATTACCTCTATCACCACCACTACCAAGACCCGAAGCATCAGCAATAGTAACAGTAATAGTCACAATACTATCAACAGCAGAAGAAACATCATGATGCGAACCACCAACACTACCTCCGTCACCGCGGCGGGGGCGCCTCTTTATCGTAGCGGGAGCGCCATTCGGCCCTCTCCGTTTTGTTTTCCTTTTTCTACATCTCACTCGATTAGGTCTTTGCGTGCTGTATCCCTTCACAAGTCCACCTTCTTATTATCTTCCTCTTCCTCCTGCTGCTATGCACTCACCTCGGCTTCTCACTACTCTTCCTACTCTCATTCTTCTCGTTTTAGCGGCTCCACCTCCTCCACCTCTTCCTCTTCTTTGCCGTCGTCAGTGCCCGGGAACGCCTCGCCCTTTGTCTCCTCCCCCTCTCACTCTTCCGCCCCATCGCGGCCATCACTTAACGAGCACTACACCCGACACTACAGCGTGAGCGTTCTGCCGAGTGGCGGCGGCGTTAATTCCCCTCTGTATCACGCCGCTGCTGCTGCTGGTACGGGCGCCAGCGCCAACGCCAGCCACCGCCGCTCTTACAGTAGCAGTAGTAGTCATGATTGTGGTGGTGGTGGTGATGGCAACACACACAGCATGAATCGTACAGGTGGGGCTGCTGGTTTAAGAGTGAGAAGAGGAGAAGGAGAAGGAGGCCATAGTCTTCATTCTCCCCCTATTCCTCACCACCACCACTCGCAACAACAACAGCAACAACAACACACGTACCGCCCCCCGGTGCTGCGCCCGCCGCCGCCGCAGTGGCTGCCCAAGCGTCTGCTGCTGATTCGACACGGCGAGAGTGAGGCGAACGTTCACCGCGAGGTGTACTCGCACACGCCGGACTGGTGCATCCCGCTGACGCGCCGCGGCCGGCAGCAGGCCTTCGACTGCGGGCGGCGCGCGCGGGCACTGCTGATGGACGGCGGCGGCACCCCCGACGACCCGTACCACATCTACTACTCGCCTTACCTACGAACGCGCCAGACCCTGCAGGAGTTTCGGCGGGGCCTGCACACCATTGGAGGGTACCCCACCACCACTACCACTACCTCCACTGCTGCTGCTAGTAGCAGTAGTAATAGTAATAGTAATAGTCACAGTGAGAGGGTGCGCTCGCCGTTTGGTCGGCTCGTTGGCGAGCGGGAGGACGAGAGGCTGCGCGAGCAGGAGATGGGAAATTACCAGCCGTTGGAGGACATGGACACTACCTGGCGGCGGCGGAATGAGTACTCGAGAGTGTATTATCGCTTCCCCCACGGCGAGAGCAGCGCTGACGTGGCCGACAGAGTCTCCGCGTTTTTCGATTCCCTTTTGCGCGAGAGGCTCGGCGAAGACTTGTCGCTGGCGCCGCCGCCGCCGCCGCTGTCCTTTTCTGCTGCCTCCTCCTCCTCCTTTGCGTACTCCTCTTCACTCGGCGGTTTTGTCAACACCGCCAGTAATCATTATAATAATAACGCTACTAGCAGTAGCCATGACCCCAGTCACAGCAACCATCGCAACAACAACAGCAACAACGAAACGGTTATTATCGTCTCACACGGACTCCTCATTCGCTTGTTCGTCGGGCGGTGGTTCCACGTGCCGATGGAAGTGTTCGAAACGATGAGTAATCCGCCCAACTGCGGCATCGTGGTGTTGAACAGAGAGGAGACGGACCCCGCGGCAACGGCATCAACAACAGTGACAAATGACGGAGGGCTTCAGTCACCCGGCGCTGGGTACGTTGACGGCGGCGCCTTTGCTTCGTCGCCCTTTCCGTACTCCGACCCAAACTGGCTGGGGAACAGTGGTGATGGTTTTCACAATCAACAACAACTAGACCAGCGACATCAGAGTTATTACAACTTTCACCACCACGGCGCGCGGCGGCGGCGGGAGCGGTTGGTGCTGTCAGAGGAGAGCAAAAAACTGTTTGGCAGCGACCCCCTGCTGGATATGATCAACGCAGACGGGAGGGAGGACAGCGTCTCCTACTACCAGCGGCAGTTTTTGGACATTGAGGACAACGTCGACAACGGCAATGACAATAGGAGTAATAATGATAGTGATAATGACAGCGTGTCGGAGAGTGATGCTGCGGCTGCTGCCGCTGCCGACACTGCGGGAGGGCAAGAGAGCGAGAAGGTTGTGGCGCCGCCACTGACAGACAGATCCGGCACAAGGGACAGCTGTAGTAGTGACAGTGGTGACAATAGTAACTCCGCAGCCGGAACTCAGGCGAACACTACTTCTTCCCCCTCCGCCTCTTCCTCTTCTTTTGGCATCAGCACAGCAGGAGGCAGGGAAAACACGGAGCCCAAAACGAACGAGAAGAGCGCAGGTGCTGATAATGCAATCAAAGGCGGCGGCGGAGGAAACACTAATAGCAATAACAATAATAACAGCACTGCTACTACTACTAGTACTAGTATTAGTAGTATGAGGAGTGCGAAGCCCCCGGAGCGCATTACCCCCCGCGGACTGACAAACTATGCCGACGACGACCCTCGCAGTCCCCCGCGGCGAAACGTGGCGGCGCGACCAGATTTTATCCGGCGCATGTATGACCATCCGCTGCCGTTTTACTCTTCTTCTTCTTCTTCCTCATCTTCATTATCGCCGGGCAACTCGACGCCACCACCACCACCACCACCACGACCATCATCACCGTTACCACCGCCACAGCAACAGCAGCAGCAGCAAGGGCAAAAGAGAGCGCCGGTCATGACCACCGCTGCCGCCGCCGCCGCTGCTGCTGCCGCTGCTGCTGCCGCCACGGCTGTTGTGAGTGCGGCTGTGTCAACTGGCAGCGGCGCCGCCGCCTCTGCCGTGCAGGCGCTGGTGTCTGCCGCCGGCCCCTGGCGGCTGCAGAGACCAAAGGCGCAACAACAACAACATCAGCAAACAGAAGAGAAGGAAAAGGGGAATGAAAAGGTGACAACGAACGTAAAGGAGGGAGACAAGGTGAGTGGTGTGGCAGAGGATCAGACGCGGACTGAAGGAAGCAGTGCGAGGGAGAGTGCTAACGCAGGCGGCGGTGCTGGTGGTGGTGATGGCAGTTACACTCACACGATACCAAACAATTTCAGCAGCAACCAGCAACAACAACCGATGAAACGGCAACAAAGGCGGAAATAGAGCTCTCACCGACGCAAACAACTACAACAACCACCACCACCACAACAACAACATCAATCACATCAGAACCCTCGCCATCATCAGCAGAAATGTCAGAATTTCAAGAACGGCCTGCGGCGGAGACGACGAGTGCTGCGGCGCCACCACCGCCACCACCGCCGTCCGGCGGGCCCCCGCTGGCGCCGCCGTCGCCGCTGCCGCTAGTGGATGAAGGGGAGGAGTTGTGCTATGACGACGCGGAGGCGGTGCATGCGCTGATGCACCACCACGACCGGCACTACAACTACAACTACAAGGAGCTGGCGGCGGAGGGCGCGGAGAGCGACAACAACGGTATTCATTGTGGTAATAATAGTAGTAACAATAATAATAGTGCTACAACGGCTGCCTCTTCTTCTTCTTCTTCTTCTCCCCGTTTGTCTCTGGGAGTATGAGCAATGCTACTGGTAGTGCTTCTACTAATAGTAGTAGTAATAGCACCAGAACCACTGGAGGAGTTGGTGGTGGCAGTGAATCACATAACTGTGCACCAGAGAAGAATAATGCGGGAGACACAGTAACAACAACATCACCGGCATCGACAGGGGGCATGCCAAACAGACATAATATCGGCACCGCCCACCACTATCACCATCATCACCAGACTACGCACAGTATAATAATAATAATAATAATAATAACAGTATGAGCAGAGCGTTAACTGGCGCAGGCCGAATGAGAAACGGTGTCGACAGCAGCGTGCGATACAGGGACGCGCTGGGACACTGGCGGGATAATCCACACAGACACAACCCGAGTACACTACAGACGGTGATGATGGAGGAAGGAGGAGGAAACGGAAACTGGGTCATCACACACCACACCACCACCACCACCACCACAACCTCCACTGCTTCTCTTCCTCTTTTCCGTCGTATAATTATTCAGTAGAATACCCCGACCCCCGGCTGCGGCCGCTATCTGACCCGGAGCTTCTCAACTCCCCCGCGGCGCTGCGCCCGTCGCCCTTCTCGGCGTCGTTTGTCGGCGATGACACGGAGGAATTGTTTCCCGCACTGCACGGGCTGGGGAAAACACTACGGCGGCGTTGATAGTCATACCAATACTACGAATGCTACTACTACTACTACTAATAATAATAATAACAGTAGTAGCAGTAATAACAATAATAATAACAATAGTAGTAATAATGGTAGTAGTAATAATAATAATGATTACGACTGTGCAGAGCCGTATTATAATGGGGCCGTGTTTGATAATTTCGACCCCACCCTCACACCGGAGGAGGAGCAGCGGCTGAAACTGATGCTGCGAAATGGGTTCTGGTGATTATTATTTTCTTTTTGGTTTTTGTGCAGGATGAATGATTAAGACAAACAGAAGAAAAAAAAGCAATAATAATATGAATAATGACGAAGAGGTGCAACAGTTGAGCTTCTGAGAGTCTCTTGTTTTTTTTTCGTTTTCTTTCCTTCTTTTGCTTTTCTTCTCTCCCTTTTCTGTGTTGATGCTATTTGATCGCTGAAACTTGTCTTCTTTCATTTCCTTGCTGCCGCAAATTTTTCGTTCTACATATATATCTTATCCTTACCAGTGAACAAACGTATTCTTGATATGTTTCTCTCCCTTTTTTCTTCTTTCACTAGTAAAAAGTGCTCTTACTGCCTGCGGTAATATCTAATAATTCTCTCTCTCTCTCTCTCTCTCTCTCTCTCTCTTTTCCCCCTTTTTCCCCTTGTTCTCTTTTTGAATCTTTCTTCTTCTTGTTTCTTACGCTGCTGTTTTTTTTCCCCTTCCTCTTTCCTTCCCCCTCTCTCTCCCCTCTCCCCTATTTCCCTACATCATTCAAAACCTCTATCTTGCACGTATCCTCTTCTTGTTGTATACTACATCTATTGCTAGTACGACCACCACTATTGTTATAACTTTTACAAGTGGTATGACGGGGATGTACATGTGTGCTCTTTTATTATTATTATTACTATTATTATTATCATCATTGCTATATTCCTCCCTTCTCTCTCTCTCTCTCTCTCTCTCTTTTCGGTTTTGGAGCTTTCTCCCTCCCCTCCCCCGTATCTCTCTTCTTTTGTATTTGTAGCTTTTTTTTCTTTCTTTTTTCTTCTTCGCTACTTCCTTACTCTGCTTCATTACACTTGACACAACCGTTATTCGATCTACTTACTATTACTATTATTATTTCTTTTGCTTTTCCCTTTCATGAGCTGAGTCTCGCAAGACACTTTTATGCCCCACGCCGGCTATACATATGCTTATCGAAAATGTATTTGCTCCTTGTCATGAAATATTAATAAAAAGAGAAACACCAACGAAGAAAATGCTCTTGTTTTCCCCTCTCTTGTGTTTTAAAGCTATCTTGTTATTAGTATTGTAGACTTCAAACAAAAAAGAATGAGGACTCACTATACGAAGTTTCCGCTCTCGCTGACTCCTCTCTCTCTCTTTTCTTCTTTTGCTGTAGTGATTACTCACGCAGGAAAAAAAAAGAGAAGTTTAAGGAAATGCAGGAAGAGAGAGAGAGAGAGAGAGAGAGAGAGAGAGAGAGAGGGAAGATTATTTACTGAATGTGCTCTTTATTTTTGATGCCTCTTCCTTTTTTTTCTTTCTCTCAACCATCTTTTCTCTCTTCGCCACCTTTCTTCATTCCTCTTATAGGTTCGATTCTTTTGTTACTCAGAGGGAGACATTAAGAGAAAACAACAGTCCTTTTTCTCTTTTGCTTTATTTCTCTTTTCTTCGACCTGCAGACGTCATTTCTGTTCTTCTTACAAACAGTCACATACACAAGCGACAAGAACGTCTGTTCAAATTGAAAAAGGAAAAAAAAAAGGGAAATATTATTTTCTTTACCTCTCTGCTCGTCGCCAACTTAGCTCATTCATTGCTTTTTTCGAAAACGCTCCCGCCCTCCCCACTCTCTCTCTCTCTTTCTGCTATATATTTCCCTCTCTCCAACTGCTATTTACACCTATCTATCGCTTGTTTATTATTCTTCTTATTATTTCTACTTTTCCCCACTCTGCTTATTGCCACAACTCAAAAGAACTTACTCCTCAGCTCTAAAACAAAAACAACAACAACAACAACAACAACAAACACAAGAAGCAAGAAATATTGGTTTTAGCACTCAAAAGTTTCTTTAAAAAAAACACAATCCAAGACAAAAAAAAAAAAATCAACTGTAGAATCCCCCCCCCCCCCCCACACACACACATACTCTCGCTCGGCCTAACTTCAGTATGCCCCTACGCAAGTTCCCTGGCGGTAGCGGCGCAAGTACAAGGAGTCGCGCGTGCCGTTATTTATCGTCATCACAAACACTGCTCTCACAATCCTCTTATTTTTATTCTTATTCCTCTTCTAGTTTTCTCTCTACCACTGTTTCTCCCGCCCCGTGCCTTCATTCGTGTAACGTCCGTTGTTGTTGGAGTGTTTCAGCCTGCAACGACAGACAACAGAGAAGGAGTAGTGAGCGGAATACACATCGTGAACACACAGAGGGGATGAGGACGACGATGGTAGAAGTAGGAAAGGAAGCAGAAGAAAAGGAAGGAGAAGAATTAGAATCGGCGCCGGTAACAAGAGCAACATTTTCGTCATCAGTACTATCACCGTCACTATCACTATCATCATCAATATTTTCACTGGGAAACATCTTTTCCACTGTTCCGCTGACAACGCCGCTACGCCACGCCTCCACCACTCATAATAATAATAATAAAAATGAAAAGAATGATGATAAGAATAAGGTGAATGCGAATGACTCTGTAGAAATGGATAGTAATATCTCCTCTTTTCTTGCCTCTTCGCACGAACAGCACATTCGGGATTACTTCTACAATAGTAATGATAATAATACAACAACAATGATGACCATGTCAATAATAATACTAATAGCAGTAGTAATAACTATGGTAATAGTAGAGCTAGTGATATTCACAGCGCTAATGGTGGTAGTGGTATTGATGATGACTCCAATCACCGTCAGAGGAGGGGTCGCGGCCGTATTGTAATTCGCACACGCGAGAAGACAGAAAGCATCGAATTTCCCAATAACAACAACAATAACAATAATAATAACAATAATAATAATAACAGTGGTGCTACTGCCATTCATAACAATAGCAATAACAGTAGTAGTAACGCCAGCAGCGACAATACCTACCGTAATGATAATGACCATCATGAGAACTTTTCGCACTATCAACCACAGCTGCATAACAGTAATAATGATATCCAAAGCGATACCAACTACGGCAGCAGCAACAGCAGCAGCAGTTACTCTCATAACAGTAGTAATGATCATAATAACAACGATAATAATAACGATAATCATCATAATAATGACAGTAATGACAGTAGTGACGACACCTATCACACGCAGCTGCCCCCACGCCCCCTGCGCTGCGGACGGCACAACGAACCGTATCGCGTGAGTCCGTTTAGGAATCTCACAGACCTCCCGGAGATGGCGGTGGTAGAGCCAATTGATTTGACTGCTGATGATATCGGTCAGATGAACAGTAATAATAATAATAGTGATAGTAGTAACAATAGTGGTAGTGACTCTAATGCTGCTACTGCTGTGAGAGGCGAAGGAGGAGGAGGCGGTAATAATAATCGTAGTGATACAGAGCGTGAGGATTCGTATAACATATTCGTTCGTAGTGACGCTGCCGCTGATAAGATCGGGAGGAACAACAACAATAGTAGCCATAATAACAATAACAACAGGGTCCAACAACCATTTCCCTCTTCTTTCCCCACAAACGCTTCAGCAGCAGCAGCAACAACAAATTCAAATTCTTCACCCGCCTCCCCCGCGTCTCCTTTTTCCCCATTTTCGTCTTCTTCTTCTTCATCCCAACTACCACCATCATCATCGTTGCCGCCGCCGCCGCCACACCCTTCTGTTTCTCCTCCCCCGCCGCCGCCGTTGTTTCCCTCCCTCTCCTCCCCCTCCTCTCTGCCGGAGCCGGTGAAGCGGATCATTCTCATCCGCAACGGACTCTCGCTCGCGAATGCTAACGTCGAGACGTACGTGACGACCCCTGACTGGCGCATACCGCTCATTCCGGAGGGGCGGCAGCAGTGCCGCGAGGCGGGCCGCGCGCTAGCCGCGCTGATACGGCACGAGCCGGTCTACTTTTACTACTCGCCGTACATCCGCGCGCGGCAGAGCCTGCGGCACGTGCTGGAGGGGTACGATGAGGCCTTGTGTGAGGAGTACGGGATGCATCATCATCATCTTCAGAATAATCATAATAATCAGAATAATCGTCAGCAGCGGCAGAACCAACACAATTCGTCAGAGGCAAACAGCGCACCTCTAAACCCACACTACCACCACCACAATAATAATAATATCAATGCTAACAACCATCAGGGTAACGGTAATGACAATAGTCATGCTACTCGCGGCAACAGTACCAATCAGAACAACAACAACAATAATAATACTAATAATGCTAGTACTAATACGAATATTAATACTACCATTAATAACAATAATAATATCAAGAACAACAATAAAAACAACAACAATAAGCAGCACAGCAAGCACGGACGCCCCACCTCCTTCTTTGAGCGCCACACCAATCTTGTCGGAGTGCGGGAGGACACGCGACTGCGCGACGGAGATATCGGGCGCTACCGTTCCATGCAGAGTCTCCTCTACCACCTGGAGGAGCGCGATCGCTACGGACACTTCTTTTACCGCTTCCCATACGGCGAGAGCGGCGCCGACGTGTGTGATCGCGTGACGAGTTTTCTCGACGCGTTTCACCGCGAACGGATCGATTTCCCGCCAAACACAAACGTCGTGCTTCTCACACACGGCCTCACCGCGCGCATGTTTCTCAAGCGGTGGTTTCACCTGACGGTGGAGACGTTTGAACGAATGCGTTCGCCGCCGCCCGCGGCGCTAGTGGTGTTGGAGCGGCAGCACCGCCGCCACTGCTTCCGGCTGGACGCGGCCAGCGCCGCCAGCATGGGTCTCCCGCCGTCGCTCAACGAGACCAACGGCTACCGCTACCGCAACAAGCGGCTGCTCGGCTCTATCAGCTCCGGCGCGCCGTACATGTGAGGTGTGTGTGTGGGGGGGAGGGGTGGTGGACTCTCACTCGTTTTTATTTTTGTTTTTGTACTCTCTCTCCTTTGCGTCTGCAGCTCTCGTATTCGTGGGGTTGCTACTAATGCTCTTCCTCTCCGCCTCTCTCTTTTTCTGTCCCGTTTTCTCTTCCTATTTTTTGCCTATTTTTTTTGTTTTCAAATGAAAAGGTGAAAAGGGCGTAGGAGTTGGGAGTGAAAATGGGGGAGGGTTCGCCTTCCCTTCAGAATTTGTCTCCTATGCTTCAATGACAAAAGGGAATGTATATATAGTTCAAAAGAAAAACAAACAAACAAACACTTCTTCTCTTTCCTTGTTGTACCCGCTTTTTTCACTTATTCACCATCAATTATCATTCATTCCTTTTTTTGTTTTATTTCTTTCTCATCTCTCTCGTTCCTCATGGTTTTTTTTTGTTGCTTTCTCTCTCTGTCTTCACTGCTTCTGTCACATATTGTCATCTTTCTCTCTTTGGAGGGTTACTTTTTTATTATTTTTGACCCTCTTTTTTTCCCCCTTCTCTCTTTCCTACTGCTACGTCGTTATTCTTCCTACCCAAGAGTCATGCTTGTATTTACATCGCGTGATGCAAATGTACACGTGCACACACTCATACAATAAAAGGAATAGAACAATCAACAACTACAGTACTATAATTCCATGTGGTAAATTGAATAAGTAATTATTCTCTTGATCCACGACAAAAGTATGATACGTACACTCAACTGCTCTCACGTATTTCTATCGTGATCTTACTCTCCTCTACGAAACCTGCGAAAAAAAACAACAATAACAAACAAACAGTAAAAACCCGCCAACTGTCGCAGAAGCATCGGATTCAGAGAAAAAAAAAACAAGCAACAACAAAGAAAGACAACACCCCAAGAGAATAAGTATATGTACATATGCGTATGCGTAGTTACTGTTGCATGACAAGTGCTGTTTTAAAGCTCCCTGTCTCTCTCTCTTCCCACATACTTTCTTTTTCTCCGGTCTTTTTTTCTCTCCCGTGTTCCTTCGTAACGAGTAGCAACAACAGCAGTACACAACAACAGCAAAAAGAAAGTAAATTCAACAATCGAAAATAAATTTACATAATCAAAAGTATACCCCTCCACCCTCCCCTTCCTCTCTCCTCCCTCTCCTCTGAATCCTTCCATCCATTATTATCATACACGATGCCGCGCGCTGCCTCCTCCTCCTCTTCCGCTCTGTGTTGTGTCTGCCTGTCGCGGGGTCCGCGCTACCGCTGCCGCCACTGCCGCCAGCCCTACTGCAGCAGCGCCTGCTACAAGGTACACAGCGATGTGTCTTCGTTCATCTCTTCGTCTTCTTCTTCCTCCTCCGCGTCTTTACTTCTAACCGGAGGTGGCGAGAAAGAGAGTGAGGGGAAACATGGCAGTGCCAATGGCAGTAGTAATAATGATATTACTAACAGTCACGACAATACCAATGATGATGATAATCACACTGGTAATCACGCGCGCGTAGTGTGCTGTGCGGTGTTGTTGGAGAGAGCCAAGGCGGAAAGGGAGAAAGATAAGGAAAATAATAAGAGCGAGAGAGAGAAAGAAGGAGAGGAGGAGGCGGAGAAGAAGAAAGAGGCGCAGCATAGCAACACTGAGAGTGAAACGAAGCGGTGTGAGGAGTACGCAGCTTCAAATAATAAGAAGAGGAGTGAAGACAACCACCACTCTGACGTCTTCACTAACGATATTACTAGCAGAGTTGGAGAAAAGAGAGAGAGAACGGCGCAAACCTCCTCCGCCTCCTCACCTTTTTTCTTCCTGTTTCTGATACTAATATAGTAATAATGATGATAATAATAATAATGATAATGATAGTGATACAACAGACGGGAAATCGTCAGCTCCTCCTCGGACAAAGAGACAGAGAATAGAAGACAATCAAAGCGGCGGCGGTAGTACTAGTACTAGTAGTGGGGACAGCGATAGCAGCGAAAAGGGCGAGTCTGAAGAGAAGAGTGAGGAGGAAATTAAACAAGAGGAAGGTGGAAACGGTAACGAGACGGGTGTCGCCTCCGCCACCACTAATGATAATACTACTACTAATAATAACACATGTGTTGACAACACTAGAAACACCACCACCGTTCTTCCCCATCTCCCTACAAGCGATGCCAACGCTACAGAGAGTGTCGCCCCCTCTACCACTGCCACTGCCGCCGCCGCCACCTGTGGAAGAGAAGAAAAAGAAGGAAAGGAAGAAGAGGAAGGCAACGCCCCCGGCCGGCTGCTACTCCTCAGCGATACACACCTTCGCGCGCTTTCAGAACACCGCGAGTTGCGTCGTCTGCTGCGCGATGCACAACTGCAGAAGTTAATCGCGACCATCGATGGCAGCCGCGCCCGGCTAGAGGCTCTGTCGGCCGCTCTGTGCGAGGCGAACGGAAATGTCGAGTTTCAAAAGTTTTGTCATCTTATCTTTTCTATTGTCGGGAGTGTGTAGCTGCTTCTTTATTTTTTATTTTCATTTTCCTTTTACCATTATTATCACTATTTCGTGGGCGGGTATATGTGTTTAAGCAGCAAAGAAAGGGGGAGATTGATGAAATAATAATAATAAAATCTCAAGAGAAGAAGAATATTGGATTGTCTTTTCATCTCCTTTTTCTCCCTTTTATTTCTCTCCCGTGACCTCTCCCCCTTCCTTAATGAGACTTGAATAGTACTGCGGCTTATGTCGATAAAAAAAAAGAAAGGAATACGTTATTTTTCCTTCCTTCCTCTCTCTCTCTCTCTCTCTCTCTCTCTGCGTGTGTGTGCGCCTGCGCTCTCACCCATATTGTTTGTCTGCCATAAAAAAAAACAAAAAAACAAACAAGCAAAACACTCTGCCCCCACAAAAATAATGAAAAGGAAGGCTCTCCCGTTTTATTTCTTCATTATGTGTGCAATTGTGAAGGCCTCATTTCTGTTCAGTGCCTGTTTCTTTTGTTTTGATTATCCTATTTGTGCATGCGTGCGCGTATTGTAATGTAGTACGTACGCACATGTGAATTGTGCTGTGTAAATGCTCTTTTTTCTCATTATTTAACTCTCTCTCTCCCTCTCTTTCTCTCTCTCTCTCTCCGTCCTCATTCCACTTTCCTCATTTTGTTTTTTATTCTTACCTTTTTTTTTCTCTTTCTGTGATAATACTACCAATACAAAATAATAATACTACTGCTGATAATAATGTCGGGAAGGAACGATCACCAGCTGTGAGCGTTACAACAACCACCACCAAGGAAGAATAAGAAAAATATATTATATTTTCTCTTCTACATTCTCTTTCTCTTTCTCTTTCTTATTTTTCATTCCGCATTTCTTTCACTTCTTCCTTGTTTCTCTTGTCGCTTCTTTCTTTTCGTTTGGATTACATTGAAGTTATAGTGTAATCAAGTGAAAGGAAAAAAAAGAGGAATAAGCGAAGAAATAACAATCATTATTATTATTAATTATTCTTATTGCTTAACGTTCTCCTTCATTCAAAGAAAAACAGGGAAAATAAAACAGGGAAACCATTTTTCTCCTTCTTTTCTTCTCTTCTGAGTTTTTTATTTTTACGTGTGTATAATTGTATCTCTCTCTCACAATTCAATAACAGAGGCATACATCCACACGACTAGTAGGAACGGAATTTTAGCGAAGCAGCAATAACAGAAGCAAAAACGACATTCGAAAAAAAAAAAAAACAATAAAAAAGCCAAAGGGAGAAAAAAAAAAAAAGAACTCATCAACAGGTATTCAATTATTCAGTCAATCCTCAAAAAAAAAAAAAAAGAGAGAAAAGAAGAAGAAGAAGAAATAAAAGTGTCTTACTCTAGAAAGAAAAAGTGAAACTTTTGAATTTTATATCTTTGATTGTTGTTCTTTCCTTTTCACTGTTCCTTTTTCATTCTTCTGCTTTTCTTCTTTTCCCTGTGCTTACTACATTTTTTCTCTCTTTTATTTGTGCCGTTCTATTTATCTTAACCACAACCACAATCAAAGAAACAAACAAAAACCTTAAAAAATAAAAAGAAAAGAACGAAAAGAAAAAAGAAAGAAAGAGTCTTGTCTCGCTTTTTACCCTCTTTTGCCTCTGCGGAATTCGGCTCTTTCTATCTATCTTTCTTTTCCTTTCCTTTCTTTTCCCTACTTTTTTTTTTTCATCATCATATATTGCCATTCACTGATCCTTCCCATTTCTTGTTTGGTCCCTTTTTTTCTTTTTTTTTTTCTCTCCTGTTGCACCTTTCAAAAAAATAAAACAGCTCATTTTCCTTCTTTGTCAATTCAGGAAAGCAACCCTTAGACACAAGTGATTAAAAACAGTGTGTATCTTCAGAGAATCTGCTTGTATCTCGCTCTCTTTTCCCCCTTTTCTTTCTTATTTTCCCGATCGTCATTCTTGTTGTTTGAAGAAGAAAAAAGTGTCTTGTTATTTTTCTTTTTGAATATTTGCAGTCTGTGGGCTCAACACAACTCGACACGTTTCTTCTTTCTTCAAATTTCCCGCCTTGTATTTCTTTTTTTTTGGTTGCTATAACGGTTGCTTTCACAACTGTTAACAACATTTCACTATTCAGAACATTTTTTGTTTTTATATATATATAAAATTTGTGTTTACTCCTCGTGATTTGACTCTTTTGTTTTCATTTAATTTCTCTTTCTTTTTCCTGCTTGAATCTTATCATTATTCTTTTTTCATTCTTATTCAAAAAGAGTGAAGAGAAGAGAGAGAGAAAAAAAAACACTCTTCATTCTTTGTTCGCAGAATTTTTTTTCTTTCTCTCTTTTTTTTTCCTCTTTCTTCCTCCATCCGTTTGTGCTTGTCTGTTCTTTGAAGCAAGTATAGTTTCTATCTTCTTTTTTTCTCTCATCGTATTATTATTGCTCAAAATATTGCTTCCTGGGTAAAGCGTTACTGTGCGTTTGCCATAAACACATACAGTAATAATAGTCCTAAAGGAATAGCAAAAATAATAACATTTACGAAGTTTTAAAGAAAAACGTGAAGGAGGCGAAGCAGCAAAAACACCATTAACATTAAATCAAAGCAGCAAAAAATAAAATTAAAAAAAAGAAGAGTAGTAATATATAATGAACACCGATCCTCCCCCTGTTGGCACTGCTATCAACAGCAGTAGTAATAATAATAATAACAACAGTGACGAGCATACGAGTGCTAACAACAGCAACAACAATAATAATAGTAATGTTACAGCTACATTCAATTTGCTGAGTCAAAATCTGATGGATGATTTTGAAAATTCTCTTCCTATTTTAAAACACGACGCGGAAGAAGATGAATATGAAGAAGAGGAAGAAGAAGACGAGTATGTAGAGAGAAATATTCACAGAAATAATAATAATAATAATAATCAATTGAATAATGGAAACGCACAAAATTATGATTCAAATAACAGAGAACATCAACAACAACAGCAACAAGAAGAAGGGGCGGCGGCGGCGGAGGAAAGTAACGATAATGAGAGTGACGGCGGCGGCGGTGGCGACACACATAGCAATTCCTCTTCTTTTCTTTTTTGGTTGCAGGAACAAGACGAGCAGCTGTACAATAATAATATTGATAATAATATTAATAATAATAATAATAATAATAATAATAATAATAATAATAATAATCGTCCGTATTCGTATCAGCCGCCGTACTATTCGTCTGGACACTATTCGGTGTTGTTTGGTGGAAATCCACAGATGGCGTACGGAAATAATAATAATAATAGTAATAATAATAGTAATAATGCAAATAATAATATTAATAATAGTGGTGTAATGATTGGTGGTCAGCAAGTAAATCCGTTCTTTACTTTCCCCTCAGCCAACGGCGGCGCTGGCGGTGGCGGCGGTGGCGGAACGCTTCTTTCTTCTCCTCCTATGAATAACGCCACTACTATTAATCCTACAGGTAATGATAATGCGATTCATACCGGCGGCGGCGTTCATTTAAATAATAATAAGAATAATATTAATATGAATAGAAATATCACTGCAGACGGAACTCTCCATATTAATATGAGTGGACCTTCCGTTTTAACGAGTGTAAATCATACCAATAAAGGTAGCAATAATAATAATAGTAACCTAGCTGCAAACGCGACCAACATTTTACTCAATCTTAACGGCAATAATAATAATTCTAATAATTCCAACAACAACAACAACAACAATACCAACAACAACAATAATCATAATAATAATGACATTTCCCTGTGTATAAACGACCCGGTAGCGGCGGAGGAGAAGGCAAAAGCGGAGCAGCACGGACTCTTTTATTTGCCATATCCATCGGTAGAGACGTCGCGCCTTTTCTTATCACTCCACCAACTGTATCAACAGCAGCAACAGCAACAGCAACAGCAGCAGCAACAACATAATAATGATAATAATAATAATAATAATAATACCACTGCAGATGATGATCAAGCTGTCTCTGCAGCAAAACAAAACGCACCTGCACATGATTCTCTAGAGGAGAATAATAATAATAATAATAACAATAAGGAAAATAATACAAGTGATAATGATAATGATAATAATGATGGGGAAGGTAATCCAATCACCAATAACGATAACGATAAGAATAACAACGCTATTAATAACAATGTCAATAATAATAATACCGTACGAATGAGCGGGGGTAAAATGCAAGTAAACAAGTCCAACAGCCACAAGCTATTCCTAGGCGGTATGCGCTTTGAGGTGGTGCAGAGCGGCAGACATTACCTGGCCGTGCTTTTGACCATGTGCCTGCATTACTTCCTCCAGCACTACCCTCTCGACCCTTTTTCTGTTTTTGCTAATGCTCATAATAATAATAATGATAATAATAATAATAATAATAATTCTGATAATAGTAAAGATAATATCATGAGCGAAAACAAAGGTGAGTCGGAGGGAAAGACAGCAAAAGCCGAAACAGACGAAAAAGAAAAAGAAAAGGAAGAAAATATATTAAAAGAGAAGGGAAACACGAGTGAAACTGCTACTAATAATAAGAGGAACAATGATAATAATAATAATGAGAATGGAAATAAAGAAAAGGAGGAAAGAAATGAGCAAAACACGAATAAAAACGACAAGACCAACAAGGACGAAGGAGAACATAATAATATTAATAATAATAATAATAACAACAATAGCAATAAATCTCCCCTCCCTCCCGTTGACTTGCGGGACCTTCGTTTCTTACTATGGCCGGAAACGTTATTAATTCACCGCAAACCACACAAGAAGGGAAGCGGCGGAAATAATAATAATAATAATAATAACAATAACAGTAATACTACGAATGGGTCGACTATTATTCCCACCGGTTGCATTTCTATTTATATTCCGAGAGGTTCTTCGGTGAAGTGTACGGAATCGATTGTGGGGCAATTCCAAAAACAACAACAACAGAAACATAATAATAATAATATTAATATTAATAATAATAATATTAATAACGCTAACGATAGTGAAAAGGGAAGTGAAAGTCAAGGTGCAGACTCTACGTTGAATAATATAATAATAATAATAATAATAATAATAATAATAATAATAAAAACGCAACAGAAGATAAACAGCCGAATGCGTCTTCCGTAAATTCATTTCCTCCACTATTAACCGATAGTGATATTGTGTCGTTATTTTTAGAAATGAATCAACGCATCTATTTTGGCGTCTGCGGACTTTTTATTTGCCGCCGCGGACACTCAGAGCCGAGTGATTTGGTGAATTTTGTTTCGAAACTAAACGGAAATGGATTTGATGATAATAACGAAAAGAATAACGAAAATAATAATAATAATAATATTAATAATAATAGTCATAATAATCAAAGTAGCAAGTTGAAGGGTCCCGCGCATCCGCTGGTGGTGGAACTCTCTGTATCTGGATCTAAAGGAAATAATAACAATAATAACAGTAATAATAATAATAATAATAGAAACAGAAACAATAACAACAATCGGAATCAAAATACTAGCAACAATAAAAACAACAACAACAATAATAATAGTAGTAGTAGTAACAATAACAGCCACACCGCTAGTCCTAGCAACAGCAGCGTACAAACCAGCACACTTGGGGAAAGCGGAGTGTTTGCTAATATTTCCTCCGCAAATAATAATAATAATAATAACAATAACAATAACAATAACAATAATAATGCCGGTGTGGTGGTGGTGGTAGGGAGAGAGGTAAAAGAGGAGCAAACAACAACAATCAAAATAATAATAATACAGACGGCCGCCGCCGTCAGCAACAACAAACGCGCAGCGCGAGTAACAATAGTAATTTCAGCCACGCAAGCATTCAGACTAATAATAGTACTAACAATAGTAGTATTAGTAATAATTTCACTGGATTTACCCCTCACGTGCCTCCGTTTGCCCTTCATAATAGTAACGTAATGAATAACAATAACAACAACAATAATAATAACAATATGAATATGAATGTGATGGATATGTGGAATATGAATAATTCTCCAAATTTTGGCAATGCGAATAATAACAACAATAATAACAACAGTAATAATAATAATAATAATAATGGAATGACTCCTTTCATTTCTTTAGGATCTCTTTCGTCTGTAAACTACAATGACATCTCTCATTTGCAGCAGCAACTGCAATTATTACAACAACAACAGCAAATGTTATTGAGTTCTAATAATAATAATAATTCCAATTCCAATAACAATAATACGCAGCTGGTCCCTGTTATTATTCAAACACCCAACGGTCCGCAAGTAATGCTAAGAGCAGCACCAACAAATGGAAACGGAAACGGAAATAATAATAATAATTTTAATACTCTTTTGCCATCTAATATTACCAACAACAATAACAATAGTAATAATGGTGGTGGGGCGATTCTTTGCAGCTTGCACATGCAATGAATAATAATAATAATAAGGAAATAATAATAATATGATTCCTTCCAATTGCTCTACTCCTCTTCCTTTTAGTCACCCGTTTATTTCAAATAATAATAATACTAATAACAACAGCAGCAATAATAATAATTTAATGAATAATAATAATAATGTGAATAATTTTAATCATATTAACAATCCTATGTTTTCTTCTAGTCCTGTTTTAGGTGGTATGCCAAATGTTGGCATGGGACTTGGCAATATAAACAATATAAACAATAATAATAATAATAATAATAATAATATCAATAATAGTAGTGTGATGACTAATAGTAATAATAGTCATATGTTCGGCAGTGATATGTCTTCTTTTTACACAAATCCTCATAATTTTAACAACAACAATACTAACAATAATACAATGCTATTAATAATATTGGAAGTAGCAGTATGAATAGTCTTTTTTCTTCTGTTTCCTCCTCTGCCCCCTTTTTACCACCCACAATGGATAATATTAATAATAATAATAATATCAACATTAATAATCCCAATTCAAGTAATATGAATAATAACAATAGTACACGGAACAGAAACAAAAACAATAGTAATTCTAACAATAACAACAACACTAACTAACAATAACAATAAAGGCAATGAAAACGATACTACTAATACGACTGCCACTAATACGACTAATAATAATAATAATAATCAAGAAGACCTACGAGTGATGTTTTACGAATATAAAGAAGAGAAGGAAGAAGTTAATATAATAATAATAATAATAATAATAATAATACGAATGGTGATGATAATGGTGAAGAAGGAGGAGGGGCCGGTGAAACGAAAACAAGATGAAACCAATACAAATAATAATAATAATAATAATAATAATAATAATAATCAATAACAATAATAATAATAATAATAGTGGAAATAATTGTGCCGTATTTTTGGCCGGCCTCCCCTCCTGTGCCTCCAAACGTTACGTGTCTTGGCTCTTCACTCATTTAAATCCCTGCGTGCCGCCGCCGGACCCGCGGTCAGATATCGATCTGATTACCACCACCACCAATAATAATAATATTAATCAAAATAATAATAGTATTACTATTTCTTCTGTTGCTACTATTAATAATAATGTTAATGCGACTAGTGTCATGAGTAGTATTATTAACAATAATAATATCAATAATAGTAATGATAACAATAGTAATAATAATAATAATAGTCGAAAAGTTTCCAATAATAATAATAGTAATAATAGTAATAATACGATGTTTGCTATAGTGCGTCTGAGCCACTCTAGAGATGTGGCGGCCGCGGCGAAATTTAACCGACGCGTTTTTTGCACTTTCCGGCGAGTAGAAAATAATAATAATAATGCGAATAATAATAATAATAATAATAGTGCTGTTGTTACTGGTGTGTATGTGGGAAGCAGCGCCGCTGGCATTGCTCATTTACGGCATCGGAATAATATTCAACACCATAATACGAGTCATAATAATAATTCAATAATAATAATAATAATAATAATAGTTTAGGAAATTATCTGTCAGAGCCGCTGACAGGCTCTCTACTAACGATAGAAAAGCGTCTAGGGCCGCTGCATCCTCCTGCGTCTGCAAATAATAATAATAATAATAATAGTAATAATCAAAATAATAATAGTAGGAAAGGTAATAGTGAGGCTCAAACCCATACGAACACCAACGCTACTGGAAGCAGTAGTAATAAAAATGCTGGCGATAATAATAATAGCAATATAATAATAATAATACTAATATAATAATAATAATAATAATTTGCCAGTGTCCCCCGGCGTCGCTCCCTCTATGCCAATAATATCACCCACAGTAACAACAACAACACAATTATTATCATCAGGTGGCGGAGGGGCCGCCGCCGCCGCCGCCAACAACAACAACACAACACTATTACTATTCCTTCTATTTCTCCTCCCCCGCCGCCGCCGCCGCACTCATTTATTACCCCCCAGCAGCAGTTGCAATTACAGATACAGCAACTGCAACAGCTGCAGCAGCAAATGCAACAGAGACAATTTCAACAGCTGCAATTCCAAAATAATAATAATAATAATAATAATAATAATAATATTGGGAATCATGTGGCGTTGCCGTCGTATCAGGAGGTTAGTGGTAATAATATGAATATGAATATGAATAGTAATATGAATATCAACAATATGAATAATAATAATAGTAATAATAATACTATGGGTGCGAATTTTAACATGATTAATGGAATTCCTATGCCTTTTATGCCTGGCATAAGCAACAGTAATACTAATACTAACAATATGAATAATATAATAATAATAATAATAACTTTAATATTGTTGGCGGAGTTCCGCTGCCTTTTGGAATGGGTGGAATGAATATGAATATGAATATGAATCGTAGTAACAACAACAACAACAACAACAACAATAATAATAATAGTAATAAGTAACGGTGACACTAAACTTTTGTTTTGTTTGCTTCTTCCTGGTCTTCCCCTTTTTTCGAATACACTTGACATTCTCTCTCTCTTTCTTTTTGATTGACCGTTTTTCTATGTTTTCTCTCTTCTTCTTCCTGTTTATATTTTAGCGGTGGTTTTCAGACCTTTTTGTTCTTGTCGCTTTCCCCCTGCAATTTCTTACTCGCTAACAACTGATATGATTCTCCTCACTTTCTCTTTTTTTTTTTTTCTTTGTTACCACTTTTATTAGTATTCAGTTTTCTACCTCTCCCTCCTCTCCTCTCCTCTTTCTTTTTATTTCTGCTTTTTGCACGTTTATTATTATTATTATTTGGTATCTGAATGATATTCCCCATTAAACTAAAAATGAAAAATAAATGTAGTATGCGTAACAGCAATAATAATAATAGTAATGCTGTCAATAGCGGTGATAAAAGCGTTATTTGTCTTTGTGAGTGCGTCTGTGTTTTATTAGTGTTACTGTTATAATTAGTTAAAAGCTATTATTATTTTTATATCTGTGCGCTTATAACAATTTTCTGTTTTTCCGCTGTATTCTTCTTATGAGTGTGTCAAATTAAGGAGGTCCGAAATAAATGTGCAATAATTATGCGTATCACTTTCACTAAATCTCTCTCTCTCTCTCTCTCTCTCTCTCTCTATATATATATATATAATATATATATATATATATATCATCGCTTCTTATTATTCAATAAACAAACGAACGAAAACACACACAAAAATATCAATAAAAAAGGAATAGATTTTAGATTGAACAGGCTTTTTTTTTTTGAAAAGAAAAAAAGTCCTGAAGAGAAAAAAAGAGAAACCTAAACATTAGTATCATCAGATTTCTTCTTCTCTGTGTTCACATTTACTGCTTACATTTTGTTCTTTTACGAATCTCTTTGTACTGTCTTTTTTCATTCATTTATTTTTCTTTTCCCTTCTTTTCTCTTCTTTTCTATTATTATTATTTTGAATTTTCAGGTTACTATAGATTCCTTTTCTTTCTCATTTTGATTTCTCTTCTCTTTTCTGTTTTTAGAACACATTAAAGGAAGAGTCAATAATTGAGCTTTTATTATTATTATTTTCAACACACACATCCATACGCAAACTCCCTCTCTCTCTCTCTGTGTGTTTGTGTGTTTACTTCTTTTCTTTTAGATTTTGTAGATTCCCCCACTTCTCTTCTTTCTTCCTTTGCTTCTCAAATCACGTAACAATAGCCCCCTTTTCACCTCCACCCCCCTCCGCCTGCCCGTTAAACAAAAAGGAAAGGTGAAAAGAAAAAAGGAGGAGTAAAGAAGAAAAAGCAGGATTAAAACAACAACGCGAGAGCTAAAATTAAATTTACGAAAAAAACAAAACAAATCGTTAAACACTTTTTTTTTTTGTAACACTTCTTATCTCTAGCCAGTCGTAAAGCCCTAAACAGAACAGACATATAGAAAGAAGAGAGAGATAAAAAAGTGAAAAATATAGTGGAACGAGACAAATATTAAACAGAATAATAATAATAAATATAAATATAAAACATAATGAGTATCGAAGTCCACGTTCGTGTAAAGCCGTGCGACAGCGGCTCTGTGTGGGCCTCAGCCGACACTGTATTGTACACCACATTTAATAATAATAATAATAATAATGGTGAAAATACGGCGAGTGGTAGCGGCAGCCCCCAACAGCAACAACAGCAGCAACAGCAGCAGAATTATTTCCTAAAAGGGGAGGCAAACAACACCAACAACATCGACAACAACACCCGATACAATTACAATAAAGTGTACCCCCCGAACGCTAACAATCAGACCATTTTCAGAAGTGTTGAGAGACTTTTCCACTCCTGTGTGTCCCCTAGTGGCGCGCGCTTTTTTGTCGCTCCCCCCTCCTCCCATTCGAATAATAATAATAATAATAATAATAATAATGTTAATATTCAGATGAGTAGTGTTGTTGTGCGACGAAACATAACGGTGATGGCCTACGGGCAGACCGGCAGCGGCAAGACCCACAGCATGCTTGGCACCGCCGGTGACCCGGGCCTAGTGCCGCGCGCCGCGCAGCTTCTCCTCCATCTAGTCGCCGATCTCAACCGCCAGATACACCGCAACTTGCGGACTTTTTGCGAGAATCATTTCATCCATAATAATAATAATCAGAATGACCGTAATAATAATAACAATCACAATAACGATAATAATAATAATAACAATAATAGTTGCCCCCGCCGCCACCCCCACCCCCGCCCGGGATACAGGACGATACACAGGGACCCGTCGCTCTCCTGGCTCACTACACCGAAATATATAACGAAAGTGTGCGCGATTTGCTGGACCCGGCGCGCGGCGAGTTGCAGCTGCGGGACAACCCGCAGGGGCCCCACGCGACGCCCCCCGTTGTCTTTGACAAGTGCGTCGCGCGCCTCGCGTGCATGGACGACTTTGTACGTCTGCAGCGCACGGCGGAGGGCAACCGCCGCTACGGCGCGACGGACATGAACGCGCACTCTAGCCGCTCACATACCATTCTGACGTTTGAAATGGTGCAGGACGCGGCCTACGTGGCGAAACTGACCGAATATTATCAGAATTATTACCAGAATTATTATCTTAATAGTAATAATAATAATAATAATTCTATTAGTAGTAGTATTAATATCCCTCTAACGGACCCCGCCGTTCTCAGCGGTGGTGTGTCACACTCTAATAACTTCAGTAATAATAATAATAACAATAAGGCGGTTATTTCGCTGGTGGACTTGGCGGGCAGCGAAAGTGCGGAGCGGGCCAACACCCGCGGGCAGCGGCTGCGGGAGGGCGGGTTTATCAACAAGAGTCTGCTGGCGCTGGGAAATGTGGTGGACGCGATCGTCGCGAAGCGCTCGCATATTCCGTTTAGAGAGGCAAAATTGACGCGTCTGCTGCAGGGCTGCTTCCTCCCGTCCTCCCCGTATAATAATAATAGTAATAGTAATAATAATGTCAACTCGGGAAATGTCTGCAGCGGCGGAGTGACGTTTATTCTGTGCTGCATCGACCCTCTCGGGAGAATTACGAACAGTCTCTGGCGTCCCTGCGCTTCACACAGCGGGCAATGCGCATACGCCGAGACCCGGTAGTGCTACTTAATCATTTGCCACCACTCTTTACTCATCAGTACGTGTCGCTGATACAGGACGCGTTTTACCCCATTTGTGATAATAATAATAGTGATAATGCTACCCCCGCGGCTCTGACGGCGAGCCGCATCTTCTTTTGTAATAATAATAACTCTGATAATAATAATGATAAGCGAGTCGACTATTTTGAGCTGCGGAGGCGGGAGCTACACAGCCAGGGTATGCGAGACGCCTTTCTCTACACGCGCGACACCATACGGGAAGCCCTCACCAGCAGCCCCGCCCGCCCCGCGCTGCTGCAGCTCCTCACTCTGCAGAGACAGTTACTGGCACACGATCACGGGGCCGCGGCGGCGCAGCTCGCGAAGCACTACCAGCGCAAACGCGACGCGGAAAAAGCCCGCCAGCAGCAGCGGGAGGAGACGCAGCACGCGGCGGGGCAGCGTACAGAGTTGCAGCGGCGGCTGCAGACGCAGAGCGCCGCGCGGGCGGAGGCGGAGAGGAATTTGGAAAAAGCGGAGGGCGCCGCGGAGTTGTGTGTGGCCGAGGCAGAGTATGCGCTGCGGGCCGCAAAGGCAAAAGCGAGAGAGGCGCCGTCGCCGCTGGTGCTGTTGTGTGAGGCGGAGGCGGCGGCGCGCGCGCGACTCGTGTTTGCGTGTGTGTCGGGGGTCGAGAGAATCGCCGCGCGCGTGCTGGCGCTGCCGGGCGCGAGTAATAATAATAACAATAGCAACAATAATATTAATGGTATGGGGAATGAAAACGAAGAGGAAGAAGTAGAAGATGGAATGGACGAAACAGGACTCCTCGCTCATCATTTTAATAATAATAATCATAATAATAATAATAATAATAAGAGTAGTAACAGTTTCTCTCAGTTGGATGATAAAGAGCTGCAGGAGCTGCGGGCGGCGCTGCGGAGAGCGAGGGAAGAGCTGAGCGATTTAGAGGCCGCGCACTCTCTAGTGAGGGACGACGTCCGGGCCGCCAAACGGCAGCGGCGGGAGGGAAATAATAATAATAATCATAATAATAATAATAATAATCATAATGAAGAAGATGATGAATATGAGGAAGATGGCGATAAGGAATTGTACAAACACAATAACAACAGTAACAATAATAATAATAATAATAATAGTAACAATAATAATAATTATCATAATAATGGTAATGGTAATAATAATGAGGAAGATCTGGATGCCCGTCTGGCCGGTTTACTTCGGGAGGAGAAACAATTAATGGCGGCGGCGAAACGGTCGGCGCGGAGGGAAAGTATGAGAGCCCTCCGAGAGAGTCTGGGAAGCTCTCTCTCCCCACAGAATAATAATAATAATAATAATAAAAATAATTTTAATAATAAAGTGAATGTTGTGGTGGACGTCGATGAGCTAGATGATAATGATTCTGAAGACTATAATAATAATAATAATACTAATAATCATTCTGCTTCTAAAAATGCAGCAAATGGTGACAGTAAGAGTAACAGTAGGAAACATTCCGCTACGTCTTCTGTTTCCCCACTTCCCAGACGTCAAAACAGCCATTCTAATAATAATAACAAATAATACTAATAATAATAGTAGTGCAAACAAGTATCATTTCGATCCCAACAGCCGACAGCAGCAATTAGATTACGCCGCAAACGTAAAAAATGCACTTTCCGTGTTGGACAGCTTAAAGAGTCGCCTGATTCAACAGAAAAATAATAACAATAACAACAATAATAGTATTAATAGTAATAATAAGAGAGATCGCTCGTCTTCTTCCGTGTCGTTGCCATCAGATTCCCCCGTGCCTCGCTACGGGAGGAGCCATAATAATAATAATAGTAATAATAATAATAATAATTATCAAAATAACGACAGCGATGACGTCTCATTGTTGGATTTGCTAAAAATGGAGCAGCAGCAGGGAAGCAACAGACTACATAACAGTAATAATAATAGTAATAATAATAATAATAATAATAATAATAGTAAAAAGGCGCCGGCAGCTGCTAACAAGTACAGCCGCTCTCTCTCTCAGTTGGCGACGTTTGAAAATCCAAAAAATAATAGTTTTAACAATAACGACGATGACGATATTTTCGAACGTCAGAATATCGTCGGAAACAACGATGAAAATAGCCATAGTAATCGCCATAATCATAATCATAGTATTACTAAGAGCCGCCGCCCACCCTCCCGCCATCAGTATCATTCGCAGTCGTCTCTCCCTAACATGAATACAATAATAATAATAATAATGACATAGTAACGAAAATGAGAATGAAAATAATGATGAAAACAGTATTGTTGGCATCGCCGCTCGCAGACGCTACGAGAGAAGTCTCTCCCTCAGTCTTTCCCCGCAGCCGCAGCCACCGACGGTGATGGCAAGAGGGGATAATAATAATAATAATAACAATAACAATAATAATAATGGTGCCAAATTACAGAACAGTGCGTCCGGCAGCGCTAACTATCATTACAACTATTCCAACAATAATAAAGAGGGTGAGGGAAAGGCGGGAGGTACTAATTATAGTAATAATAGTAGACACGCCTCCCCTCCTTCCTCACAGTCACACACACAGTCCTCCCTCCGCCGGCTGCAGCAATCACAGTATTATCAGCACAGCAACAGCAGTAATAGTAGCATTATTATTTTATTGTAGAGAGATGAGAGATCAATAACTCAAACAAGTAAAAATTATATATCTCTTTTGTGTGTGTGTTTCTGCTTTTTCTTATAGATATTATAGCAAAGTCTATAGCTTTTCTTTTCTCTTGCTTTTCCCTTCTTTCTTTGCTTCTTTTTCTTTTCTCTTCCTTTCTTTCATTTCTTCTCTTTCTATTGTGTGTCTAGATAAGAGTTACAGCGAATCATACATTTATACACTGAATGGGTTCATCTACACAGTCTTAACACTATTATTATTATTATTATTGTCGCTCGCATACACACACAAAAAAAAAAAAAGAAGGAGAGACTTAAGAAAGAATCAAAATTAGAATAAGAGAGATTAGAGTAGGATATTCTTTCCTTTGAAAAAAAATTGTTTTTTTTTTTTGCACCTCCCTTCCTCCTTTCTTCCTTTCTTCCTTACTTTTTTTTTATTATTATTTGTATTAGAATATACACACACACACACCCACCCATATGCACAATATTTAGATCTTTTATGATCATTTCAGAATTACATCAATTTGCTGTCAATCATTTTCAAAACTAAAAAAACAACACACAACAATAACAGAACTTTTCAGTGTTTTCCTGTGTGTAACAAGTGTGAGCGTTGCGCCTTCAGTCTCGTCCTTTAATTGGAGTGACAGACAACTTGATATGGACAGGGAAAAGGAAAAAAAAGAGAGTAGCAATGCAAGAACAAGAACCTCTGTGTCTTCTGTCTGTTTTGCTGCCTCTGTTTTCTTGTCTTTTGTCAACTCTGCGACTTGCAATGACCATACGGAGTGGAAAAAAAGAAGAACTGTCAATACCTACAGCAAAATAAATGCAACGAGGAAAAAGAAAAAGAGGAAGAATAATACATAATGCAGTGTGGAAATTTGTAATATCACCACTCCTCTTTCATACCCCTCTCTCTTCCCTTGCCCTTCCTTCCTTTTATCGATCACCCACCCACACCCACTAACATTCCTTCATTCACACACATGAAAGGAAGCAGTGAAACTATCGTATCACTTCTTTTCATTTTATTTTTTATTTTTTTCCTCTTCTTTTTTATACATTACTCAAACACAAAGGGAAAGAAGTAAAACACACACCACACACACACACACACACACACACACACAAGTAATACACAAGCAGTGTTTTTTCTCCTTTTCCACCGAGGTTTTCCTTTTCCTGTCGTTTGTTTCTCCTCACACGTCAAGTAACTATAGCAGCAAGAAGAACAAAAAGAAAGAACAGTCAAGCAAAGCGGAAAGGGAATAAACGACTTTTGAATACCACATCTATTCTCTTAAAAAACACAATTTTATTAACTTTACTTTTCGCTTGCCTCTCTCTCTCTCTCTCTCTCTCTCCTCCTTTTTTATTGTCCTTGTTTACTAATAAACCAGCATCTCTATTCGCAACAAGCATCTTAATCAGGGGACTTTTTTTTTTTTTGGAAGCATAGATTGAGAAAAAGCAGTAAAAAAATAATATAAAGCGGATTTCAATAAATATAACATCAATAAAAAACGCACGGAACACGTACGCCGCATCTATTATTACCAAACTCCTTTTTTCTCTCTCTCTTTATTTTTCATTTTCCTTTCCCCCTTTCCCTTATTATCGTTTTTTCTTTCTCTTCCCCCCCCCACACAAAGAAAGAAGAAGGAAAAGATATCATCTCTCATTAAAAAAAAACACACACATATATTTATTTTTTCTTTCTTTTTTTTGTTCACAATCTTTTAGCTGCTCGACCTCACAGCAAACACGTTGTTTTTGTCTTCTTTTGTTATTGTTTTTTTTTTGTTGTATCTTTCTCTTTTTATTATTATTATAACTTTCCCTCTTCTCTCTCTCTCTCTCTCTCTTTCTCACATACTTGTTCTAACAACGAAACTGTGCGTTTTTTGCAGCACCTCAACACAATAAAGAATTTGAGAGCAAAATAAAAGAAATAGTGAAAAAAGATACGAATAGTAATAAGGAACAACAACAAACCAGCAAGAAGCATCAACTGAGAAGCATACTAACACGGAGTTTTTGAAAGCAAATCATAAAAAAAGCATCAACTACAACAACAATAACAAAACAGAAAAAAGACAATCAATCAATCAATCAATCAGTATCACAGTTGTGAAGGAAAGAAAAAAAAAACACGAAAGTCAGGAATCAGTGTTATCAGCTCAAAAGAAGTCTGAAACATTTGATTTCATTTTTTTTTTAAACATATTTTATTCTTAGTCGTTGCCTCCCCCTCCTTCCTTTCTATCTTGACTTTCGCTTTCGTTTTTTTTTATAAAACTAATTGACTTCTCTTCTCTTCTTTCCTTTTTTTTTTTTACTTTCTCCCCTCTCTTACATTATTATTATTCCTTTTGCTGTTATTATTTGGGATTACATCTTCCCTTCTTTTAAGAAAAAAAAGCACAGAAAAGATAGCAGCGCAGGCGACTTTGAATTGCTAAGCGAAACAAAACACGCATCAACGGTTAACAGTTGTCATCTGTCAATCAAGTATATTCACAGAGCAAAGACTTGTAAGGAACACACACACAAAAAATAAATAAAAAGTGTTCAAGCAAACCAAACCCTCCAACCCAACAACAAGGAAACAGACAAGACAGTCACTCCGGAAACAAGCAAGACACATACACACACACACACACACGCACAAAATAAAATAAATAGTAATAGTAAAAATAATCTTCACATCATGAGTCAATCTTCCCACTCTAGTAATAATAATAATAATGACAATAATAACGGATTCACCATCGCCACAACAGTCGAGGACTTGATCGCTTCTCTCTACTTTGCCGCCGACTGTAAAGTGGAGGGTGTACTGCCGACCGCGGTGCCGGCCGTCGCACGCTGCTTCGACTCTCTGAAATATAGACTCACTCGCGTTGATGACTCACCCGTATTGGACACGGGCGACTTGAAGGAAATTCTCGTCTCTAAACGCGCGGCTTTTAATAATAATAGTAGTAGTAGTAATAATAATAATAATAGTAGTAATAACAATAATAATAATAATGTGAACAATTGGAGCTTCACTCGCGGTTTAAACAATAATAATAATAGTTTCTTCACGGGTGAGAAGACACCCATCACGGTGCACTTCCACCGGACCGATGCCTTCAGCCCTAAGGTGGAAATCGAGCAAAGTGTCATGTGCGACGGACAGGTAAGCGACACCGTCGTTCCCAGCAAAAAAGACGTGGAGGATTTAGTGGAGAGTTGCAAGTCGCCCGCCGCGGACGCCGACAACACCGCGCCGCCGCCGCCGCCGCCGCCCAACGTGATTGCGGAACTTAGCTATCGGCATCGCTCTGGTAATAATAGTAATCTTAATAATAATAATAATAGCAGTATTAACTTTTCGATCAATAATTACAACGTCAGCGGTAGCAGCGCCGCGAGCGCTGGCAATACTAATAATAATAGCAATACTAATAATAACAATAACGCAGCGTGGAAAGGGAATGCTACATCCGCAACGTCAACAGCAGCGGGGGCGCCGGCTAATTGCTTGAACGTCAGCGGTGCCAGCGGTTTCGGCAGCTCCATTTCCCCCAACGGCGGCTCCAACCAGCTGAATCAGAGCGCCAACAATCCCGAGTTTG
This sequence comes from Kentomonas sorsogonicus, assembly GCA_030347455.1. Classification (NCBI taxonomy): domain Eukaryota; phylum Euglenozoa; class Kinetoplastea; order Trypanosomatida; family Trypanosomatidae; genus Kentomonas; species Kentomonas sorsogonicus. Next base: position 253,444 of record JAQOSZ010000110.1, on the reverse strand, counting down.
GGAATGTGCCTCTGCCGCCTACGGAGGCGCTGGCGTCCTACCTTGCCCAGCAGCGCCAGCAACAACAGCAACAGCAACAACAACATAATAATAATAACAATAATAATAATAAGCAGCAGCCAGCGGCGGCAAACGATCTTAATGTCTCCGGCAGCTCCTACGCCTCTACCGCCGATTTTGTGGAGGGCGTGACACTTCCGATGAACATTCCCCCCTCCTCCAACTCTTCTTCCCCTCGGCCCAAAAGTAATAATAATAATAATAATAATAATAATAATGCGAATAATAATAATGGAGGCTCGCTGTCGCCCCGCTCCTCTCTCTCCACCGCCTCCCCTCATAATACCGGACTGCCGCAGCGCCCCGGCCAATTTCTAGCCGGGGGACGTAATAATAATAATAATAGTAATAATAATAATAATAACGAGAGTAGTAGCAGCGTGCCGGGGGCCAACGCGAGCACCAGCAGCAGTGCGTTTGACGGCAGCGCCGCGGATTTGGCTGAATTTGACGCCCTTAAATTCTCCATCGCAGGGGCCCCCAACAATATCGATAGTAATAATAATAATAATAATAATCACAACTCCCGCATCCCGCCTCCGCCGTCGGGGGCCGGAACGAACGCCGCCAGGGCCGCGCAGCAACACCAACAAAATAATAACAACAACAATAATAATAGTAATAATAAGCCCCCGCCGGCGATGGGTGTCTTCCCTCCCGCCACCGGAAACAATAATATGGCACACTTCTCGCGCCCCGCCGACGTGAATGAAATGACAGTCAAGTCGAAACTCGCGCGCGCAATTGAGAAGGCGCCGCCGGGCCGCTGCGTGCTGTGCGTCGTGCAGGACGTCAACCCGATCGCCGAGTTGGAGCTTCTCGCCTTCAACAATCACAAGACCCTCGTGTCGTTTGACTTGGGCGTGAAGCTGCGGCTGCGGCCGAAACCGGAGGTGTTTGCGGCAAAGTTCTACGAGGCGATGCGCTCCGGCAGCTGGTTTTTACTAGTGAACGCGCACAAGTCGATCAACACGTGTCTCCTCTTTGACGAACTGCTCGCCGACGCGTGGCAGCACGACTTGCGAGATGTTCACCCCGCGGCGAAGATGATTGTATCACTGGAGCCGCACCCGCACTTCCCCAAACGCCTCATTCACGGCGCCGTTGTGACGAAAATTGTCGCGAGTTTCGAGGGGAGCTCGCTGCTGTCGGCCAGCATGGCGGCGAGCACCAGTCGCGCGCGCCTCGTCACCGCCGACGCCCTCGCCTCCTCCCTCAGCACCCGCAGCAACAACATCAACAACAGCTTTGCGAATAATAATAATAACAGTATCACCAACGCGTCGTTTGTGCTGTCGAGTCAGCAGAAGGTTACCAAGGCGCCGGTGCCAAAGAAACGCGTGCACATCAGCGCTGCTGTTGATATCGTTAGCATCGCCCCGCGCGATGTCATTCGCAAGACGGCTGGCGGCGGAAGGGGCGGCGACCGCAGCGGCGGCGGCGGCGACGGCCCCATTGATGTGTCTGGGATCGGTCGCACTCGTTAAAACCTTCTCCGGCGTGCCCAACGACAAGTTTCTCTGCGTCAAATCTGCCGGCGAGCGCGGGCGCATCGCGGTGGGCAGCAGCTACGGCAACGTCTACTTCCTCGACTCGCTTGGCAACTCGCTGCTGCAGGCGCACAGCCACAACACCTCGATATGGGACGTGTGCTTCGCGGACAAGTATCACTTTGCGACGGGCTGCGAGGACGGTACGGCGGCCTCGTGGCAGCTGACGGCACCCTCCTCTGTACCGTCATCATCACCAGCCCCGCAGCAGCCTTCTTCCTCAGGTGGTGGTGGCGGTTTAGTGGGGGACGACGCGATGCTGATGCCCACCTCCGCCACCTCCCTCGGCGCCGATGTCTACTGTGTTGGCTACCTGCGCAACAAAGGCGGAAGTAGCGACTCCTCGTCACCGTCGCCGCTGCTGCTGGGGGGTCTGCACAATAATTTCGTCATCCGCAGTCCCGATAGTGACGCGGTTCATCTTGTGCCGATCCCCTCCAACGCGCAGGTGATGGACGTGCTGCCGAACTACAGCGTCGCACTGGTCGGCGGCGGCGACGGCAGCGTTTCGGTCATCGACGTCGACCGCCAGGCGGCGCTGGCCACGCTATGCGAGCACACGCGCAAGCTCCCTGCACTTACCGTGCGAGACGACAACCACTTCTTTACCGGGAGCTTCGACTCGAGTATTCTCTCGTGTGATCTGCGGGTGCCGGGCGGCGTGACCGCGAGCGTCGCGGTGACAACAGGGCGGCAACAACATGGGTGTGACGAGTGTGCACACGCTGCACACGCTGAAGCTCAAGAACTACGTGACGGGGCTGTCGGTCGATGACGTGCATTTGGCGGCGAGCGTGGGCGAGAATCTGTACCTGTGGGACGTGCGGCGACTGGGAACGGTGCTCGGCGGCTACCCGCAGGCGTGGAAGGGCTCTCGCGCGGCGTGCATGTGCTTAGCGACAGCCACTTGGTTGTCACCGCCTCTCCGGACGGTCTTGTACGCTACTGGAGCTTTGTCTAGGGTGTGTATAAGGGGAGTGCGTGTGTGTGTGTGGGGGTGTTCGTGTATGGTCTCTCGCTCTCGATCTCTTTCTCTCTCTCTTCTTTTTATGTACCAAAAGCAATGACATCACCACCCACCGACACACACAGAGAGAAAGAGAGAGAGAAAGAGAGAGGGAGAGAGAAACAGAAACTGCTTTGACCTCTTCTCTCTCCTCCCTCCTTTTCAGCCTTCAGTTGATCTCCTTTTTTAAAAAAACAAAACTTTACCAACACACTCCTTCATACTGTGTCGGGGCACTACCGAGAGAGCACACACACACACACCCCGCGGCAGATAGTAATAACAATAATAATGATAATAATGACTGTAAATGCTAAGTAATAATATCCCAACCCCTCTTCTCGCCGCACCTTCTTTGCTTTTCTTTTCCCTTTATAGCCCTCACACTTGACTTTATTTTTTGCGATCCCTACTTTGTTTCGTGTACTGTCCACTGCATTTTTGCTTCCTCAATTTTACTTGGCTTCTGTTGTTCTTTATTTCATATATTATACATTTTTTCTTCTGAAGACGTCTGCATTAGACAATCATCAAGTGCTATATATGTAAGTGTTACTTTTTCTTCCTCACTGGATTCAGTGATAAACATACATACACACACAAAAAAGAGAGAGAGAAAGGGACATGAATACGTAAAAACAAACACTTACATACACAGTTGAAAGTATCTTCTTTTGTTCCCTAATCTCTTCTCTTTTTTTTTCTCCCCTTCTCCCTCTCCCTCTCTGTTCTCTGTTGTTGTTTACTAATTTTCATTATATGCCACATTCCACTCGTTTATATCTATATTGACTTCACTTTCCCGAATCATCTCTATTTATTATTATTATTATTATTATTATATACATGAAGTTATATGTATAACAACTCATTGCTACAATTCATAGTCACGTTCTCTCACAGAGCTTCTAATCTTTTACACCAATTTTAATTTACTTCATCTTTTTTTTTTTCTTGTGCTGGCTTCTTTCCCCTCCCATTCCTCTGTTTGCGATAGTCTAGAATCAATCTGAATACTAATTAATACCTGAACCATAAATTCCAACAAAAAAATGAACAACAATAATACCCAAATCTGAGTGGTGAAGAAATGCTTTTGCATAGCAGTAAAAAAAAAAAAGGAGGAGGCGCACTCTTTTCCCTCTTTCTTGCATTTATTAGTGGCGTTTGGAGAGAAAAAAGCTTACCGTAAGTGCTACCCTATTTCTGTTCTTATCATACAAGGATTCTTTATGAGAAGGAGAAGAAAATTTGATGTTTGCTTTGCAGACAAGCAGAATCAAATATGGCGATGATGAGAACAGTACAATTATCAAACAATATATCCTTATCTTTTTTGTTTCATGTTTAATGTCTCAAATCACTTCACATCATATTTTTCTCTTTCTTTCTCTCTCTCTCCCTCTTTCTCTCTCTCCTTTTTCCTCCTGTGATGACTATAAATATAACAAATAGGCGAACACACTTTTATGTTATATTATACAACAACCAACAAGCAAACAAACAAGCAACCAAATAGGCTCTCTGCAGTACAGACAGATATCTCAAAAAAAAAAAAAGAACAATACCATTACCTTTTTATCTATCTATCTATCTATCGATTTCTCCATATATAGACAGTCTTTCAATAATTAGATTCATCTCTTATCCTAGTTTTCGTTTTTATTTATTTTGGGAGTTGGCTTTACCTCATACTGATTTCAAGCACACAATATATAAACTCAACAGCAACAAAAGAAAAGAACAACAACAGCAAACAAAAAAGGGTACCAGAAACACACACACACACACACGCACGCAAAATAAAAGTAATCTTATGAGGTTATCTAACCCTCACTATCTCCGGAAACAACTAGCGGGGCGTGTGCGTGCCTCTTCATGTTTTTCTATTTCTTTTCCCGCCTCTACTCTTTTTTCATCAAGGCATCACTATTCACAGTCTCTTTCCTCTTCACCGTCCGCCAATTGTGCGTCCTATTCAGAACCGACGTGGGTGCAGATTATTGACGATCACATTGAAAAACAGCAGAAACAGCGGCGGCGGCGGTGGTTGTGGTGGGGGAAAAGACAGAGACAACTTCAACAACTCCAACACCATCAGCAGCAACAACAACAACAACAACAAAAACAAAGAAGAAGAAGAGTTTTTTCAAAACAGGACTACGCGCAAGACGAAAAGCAAGAACATGCCGCCATAATAATAAAGGACGTGGAGAGACTTCTTCATGTGTCCTCTGAAGATGTTGCGTTTGACTTTGCCTTTTCAAAGGTGCAGATACAGGAAATGATGGAGAGTTTTATGCGTTTGGAGGGCGGAAAAGTGTACTCGTACTATCGCCCGACTAATCGCGATGTTAACGAAGCTGACGATATTGAAAAAGTCAGCAACAACAATAATATTAATAATGTAAATAATAATGACCATCGCAACAAGGTAGGTCTAAGTAAAGAAGACATCAGTGGCAGCATAAGAGGCAAAGGAGGAGAAATTGCAAAGTACAATAACACAGTAAGAAAAGCACGAAAAGAGTCCACGCCGTTCCACTTTCTCTTTCTCCTGCATGCACTGGCGGAGTATCAGACACGTTCGCAGGAGGACCCTGCCTCTTTCTTTTCCTCTCACGATTCTTATTATTATCATAATAATTATTATCCTGTTGACCACCACGATAGTAATCGTAACAGTAACAAGCATCATGAAAACAACCACAACACTATCCACAATAACCATAACAATAACAATGATAATAATAATAATACAGCGTCACTCAGCAGTTCCCCCTCTTCTCCTTCTCATTTTTCCCCTCCAGGGGCTTATATAATGAGCACTCACGCGCCTCTTGTTGCCTCCACACTGTTCGCGCTGCTTGACAAACCTATCCGTATCGAGAATGGATTCGGAGGCGCGTGGGACCTGCAGGGGGCGGGGGGACGGACGCAAAATTATCCAGAGGAGGAGGCGGAGAAGGAAAAGGAGGAGGAGGAGACGAGCCATCCTTACAGTAATATTCACCATCATCAGAATCATCAACGTATGAACAGTGGTGGGAAGAACTTCTCTCGATTGGTTTCTCTTCTTAAGCAAGCAAAACGACAACAACGGCAGGAAAATACGGAGGCGGAGGAGGAGGAGGAAGAATATCTGCAGCAGGGAAACGGCCAACTTAGAAGCAGCCTTGAGAGTTTCTTACTCAATCCAGCCAGTTCTGCTATTCTTTCGGCGGCAGGAGGGTTTTCCAACGCGATCGTTATTCATTACAAACAATACCAAAAACAGCTCCAATATCAATATCAATATCAATATCAACAACAACAACAACAACAGAAACATTCTTTACCGAGGGAGGGATCGGTGAATGGTGAGTATACTCTTCATAATAATAATCATAATAATAATAAGAGTAATAATAAAAGTATCAACAGCGGCGCTAACTATGACGACATGCCTAGTGTGGAGTTTCTCCTACGCGCACAGGTGATTGAATTGCTACTAGAGCACACGTCGCCTGTTGTGGGCTTACGGTGGCTGGGAGAAGTGTTGGAGCTTCCTGCCTGCCCGGCACTCTCTGATTTTTCTTCTTTTCTTTCTATTTCTTCTATTAAAGAGAATAAATCTATCAAGAAGAGTGACGCTTCTCCCTCATCCCTATCGTCTGCGGGTGAAGAGAATCACACGGCACAGAAAGGAGAGGAAAGTGGCACTCTTCTGCACGGATTTACGAATAATAATAATAATAATAACAATAGTAGTAGCGGAATTACCGATCCTCTGCTGCGACCGCTGATGTGCTCTCTTCCCGTTTTGCCGTATTTTTTTCTCAGCGTACAATACTACGGAGACAGACGCGCGGCGCTGGGCTTACACAGCTCGTTAGAACAGCAACAGCAACAGTACCCACAACAGCGGTTGTCTCTCTTCTCTTCTATACCAGACAGCAGTAGCAGGAACAACAGCAGCAACAGCAATAACAAGAGTGACGTTGAGAATACGTTGATCCGCAACACTAGTGCTACTACTACTACTACTACTACTACTACCACAAGTATGAGCAATGAAAACGGTCCAAACAACACGCGTGAACGCGGTAGTAATGATAGTGATAATAATAATAATAATAACAATAACAAAAGGAATAGTAGTAGTCATAACGTACCTACGCCACCTTTGCTGTTTCCTCCCCCCTCCCCCCTCCTCTACTCGTCCAGTGTGATGGCAGCGGTGCTTGCGGCGGCGGTGCGTCTCTCACAACAGCTGATGGACGAGGGGAATGCTTTATTAGCAGCGGCGGCAGCGGCGGAGGAGGAAAAGAAAAAGGATAAGGATAAGGAGAAGAAAAGGAACAATAATAGTAGCATCGCCTCGCCCTCTCCTTTTGTTCGCGGCGCTTCGCTTTCCCTCTACACACTCCCCAACGACTGCATATTGGCGTCTTTAAAACTGAAGCAGTTATCGCTGGACGCGCTGGAGAATTCGCTGCGAAATAAATTCCGTCTCTTCTCTCATTTAGAGGCACTGCAGGGCCGGCGGGCGGCGAAACGTACGCGCCGCTATCGACACCACTATCATTGGTCACAGGGTGAGAATGACAATCATTCTTCTTCGTCTTCTCCTCCCTTTTCTTCTTCATTCTATGAAGATGAAGGGAGGCGCACGTATGGAACTGCCACAGAGGGTAACAACGCACCACTTCAACAACAAAAGTCGCAACAACAACAACAAGTAGCAGAGTACGAGGTGACACTGCTAGAAACGATTTACCCCTTCTTTTTCTTTTCGGAGGAATTAGCGCTGCGCTTAGCACAGCTGGTGTGCGCGCCCCCCAGCCTCTCCCTTCATTCTTCCTCTCCTTTGTACCATACTCATAATAATAATAATAATAATAATAATAATAAGAGTAATAATTACTCTTCTCCCTCCTCTTCCTCTTCCCTTTACTCGTCTGAGATAGTGACACGCATTATGTTTCTTCTCTACCGCTTTAGAGGCGAGTTGTCAGGGCAATCGGCGGACTCTGGCAGGCCTTACAATGACGACGATAATAATAATAATAACAATAGTAATAATAGTGATCATAATAATAATAATAACTTTGGACGCTCTGTACTTTATGCATTTCAGGCAAAAGTCTCGCGTTTGTTTTCCCCTCGGACTGAATACGACTCGGGAAATACCTATGAGTATAATATTGATCATGACAGCACTGTAGATACTAATAATGATGATAATAGTAATAGTACTAATAGTCCTCATATTCTTCCGCTGGCGGGGGAGTTGCCGCGTCATCCCTCCGCCGCTGTATCGTCGTCGTCGCCGCATTTATTGTCTCGTTTATTCGGTCTGCACTTTGGTGGCTCTGTCAGCGGAGGCGCTGCTCATAATAATAATAGCAATAATAGTAATAATAATAATAATAACAATAATAATGTGATGTGTAGCGCAAATGAGAGTGGGCAGGAGGTGTCTAGTTTCCAGGCGGTGGTGCTCAGACTGCTGCGGCAAACGATGCGGGCGACGCTTCAGAGTGACTCTAGTAACAAACGCCGAGTAAAGAGAGGCAGAAATAATCAGAGATGGATTGAAATGTGGGGAGGGTTGGGGGCGCTGGGGGGAATGGAAGAGGGAAGAGGAGGAAGCGCTGCCGTTGCCTTCGACCCTCTCTTTCCCACCCATGCTACTACTAGTAGTAGTAATACGAGTAATAGTAGCAGTAGTACTGTCGCCTCTTCTTCCTCTTCTAATAATAATAATAATAATAATAAGTATAAAATGATTCGCAACACCATAGAAGAAGTAGAAGAAGGAAATAATAGTAAAAATGTCAGCCACCAGAACATCAGAAAGCAAAGACTTCATGAGTTGATGCTGTTACTCCGACAGAGCGAAAATAGGCATTCGAACGGCGACTATGCTACTGGCGTTACTTATTCGTCCGTAGTGAAGGTTTTTAACGAAGCAAAAGTTGAGAAAGACGTGGGGAAACAGAGGAAAAACTTCACAACAAACGCAACAATCCACGATGAGGATACAAATAGTATTCATAATCATAGTAGTAATGATCACATCGACGAAAAGAAAAATCATTCAAAAGTGGCAGTGCAAAGCAGCAGCAGCCCAAGCATCTTAAATAGCACCATCAACACCAACACAAACAGTAACAACAATGATAGAGCTGCAGGCGATACTTACAGGGAAATACGAGGCCGGCTCTCTGCAGGCGCCGAACTATTTTATACCTTTGCGTTCGGCTCACTGTCTAGCATGACGGACCATAATAATAATAGTAATAGTAATAATAATAATACTAGTTGGATGCAGATGTGTGTGATGGGGGTGGAACTGTTACGTTTTATCGCTGACTCACAGGAACGGCGGTGTGGGGAATTTTTTGATTGGCGACAAACAGCGACAATAGAGGAAGCCGGCAGACCCCCTTTACCGCCTTCGTTGTTTACTAGTCCAACTAGTCCTACTACCAGTAGCAAAAATAACAATAGTAATAATAATATTAGTAGTGCTGATGATAATACTTCTATAATAGGTAGTTACCCCGTATCGGCCGCCCGTCTTTTCTTCTCTGAAAATGTCGCCTCTGCCGAAAAAGTGTACAACACAATTATTCGCTCTCTTCGGTCGCATAATCGCCGGCTGCGACACACAACTAATAATAATAATAATAATAATACTAGTCGCCGTTATCGTCGTTACCAGGATACTTTACGCTACAACTACAGAGACGACGAAAATGGTAACTATAACAGCACCTACGAAAAGAAGAACAAATGCATAAGTGACCGTTTTACTCGCATGCAGAAGCATTACGTGCGTCGCGCTTCTTTACTGTATCTCCGTGCCTTGAATCCTTTTATTCTGGAGGCGTCGTCGGGTGCCTTTCCCACGTACAGTGATACCGATGATAGTTTTTCCTCTCCGCTATTTTCTCAAATCTCTAATGAAGATGACTTGAGTAGTTTCAATAATAATAATACGGCAACACCTATTGATTTAACTCTGCCAACACTGTTGTTTCACCGGTTCTCACGCAGCCATGACGTGCTAGCAGAGGGGGAAGGAAAGCAAGAAGAAGAACAAGAAGAAGAAGGGGAGAAAAACATGCAAGTGTCACAGCGCCGTCACATGACTAAAGACGAAGCAGTGTCATGCAGGAGAGCAGAGAGGAAAGAGGAGGTGAAAATACGGAAGCTACTAGACACCAGCGCGCAAACACTCAACGTTCTGCGGTTATTGTATGACGAGGGTATGATCGATGGCAGGACACCCAATGAAATGAACGATATATGCATGTGCACAGAAGGAAGCGGAGCGGGTGGTAACGAGAACATCAATAGTAATAATATTAGTAACAATAATAAGAGCAATAGTAGTATTAGTAGTAGTAACAATAACAATAACAAAAAGAAAAGGTATGACAGTGATACTAGGGGTGATGCCACTCACTCCGCCTACAGCAAGCCGAGCCGCCGTGACAGTAATAACTCCGAAAAATTAAAGAGTAATAATAGTACTAATAATCATAATAATCATAATCATAATCATAATAATAATAATAATAATGCTGAAGAAAATGCTGCTTTTATCGCAGCCGTTTTAAGTGATTCAGCGCTTTCCCCTTTTCTTTTTGCCGCCGCCGGCAATCGTATTTTGTTACGTTTCTTGGATTCCCACAACAGTCTTTCTTCTTCTTCTTTCTCTTCTTCTTCTTCTTCCCTCTCTTCTTCCGACGACTCTCCTAAACCGTCTCCCTCCTCCGATTCCCACGAACCTTCACACGGAATCGGACAGGAGAGAGCCCATTGCATGGGAAATGCAACAGCGGCAGCAGCCGGCGGCGGCGGCGGCGGCGGTGGGATTTGCCACGACAGAGGACGGGAGCACACATTTCTGTCCTTGGTGGACTCGCTGAGTGAGCTTACAGGTACGGCAGTTGAAACAAGGAATGTCGTTAACCCTCCAGCAGCTGGCAAGTGCCGTATTAATAATGATAATAATAATAATGGTAATAATGATAATAAAAACAGTAATGATATCGATGATAATGATAACGATGTTGATCGTAATAATTTCGAAGAGAGAAGGGCTGATTCTCCCGAAAATTTCTTGCCCAATCGCCTGAGGACTGCTCTCCTCTTCACTTCTACTTATCACCTCAGCAGCAGCCGTCACGCGTGCGGAGCACAGCGTTTCGCCTCTCCCGAGTCCGAGGCGTCTCTCATTTTGTTTGAAACGATGAGTGCTGTTTTCTCGCCCTTTGACGTCTCACTTCGTGCGATGAAGGAAAGTGGCGAAAGAGAGACATTTTTCAGCCGTAGTGATAATAATAGTAGTAGAAGGGAAGAACGGAGTCTCAGAAAGGTACGGTACATTTTCTCCCTTGTGGTGAATCTTTTAATGAACTTCTGCGGAGCTCAGGAGACATTACACTATCAACAACACTATGATTATTATTATTCTGGGTGCCGTGACGTGTATAATAACCACCGCACGCGCCATCATACTCATCCTCATCATCATTCATTATTGTTGTCGTGTTCTCTTTTTGGACTCGCGCGTCAGCGCTGTGGGGCTCTGTCGTATGAAACAGCGCAACTTATTCTTTCCCATGTGAACGACGGGGAGCTTAACACTTTTGAAGATGCAACTACAGCAAAGACAAAGATGGAGGACGGTCAGAAGAAGAAGAATGGTAGTAAAAGAATCACCCAAGCAACACTGGGGCAATGCCTGCAGCTTCTTCTCTCGTTAGAGAGTCAACGCACATTTCCGGACGAGGGGAGTAATAGCGACAATAAAATCGTGAATAACATTTACAATAATATTAATAACAACAATCGTTTTAATGTGAAGGAACGAAAAACGATTGCCGAGAATATGTTACATGCGTACTTAACTATCACGACACACACGAGTGCGGGAAAATGGGAGGAGAATGACGAGAAGAAGGAGAAAAACAAGAAGACAAAGAGCAGTGAAAGCGGTGGGGCAAAAACAAAATACTTGAATGAGAGTAACAGCAACAGTAGTAGTACTACTGGTAGTAACATCCATTCCGAAACGAAAAGGGAGAGGCACTCGCGTTTCTTCTCTTGTATGGACTTTGCCATGCCACTATCCGTGCCTCCATCGTCTTCTTCTGTTTCCTCTTCCATTTCTAATGAGGCGGCAGAGGGGGAGAGGACACAACGCCGAAACACTACTGAAACGGGCAGCATAACGAACACTAACGACAATAATATTAATATTAATAATAATAATAATAATAATAACAGTAATAATAACAGGGCGTCGGGAGCGGTGAATACACTCTCCAGACCAATCTCAAAAGAGGCGGCTAACACTTCTGTAGTTGTTGTGAGAGTACCGCCGACAACAGTGCAAAGCGCCCTCGCAGCCGCCGCACGGCGCGCGCTTAACACGAGTGAAACAACAACAGAGTGGGGAGGGAGGAGGAATAATAATAATAATGAAGTTGGAAATGACGAAACTGCTTCTCAGTCAACTACCGAGGCAGCCGACTCCAGTGTTGAGTTTCACCTCTTGACAGCGTTTGTCGAGAGATTTATTATTCCCTTTTCTTCTTCTTCTTCTTCGGCTTCCTCTTTTTCTTCGCCCACGGCTGTCGAAAGCACAAGTCGCGTGAACAAATCGACCGAAAAAACACCTATAAGCAATTCTGACAAATTTCAGAGCGGCCCTCGCTCTTCCTCGTACGCTTCGTTTGCCGGGGCGTCAAACCCCACACTGCAAGTAATGAGACATCTCAAAGAACAACAGCAGCAACAACAACAACAGCAACAGCAGCAAGAAAGTCGAAAGACACACGGAAATTCAAGCGGCAACAACGCACGTGCTAGTATTAATAATAGTAATAATGATAATAACCAGAGTAATCACATCAGATCAGATACTCTTCTTCATAACAGTCGACATGGGAAAAAGCAACAATCACGTCAGGATGAGAAGAACTCTCTTTTTTCTTCTTCTTCTTCTTCTCCTTCTTCGCACTCTGTCACTGTGGTGTTTTTACTTCCATTTGAGACTATTCAATTGATGGCTGACGTCTTTACTAATCAGACGTTCCTTTCCGTTTTGAGTGCAATGAATGACGGGCACCTTCGAACAAGGAGGACGTTGAATACTATTATTACTACTAATAATAATGATAATAATAGTAATAGTAATCAGTCACCACCGCCACCCCTCTCGCTAGTTCTACATGAGATATATCAAGCGCTGGTGGCTAACGATTGTAACGGTCGAAGCATTAATGAAAGTAATGAAAGAAAGAGTGATGTGGCTGTTCGCGTCTGTGCTGAGTCGCCTTTTTCCAATCTTAACATGATTAATAGAAATAATAATAATAATAATAATAATAATAATAATAATAATAATAATAATAACAACGCTATTCATTTCCCTCACTCGTTCCGTTATTTGAATTGGATAGAGGAAGAGGAGTCGGCGGAGGAGAGTCCTCACCCTCATTTGTCGTTTTCTTCTTCTTCTTTTTCCTCCTCTTCTTCTTCTTTTGCAACGGACGCGGCTACATCTGTACTGCTGTCTCCTGCGGAATGCAATAGTTACAGAGAGGACAATACACTCTCGGGTGTGGAGGTGTTTTCTATACGCCGGGCACAGGTTCGTAGGGCGAAGGCGGATTTGCACAAACTTCTTTCTGGCAAAGGAAAAAGTGACAGCAGCAATAATGACAACAATCAAAATAATAATAACCAAAGCCGCTCAAAATATCATACGTTTGGCTCCTCTTCTTCTTCTTCTTCTTCTTTTTCTTCTTCCCCCTCCTCTTCTCCGCCGTTACCTGCCTCATTCTCAAGTTTTGTTTCTTCCCACGCTGCGCAGGGTGCAGGCAGCGATAGTGAAGAGGCATCCACCACTATCAGTGCTACTACTACTGCTACTAAGGAGAAACACACCAATATGTCTTATCCTTCTTTGTTCGACCCACCTTTTACGTTTTCCTCTCATTCCTTTAATTCTCATTCCCATTCTTCTTCTTCTTCTAATTCTTCGTTTTCAGATATTTCTCCTCTGCTGGAGCGGTTGCGACGACAAACAAGAGCGGAAAATAACAACAAAGACAACAAACCACCTCAAGAATGATGATAACGCCACACATATATATATATATAGTAACGACATTGGGAGTACTAAAGATACTGGAGAGAGAAGGAGAAGATGAAACAGTGATGATTTCCATTCCAATTCTTGAAAGTTGGTTGTGCTGTTTTCTTTCTTTCTTTCTTTCTTTTTATTTTTTTTTTCACACTCTTTTATTCACAGATTCCTGCTTTCTTTTGTACATGTCTTTTTTTTTTTTTGAGTGCGTTGGTGGCAGCATTTTGCCAAATAACATCAAAGCGAATAAAAACAAAAGTATAATTTTTCAAACTGTTCTTAAAAAATATCAACACCGAAAGCAAATAAATCATTAAAAAAAAACGTGTGCAGTGGTGGTGTTAACCATCACGCTTTACGTTTCTGCCGGTGATGTTATTCAACGTGTGATATATTTATATATAATGACAGTAATAATTTCACACTGAATCACATGAACGCGTCACTCGCAATAGCATTCCTCCCTCCCTCTTTCCCTCTCTGCCCCATCACACAATAAGAACATCAACAACAACTGAAGCGGAGACGACAAAAGAAATCAAAAGACAAAGAAAAGACAGCAAATAACAACTTATATCTACATTTTTCTATCTATCTATAAAAAATACGAAAGCAAAAGTGTTAACGTTCTCAAAAGCATTTGAAGAAATACAAAAATAAAGGAAATCATCAGCACGTAACGCATAATCAGATTAACGGAAAAAAAACACTTATCTACACACACACACTTATCTAATTGAACAAACAAACAAAAGACAGGCAAAAAAAACAACACAAAGGATTCAACATCTAACCCAAAACATAACAAAAAGAACAAAAAAACACACAAAAAAATCCACTAGAACAATGCCTCGCCCCTCTAACAACAACAACAACAGTAACAACACACGCGATGATTCATTTCCGCGGGTGATTGTGTTCGACCTGGACGGCACTCTGTGGGACCCCGAAATGTATCAATTGCACGGCGGCGCCCCTTTCCGATACCCTAAAGTACACTCATCAGGCAGTGGGACGGAGCAGGCGAATAATAACAAGAAGAACACCAAAAATAGGGCAAATAATATTAATAATAATAATAATAATAATAATGCTAATAGTGGTGAGGACGATTTACTAACCAATCACATGATCGATCGCAGCGGAACTTCTGTGCACTTAATTGGCGAGTCGAGAGAAGTGCTGCAGCGCCTGTATGACATGAACCACAACACAAATAATAATAGTAGTAATAATAATAATAATAATAATAATAATAATAATAATAATAAAGTGTTTGTGGGAATCTCTTCCACATGCGATGAGCCAGCGTGGGCGAAGGAGCTCTTGTCTAAGTTTCGGCTCATTCATAATAATAATAATAACAATAATAATGAAGCAGAAGAGTCACACAGCGGGTATCGCTGGTGCCCCTCGGGTCCGTTTTCCACCCACAGCTGCAGGAGATATACTACAGCCGCAAGTCGGAACACTTTCGGCAAATGATGCGCCGCCTCTCGACAAGCATCGCGCCCGAGTTATTTCCCGACGCCACCGACTTTTCCGACTTTATTTTCTTCGACAATCAGACCAACAACATTCGCGATGTTTCCTCGGCGCTGCACAACGTCACGTGCGTGTACTGCGGGGGAGGGATGACGCCCGGGGTGTTTGAGGAGGGGCTGCGGCAGTGGCGGGCAAATCAGAAGCATCGCAAGTCGTCCATGTAAAAAAGGGATGTTTTTTTATATTTATATTTTTATTTTTACCCTTTTCTCTCTTGCTCTTATTGTTTTTTTCTTTTTTTCCGCATGAGCAATAAATGAGTGCGACAAGTTTGTTTTTACTTTATTATTATTATTATCTTTATGTGTGTAAAGATGGGGAAAAATAATATAATCTGGAGGTCTCGGAAAGATAACGAGATACATGTTAACATCAGTCATAATAACAACAATGTAGACACACACACACACACACACACACACACAACGATAGGGATTGATGTTTTAACACACCTAATAAAGCACAAATTGAAAATTGTGCCAATGATTATTTTATTACCCCACGTTGTTTCTCCTCGACATTTCTCTCTTCCTATTCTTTCCTCCTTTCCTTCGCCCCTCTCCTTTTCCTTATTTCACCCGAAGCCTATAGTGTATTAGATATTGGAATTGAGAGAGTCTTCTCTTTTATTTTCCTTTCCTTCTCACAGAAATTTAGAGAGGAGAAATAGTTGTCCTCATCCCTTCTGCTTTATTTTTTTGTTCACCTTATTTCCTTTTCTCTGCTGTATTCGTCTTTTTTTTTTTGTCTCTTACATATGTAAACTAGCTCACTCATCGATTGTTTCTTTTCCTCTTTCTTGTAGTATTCTCATTGGCAGGCCACCCAACATTTCCCCCACCACCTTTTGGTATTCACTCAGATTTACAAGGCCATCAGAGGCAGGGCAGTTTGCCATTTCTTAAGGGGTATAGGGAAACACGCAAAGTTCCCCTCTGCCCTCCCCTTCCCCTCCTACACAATCCTCAAATAACAACACGAATAATAATAATAATAATAATAATAGCAGTTGAAGTATCAGCACCCACACACCACACACGCAGCTACATACCTGCGCACATACACACATACCATACACACCCCTCTCATACACACAAACCTACAAGAAGGAAAACAACAACAACAACAACGACAATAAAAAGCCAGTAAAAACAAACAAAAACAAAGGAAAAATAAACAAAAGCCAAAACAACAACAACCAAAAAACAAAAGAACAAATCACTCAGCGATGGGCACTTTCACCGTGACGGTAGAGCAGACGGCCAAGGACGTCCTCTCTCTCCTTGCACTACACCGTGTACACCCGCAGGTGCAGGCCGACTGCCGGCGGCTGCTGCTGCACCTCACCGCGCAGGCGCAGACGCACGCCGCCGCCCCGCGCGCCGCCGCCGCCGCAGCCAGCAGCCGCGACGTCTGCCGCGCGATCCTCACGGAGGATCTGTTCAAGCCGCTGTTTGAGAAGGAGATCCCGCGCGCGCAGCTGGCGGAGGCGGAGCGACACAACGCGGAGTTGCATCAGCAGCTGATCGACTGCTGCCAGCCGACCCGCCGCGCGCGTAAGTTGCGGGAAAAGATATTGGAAGCCTCCGCCGCCTCTGCCTCCGCCGCTTCCACATCGATGGGAAATAACAAGAATAACAGTAATAACAACAATAACAGTAATAATAATAATGAGAAGAATAGAAAGATAAAAAGTGGTGAGAAGGCAGAGTCGATCACGACTACGACGAGCGGGGCGGTGGCGGTGCCAGGCTACACACCCACAACAGCGACAACAGCAACAAGCGGCAGTAATACTGCTGGTAACCATAATGAAAATGTTAACAGTAATAATAACACTACCCGCTCTCGCAATAAGAATAGTAATAGTAGTAATAAACTGGCAAGTGACGCGAGTGGGGGTAAGGAGCGCTCCTCTAGTGGCGGAAGTTCTAATAGTAGTAATAGTCGCGGGGCCGGGAGGTTAGGAAGTGGCGGCAGCAGTAAGAACCGCTTGCGGACACCGACAGGCACGGCCTCCCCTTCCCCTTCCGGCGCCAAAAACAACAAACAACAAACGGATTGTTAGATGGCGATAACTCTGACGATAATAATAATAAGAGTGACAGCGACTCCGAATTTAACTCCGACTCTGATGAAGACGAAGACTTGGAAGAAACGTGCCGAAACCTCCGCGGACGCCTCGCACGCCTCGCGGCCGCGCACGACTACATGCTACAGAGTTACTTTAAGGAAGTGCTCGTTCTTCGCTTCAAGGTCGACGATCTGCAGGCGCAGCACGCGTATCAGAAGGTCCTGCTGGCGGCCCACAATAATAATAATAATAATAACAATAGTACTAATACGGGGTATGCGGGAAACATGCCCTCTGTCGATTACGGCAGTATGATTTTTGCTGGTGGCGGAGGTGGAGGAAGTGTGATTGGGGGAGGAAGAAGCGCCACGGCGGCTCCCAGCAGCAGCAGCGGTATCATTGGACCCGGGGGAAATCTCATGCATCGCATCAGCAGTAGTGCGAGCATGATGACGATATTTGGGGCGTTGAATAATAATAACAATAACAATAATGCGAGTCCAAATATGAATGCGAGTCCCCTCTCCAGTTCTGGGCGGTTTTTGCCGCGTTTGCAGCCGCAGACGGCACCGCCGAGCACTCGGGTGTCGCTAGGGGACGCGATAGTAGACATGGAAAAGGGAATGAATAATAATAATAATAATAATAATAGTAATAATACCCCCCGCGGTGGTGTTGGCGGCGTTGGTTTTGACGTCGGTGTGAATGCCACCGCTAGTAATCGGAATAATAGTATGATTTCTATTCTCCCGTCGACGGCCGCTGGCTCCACCACTGCCGCCCCAGCCCCAGCCTCTGCCTCTGCCTCGCCGCCTCACCACTCCGTTCCTAGCGGGACTACAGCCGCCGCCGCGATGCACAACACCACGCAGGTGTTTAGCAGCAGCAATAACAATAACAGTAATAACAACAGTAATAACATCAACTCTCCGATGAACAACAGTGGTAATACTATGAATAACAACAACAATGCAAACAGTTCCTCCTATCTGCCTCCCGCTGTCATGAATAGCACGAGCAATATGAATATCAACCCCGGCGGCAGTGTGATGGGCCCCCTGAGTGGCGCCAGCGCCGCCGAGGCACGGCAGACGATGCTGCAGGTGATTGCAGAGGCGCGCGCCCAGGACGGGGTAGAGGCCGTCTTCGACTACCAGCGTTACGTGTGTTTGCTCAACGGCACCCCTTTCCGTCCGCAGAGCCCATCCAGCCAACTCTCCCACACACACAACGTCAACATGCTCCTCAGCAATAATAATAATAACAATGGTGTTGGAAGTGGTGGAGAAGGGTCTGGCGGAGGAGGAGGCGTTGCGAGCGCGGAGAGTCACCGCAAGTTGCAACAGCAGCTGAAACGCGAGCGGAAACTCCACAAGAATCGCATCGGGTTTAAATTCAACGCTCAACTGCGAGACGAGGCGGTGGACAAGGCGCAGTACCACTTGGAGCTGGAAAAGGCGAAGAACACTAAACTCATGTGGACACTGCGAATGGCACTCGGGCCTATACGTGAGCAGCTGTCGCTCTATTTAGAAAACGTCCGCGAATCGGTGCACGCGCTGCAGCGGGAGCAAATAAAACAGCGCCGTATTATTGCCACCGGTGTGAGTAAAGCGCAGCACCGGGTCGATTTGGTGATCGATTTTGTGCTCTTTTATCAGTTTGAGTGCGCGCGGGTGATGTACGCGATGCAGATGGACGCGAGCGCCAAGACAAAGACGCAGTTTCTCCTCAACGCCAACAACCACCGCCTGCCGGACCGCGAAATTGTGCGACAGTTTTTAGAGTCGGCCGGCGCCGAGCAGAAGCGACTGAAAGCCGTTTGTGCAAATGGAAACCTACGAGGAACGGTTGGAGGAGCTCGGTAAAGAGTACGCGCAGGAACCTTCGGAGGCCGACGCTCACACTCATGGTAATGGTAGTAAAAACCGGAAAGCCAGCGGCAATAACAATAACAACAGTAAACAAGATGGAAAGGGTGGTAGGAGTGCCAAGAAGGGCAGTGGCAATAAGGATAAGTCATCCAGAAGCGGGAGCGCGAACAGTAGTAATAGAAAGAAGAGTACAAAGGGTGAGAAAGCGGCGGACACCGGCAGCAAGAAAAGCAGCAATAATGCAAATAATAATAATAGTAATATAAAACAAAGGCGGAGGTTCTGACGTTAGATAACGAAGAGGAAGACGAAGAGTTTGCTGATGAAAATAATAACAATAATAATCTGAATAGTGAAAACAGTGTAGCCTCCACCGCCACAGAGACCAACGCTACGGTCACTTCTGTTTTGGAGCCTCACATCACCAACACAGCTAATAATAAACAATAATAATAATAAGAGAAGCTCCCGTCGCGACCGCAGCGGTACTACGAGCGTTGTATTTACTAATAATGAAGAAGAGGATCGAATAATAATAATAATAATAATAATAATAATAATAATAATAATAATGAAAGTGAAGATGACGTGGAAATCGACGGTGAGGATGCTAATCATAACAACAACAACAATAATAATAATATAATAATAATAATAATGATAATGAAGAAGAAGGAAACGACGGAAAGAATCGAAAGTACACACCCGACGACTACTACCCCACATCGGAGGCCGCCGCCTATTGGCTGGAGCCGTGGCAACGCCCCTCTACTCGAGGCCTTCTTTACACACTACGCGCGCTTTTACGACTTTGCCCTCAAAATCCGCAACAAACGCGCGCTGGAGCTATCACGCGACGCCGCGCGACAGAAACGAATGCTCCGCAAGGAACTGGAGCTGCAGGCGAAGATTGAGCGTCAGAACCAACAACAGAACAACAATAATAACAATAATATGAATGATATAAATGGTCCCGGAGAGTTTTATGACCCGGACAGTGGCCGTCGGCGGCCGCAGCACCCGCGCAGCGCGGCGGAGCAGGAGGAACAACAAAACGGCAGCGGGACGCAGAGAGTGCGGAGGAGCGCCGCCGCCGCGAGCCGTGGCGCACGACGCTTGTCAAGGGAACGGCCGGAATGAAACCGCAGGCGGCGCTGACGGCAGAGGCGGAGGCGGCGGCCGCGGCGGCGGCGGAGGCGGCGAAGCAGAACGTTCTGAATAGCGACGCCGCGTACACGGCTGCTGAGAATAATAATCAGAATAATAATAATAATACTCAGGCCGATGGTGAAAACGACGGGAATAACAAGGACGACGCGGCTGCTGCGGCTGCAGCAGCGGAAAAGAGGAGACAACGATTGGAGGCGGCGGCGGCGGCGGCGGCGGCGGAGGCGGCGGGGCGCGCGGCGGACGCCTACAAGGCCCGCAACCGCCTGCATCAGCTCACAGGGCAGGAGGTGCTTGAACGATTGGTAGAGTTGCGAATAAAGAACGCCGTGCTGCGCGCGCGGCTGGAGACGGCCATGGGAAGTCTGGAGGACTTGCCGAACCCCACGAATAATAATAACAATAATAATAATAATAATAGTAATCAGCAACAAATGGTGGAGGAGGAAGAGGAGGACAAGCTCCGGCGCATCGCGTACGTTAATTTGGGGAAATATACTCACCCGCCAAATCGACGGCAACAGCGAGGAAATAAAGAAACTCTTGAGTTTGCTAAAACTGCACCGCCGGCATTACTTTGAGTTTATTAAGCAAAAAGAGGAGCGCCTGCAGCGTGCACGGGAGGAGGAGGAGAGACGCCGCGCGGCGGCGGAGGCGGCAAAAGAGGAGCGCCGGCGGCTACTGTTGCTGTACAACTCGCCCTACTTTTTTAACAACCTTGGCACCAACGCTGCCGGAGTTGGAAACAATAATGGTGAGAATGATATCAATAATTCGGAGGAGGCGGCAGCGCGCGCGCGGGCGGCTGCCGAGCAACGCATGCGTGATATGCTAGAGAGGGGAATGTACTATGTTCCGTTAGGGGCGGCGGAGGCGGCGGGCCCCGGGGCGCCGCGGGACACCCCGCGAACAACTATATTATCTTTCACAATGAGAAGATTCCCCTGTCGACCATACTGACCGACCGGAGTACATACGACGTCACTAGTAGCAGCAGTGGCAATAATAAAGATAATAAAGGTCAGAAAGAAAAGAAGAGGGGAAGGAAGAAGAAGAAGAATAAGGAGAAGGAAAAAGTGTACAAGACCGTTACAAGAACGGATGAAAATGGGGAAACTGCTACCGAGCAAGTTACCGACAGTGACGGTGATTATAATATTGATAATGATGAAGAGAATGAATTTAACAGTGAAGAAGAGGAGGAAAATGAAGAAAACGACGAAAATAATAAAAACATCAATAATGAATTTGCCAATATGTCTCCAGAGGAGTTACGCAAACGTGAGTTGGGTCTTCCTAGTTACGCCGTAAAAGGGATTTCCAACCGGGCGACCGAAAATGGACATGTTTCTGGAAATAATAATAATAGTAATAACTTGTTCTTCAATTCCCGCCGCCTTCGCAAGAATCGCTACAAGTGCCGCACGCCATACAGTGCGGTGAATAGTTATTGCGACGGAGTGCAGAGGGGACGGCCAATTAATATGAATCCGCTCATTTCAGGTAATAGTAGTAATAATAATAATATTTATTTGCACTATAACAACGAGGAGGATTATTATTACGTCGGCAGAGCCGACGGCAGCGCCGTTTTTCTCGATGAAGAAGAGGAAGTGTATTACGACGAAAGCGGTGAGATTATTTCCAAATCGGAGGCGGCGGCACTCAACAACAACAATAATAAAAATAATAATTACAACTATAGCAATACAGTGCCAATGACTCAGATTATCTTCCCCGCCCCCGCCCCTTCACAGTTCAACCTCTACGATAAAACAAACAAACCGCCGGCGGAGTTTATTGCCTCTCAGCAAAATAATAATAATAATAATAATAATAATAATAATAATAATAATGAGAGAGATTTCAATACCAGTGCGTTGGAAAAGGGAGCCTCAGCAAAGGCACAAGGGGCACCGTACTTGTATCATATGAATGAAAACGAAAATTGGAATAATAATAATAATAAATCCAGCAATCTTGATCCTGTGTACCTTGTACCCATGACTCTCCCGCAAGATACCATTCGCAATAGTAATAATACTAATACTAATAATAATAGTAATAATGTTGGGAAAATGTCGTTGCCACATCACCCCTCAGGCTCCGCTTTATATAATACTACTACTACTAATAATAACGGAGTAACAATGGAGGAGGTGCTGTCAAGTACAAGAGACGTTCAGAGGCGGGCACCCTATCAAACAATTTCTCCAAATAATAATAATATAAATAATAATAATTATGTTCCCTTGAATAGTCTAAACTCTTCCTATTATAATAACAACAATCGATATTACTCTAATTATCCACAGGTGTTAAATCCATACGTGGACGACGCATCTGCTGCTGCTGCTGAAAATAACAATAATAATAATAATCAAAACAATCAAATAATAATCCAAATAATAATAATTTTCTCAGTATCAGCTCCATTCCCACGCAGCCCTTTAGCTGGCAGAGTACCACCTCATTTAATGCGACTAGCCGAGGGCTGCCGCCGCCGGCGTGGGTGCCGCCGCCGCCCGAAATTTTGAGAATTAATTGGGAGTTGTATAATTTTTATCTCGAGCACCGAAATGAAAAGGATCGGGAAAATAAAAACAACATTAATAATAATAATAACAATGATAGTAAAAGATAATAATATTAATGATGATAATAATAATGTGAATAGTAGTAGTAGGGAGGGAGGCTCCGTTAGCGCCCGCCGCCGCTATTTGACTGATTTGAGGGAAAAACAGGAATATCTTAAGAAATACACCGATATTCGACATTTAACAGACGATACTAATGAAACTAATAATAATAATAATAATAATAATAATGGGAATGTGCTTCAGCCTCACCCCCCAACTGCTATTCGTCAGAATCAATAATAATAATAATAATAATAATAATATTAGTGAGGAGTACTACAACTCTGTGGGCATTGCAGATAGAATGTATCTAGACTTTATGAATAATAACAATAATAACGTGAATAATGAAAATAATGAAAACGACGCCTCCGAGCCAAGCTCTCCCGCTTTACTCTCCAACACTGCCTCTATTGTTGGCGCAAATCATATGAATGATATCGTAATTAATAATAATAATAATAATAATAATAATAATAATAACAATAATAGTAATAGTAATAATGCTCCTCAGGCCGCGACGTATAATATAAATGATATTTTGCGTGACTCCCGCTTTAATTTTCTCAAGTCGAATCAAAAGGAAAGCGAACTGCAAAATGTCAGACGCGATCCTCTGTTTAAGCAGCAGCAACAACAAAATAATAATAGTAATAACTAATAATAATACTAATATGAGTAAAATTGCGATTGCGCTTCAGGAAGCGAAGGAAAAACGCGAAAATAGAATTCGGGCAGAATTGTTGTCATCAGCAAATAATAATAATGGAAATAATAATAATAATTTGACTGATAATAATAACAATAAGTATCTTCGCACCCGCTTGCCAAAGCTTTCACCTGTGAATAATAATAATAATAATCAGAGTAATAATAATAATAATACTAATAATACTAATGATATGCTGAATAATCAACATAACAACAACAACAGTAATGGTGTAAACAATAATAGTAACAACAACAATAATAATAGTAATATCAATAACACTCAGGGTACGTTCGGGAACTTAAATGTCCCTCCTAGTGTAATTTCAGATGTTAAAATTAAAGACTTTAATAATAATAGTAATAATAATCCGCTTACTTTACGCCCGGGCGACACAGCGAAAATACAACAATCAACAAAAGTTAAAACAACTGTTACTAATAGTAATAATAATAATAATAATAATAAAACGGCACTGAACCCGAAGCAGTTTGCAACTCTTCCCTTCTTCCTCAAGAAGAATACAAATGACGAAAGCAATAATAATAATCAAATAATAATAATAATAATAAAGGAATAAATGATCATTCCAACGCGGATTTGTTTTACATTTCGAAAGCACCGACAGCGGAGAGTAAACCGAATTTAAATAATAATAATAATAATAATGAGTGGGAAAATGCAGTTAAGAATGCGAAATTAAAGGCAAAACAAGAGAGAGCGCAACAGCAGCAACTGCAGCAACAACATCAACAGGAATATTTAAATGATAACAACAATAATAATGATGATGATAATCAATTAATAATTAATAATAATAATAATAATAATTATAATGCAAGCATCAAGTCAAGAAATAGTGCTGTGAGCTCTGCTAGTCAGTTTGGTGCTTCTTTTATGCACCCAGCGGCGGAGCCTTTTTCCTCCTCTTCTAATAATAATAATTATTATTTTAACAATAGTAATAATGGTAATAATAACAATAATAATAATGGCAGAAATAGCAGTAGTGCGGGGAGTTTAGGATTTAATAATAATAATAATAATAATTCGAATTATAGCAATCGCAACAGTCAGTTTCATCAAAATGAAATGGATGCATTCAGCAGAACGCATTAATCGATATATATTTATTCTCTCTCTCCTTTTATTCATTTGTTTCCTCTTTTCTTCGCTTTATTTCTTCATATTTGTATCTTTGTTCTTCCCCCTTCTTCCTCTTTTAATTTAAAATAATAATCAAACACCCTTCTTCTTTTCTTCTTTTTTCCTGTCCCTTCCCTTCTTTTTTTCAGAAATAATAATAATAATAACATTCATAATATAATAATAATAATAATAATAATAATAATAATAATAATAAGAATACAGCGTTAAAAATGCATTAATCCTTAATACCTTTAATGAAAGAAATAAAACAAAACAATTCCTAAAGATAATGTAAAATAATATGTGTTTCTTTCTCAAATACCTGATGTATGTAAGTTAGAAAATGTACCTTTTATTTTTTTATTTCATTCAATTGAGTGCTTATATATATATTTCCTTTTCTTATATTCCCCTTTGCTTCTCTCTACTATTGCTACACTTCTTTTTCATTACGATTTCCCCTCTCAGAGAGCTTTCTAAAAAAAAAACTCAGAAAAAGATAAAAATGAATTCGAAGAAAATATTAGTGAGTGTGTTTATTATATAAATAATTTATGGTGAGGAAGGCACAGACGCCTTACACTTGAATAAGAGGGAGTTATATGCAAAATAAGTGTAGTTCTCTTTTTTTCCCTTTCATTTCTCCTTCCTCTCCTTCTTCCTCTTGAGTAAAGGAGAAAAAAAAGGGGAAATTTCGATGGAAATTCCAACGATGAAACACACTGTGAGTCCTGAAAAAAACAAAAAGAAATTAAATGATGATTGAAACAACAAACTGGGGAGAAAACACTCCTCACCTCTTTCTCTCTCTCCTTGCTTCTTCTCCCTTTTCTTCCTTTCATCTTCGCTTTATTCCTCATTATTTATTTTTCAAAGACAGAAGCAAAACCGCAATATTCAGCAAAACAACAACAACAACAACAACAGAGGAAAAACTTAACACAAACAGTACATATATCCAACAACAACAACAACAAAAAAGGAAACACACATTCTCATACCCAAGCACACACACAAGACAAGTAAATAAGTAAGCGCAAGTATAAATATAAGTAATAAAGATAAAATACATAAATATAATAATAGTAACAACATACACTAATCATGTTGGCTGGTAAGCGACTCAACTCTAGCGATGGACGCTCTGTGTGTCGTCTGTATCTGATTCTCGGAAGTTTTACCTTTCTTCCTTTTCTTTTGGTGATTAATTTCTTTTACTTTAAAGATTTCGCTTCCTCCCTTGGCTCTTCTCTGCTTGTTTCGGGTGCACATTCTTCTCCTACGATTGTGACTAGTAATAATAATAATAATAATAATAATAATAATAATAATAATAATAATAATAATAATAATAATAATAATAATAATAATAGTGATGTCAATAATAATAATAACAGTGTAAATAATAATAATACTGGTGACAATAATGATAATAATAACACTGATAATAATAATAGCAACGATAATAATAATAATAATAGTAATACCAATAATAATAACAACGATATTAATAATAACACTAGTAATAATAATAATAATAATAACAACGATGATAATAATAATAGCACTAATAATAATAATAATAATAATAATAACGAAAATCAACAGGAAGAGGAAGAGGAAGAGGATGAAGCTGTGGTGAGGGAAAACATAAATAAAATCGGAACATATCGCCGTTTATCTCTTATCATTGCCTCTTTACAAATGCTTCTATTTGTCATTTTTTGTATATACAATTACACTACTCTCGAGACAGATAGCTGGCGATGGGTAATTCCCCCTGTTGATCCTAAACATTACCGTAATAATAACAATAATAATAGTAATAATAATAGTAATAATAGTGAGAAAAGAGATTCTGTGTTCTTTTACGGTTACCGTCCGGGATATTTTGCCAAATCGTAAACAAAAAACGGATTCTTTTCTTTCTTTATTTTCTTTTTCTCTGCTTCTTTTTTTCGTGCGTCGTTTCCACTGTTTTTGTTTTCTCTCTCTCTTCAATATTCTTACTCTCTTCTGTCTGCTATGCCCTTCCCCTCCCCCTCTCATTCTTCCCTTCTTTTTTTTTTCCATTGCCCAACGCAAGCACACACACAAAAAGAATAAAAGTGTAAAAAAAAAAAGGAAGCAGCATCAAATAGAGATATTGCGCGTTGTGATTTTTTATTTGTAGTTTCTCCGCAGATATGTATATTGATTATTATGATCTCTCTCATATGCATGTATTATTATTGTCGTTGTCATGTGCTTCCCTCCTTTTTGTTTTATTCCTTCTTGCTTCTTATTCATTACAATCTCTTCCCTTCTCCTTCTCCTTCTTCTTCCCCTTCCATATATATTCTATTCTACACTTCATTTTTTACATACAAACATACAAATAACAACAATCAAGTAAAAAAAAAAAAATAGAAGAAGGAAAGGTTTTAACATAACAAGAAAACAAAAGAGTTCAAACCCATTTGTCTCTCTAGCCATCATTTCGTTGTCCCTCTCTTTTTTTTCTTTCTCTTTTGTTTTTCTATTTCTTCTCTTCTTTTCCTTTTTCTTTCAAAGGCGTTTACAATAGACGAAAAGAAAGAAAGAAAAGGCCACTTCTTGTGTGTTTTAGCACTCTTTTTATTATTATTGTCGTTCCATTAGTTCTCAACACACAATTAGAGGCTAAGAGAAAAAAAAAAGAAGAAAAAAGAGAAAGGAATTAGAGAAATAAAAAACAACAGAAACCATTTCCAGGGGGAAAAAAAACTCTTAGAAGCGATAATAACACACGCGACACACACACACACACACACACACACACACACACACACACACACACACACACATCATTGAAAAGAAAAGCAACAGAATAGAAGAACAGATTCAAGAAGAAAGTGTGTGAGAGAGTTTTTTTTTTTTTTGGAAAACAAAAAACAAGAGAAGCGAGAGAAAATTTACTATTCAATCTCTTCTCTTCTCTTAATTCTCCACTTTTTGTTGTTTCCTCATCTTCTTCCGCTTTTCCTTTCTGTTTTTAGGATTTTATTCCTTTTCTTTCCTCTTCATTTCATTTCATTTCACTTCATTTCTTTATTCATTTTTTTTCTCTCTTTTGTCATTTTCTTCTTTTTGCTTCCCACATTTCACACCTACTCTTTTTTTTTTTGGGTTTCTCCCTTACTCAATTACTGTATCTTTCCTTACTTTATTTTTTTCCTTCACACACTCTTTCTCTTTTTCTTTTTCTTCTTGTCTTTTTTGTTTAAAACTCTATTTTGTCTTTTTTCTTTTGACCTTTACTTTACTGTTTTTTTTTTTTTGACCTCTCTCTCCCCATCGTCTTTTCTTCCTTCTTTTCCTCTTTCCCCTTTTTCTTTCCTTCCTTCCTTCTTTCCTTCTTTCTTTTACTTGCTTGAATCATTTTTTCTTTTTAAACTGCTTCACCCTTCACCCGACCGTTTCCCTTTCACTTGTTTTTTCTCCATCTCTTTTTCTTTTTTTTTTGTGACATTTTTTTTTTTTTGCGTGCTTTCTTCTAGTTACAGTAGAAAAAAGGAAGAAGAAACCATAATACTAGTGCATTCTTTTTATATTGATTGAGTTATATTATATATATATATATATTTCTTTAACCCTTTCATATATAAAAAGAAGCAAAGGAAAACAAACACACAGACACTTGTTATATATTTATCAACGTTTGTCTTCTTAGTTTCCGTACCAATTGTGCAATTAAAAAAAACAAAAAAAAACTGCGGAGAAAAGAAAACAGATAAAATCAGAAAAAGTACCTTTTCTTTTTTCTTTTGGAAAAAAAGTTCCATCTCTGTTTTTGGACACACTCACTTTTTATTTTTCCTTCTTCATTTTTTTTCACTTTTTCTACTTGCAACATATAGAAGGAAAAGAAAGAAAAGAATTGTATCAATACTTTCCCCCTTCGTTTTTTGGTTTCCCCTTTTTTTTTTCCTTTTTTGCTTACATCTTCCCTCTGCGTGCTTACCCCATCGTTCCTACTATACGATACATAACTATTACAAAAAATATTGAAAGAACAATAGAAAAAAGACATATAAAGGAAATAAAAGAGCAAAAAAAAATAGAGAAGAGAAGAAAAAGAATCAGTGAGTAGTAAAAGAACATAGAATCATCAGATTTATTACTATTACTATTACTATCACTATTATTCACTTTTCTTTACTCTTTACTTTTTTTTCATTACTTTTTCTTTTGCTGTTCCTACTTTTTCTTTCATTTTCTTTCATTTTCTTTTCACCTTCTTTCTTCCGTTATTTTTGCTTTCTTTCCCTTCTTTTTTTCACACTCTCTCGCATTCTATTAAACAGGGCTAGAGATTGAAAAAAAAAAAAGGAGGAAAGGAAAGAAAAAAAAGGAAAGAAAGATTCAATCAATCATAGAAGTGAAATAGAAAGTAAATAATTTTTCCTTCTTTTTACGGAAGTACTAATTATTTGTTTTTCATTTCAAAATCCCCATAGAGCGTACCAATTCTTTTTTTTTTTTGTTTTTGGAATTCCATTTATTTTTCCACTCTCTTAATTCAAAGAGAATATTTTTATTATTATTTATATCATTGCAATTGCTTTCCCTCTCTAAAGAGAAGAAAAAGAAGGAAATAAAGCACAATCAGATTTGACATTTTTCCCGCTTTTTTTCTTTTAGTTTCCTTTTATTTATTCTTTCTATCCAGTCATTCTCTTTACTATATCTTTTTTTTCTCTAAGAAATTAAGCCATAGGAAAAGAGAAAGAAGAAGAAAGAATTACAAAAAAGCAAAGAAAGGAAAGAAACGAAAAAAAAAGCGAAATACATTTAACTCTTATTACTGGAAAAAAAAAGAAAGAAACAAATTAGTTAAAAAATCCACACAAGAGAACAGCGTTCCAATATATATATACTGAACTCTCATTTGCCATTTTCATTGTATTATTTACAACAACTCAGCGCCTTTATACATATTAAAAGAAAATTCTTTTTTTTCCTGTTATTCCTTTTCATCAGAACACATTTGTATTTTTTTTTTTCGAACATTTTTTTTTGACACATTTATTTCTGACATTTTTTTTTTTTTACATTTCCCTCAAACATTTATTTTAAACACACATTTTTCATTTTTCCATTTTCCATTTTTTTCTACACATTTTTGCCATTTTTCCATTTTTTTACGTGATTCGATCGTTTTCCATTTTTGTAAACATTTCTGTCCTTTTTCTTTTTTTTTTTACATTCTTTTTTTTTCCACACACATTATTCTCCTTTTTCCTTTTCCTCTTTTTTACTTCTTCTTGTCAGGTTAGAGGTAAACTCTATTATTACGTTCCTTCTTTTTTTCATTCTTGTCCATTTTATCTCTTTTTTTTTTCGTACTTACTGTCATTATTCGCTAGTTTTTCTTCTTCTTCTTTTTTTTTGCTGGCTATTATTCTAGCATTAGTGATAGTGTCTTTTCTCTTTCATTTTTCTTATTTCTTATTCTTCTGATTAGTATTATTAGTATATTATTACTGTTACGGTTATTCTTTCTTCCTTTTTTCTTTTTTCTCCTTATTTCTCTACTTACTGTAGAAGAAGAACAGGTAATAGCAATAACGGTAATACTAGTAACAATACGTAATCAGAATTTTCACTGAAAATAAAAAAAGGGAAAATATAGAGTTGAAAAAAAAAGGAACACAAGAAGTTTTCCGCCAACCTTTCATTTCTATTCTTTTCGTTCCTCTTTTTCTTTCTTATTTTCCTTTTTTCTCTTTATTTTGAAGACATAAATAGGTGTCTTATTTTAATTTTCTTTTATTTCTCTTTTTACTTTTTTTCCCATTCTCGTTGGTTTGCCAAGCAAACGAAAGGAAAAAAAAATAGAAAAGAAAAATAAATAGAGAAAAAAAGGGAAGTATCCTCCTTTCCCCTAAATCTTGCCATTTTTATTACCGTTTTTTTTTTTTTTTACAAACATTATACGTTATTACAAACATTGTGATTTTTCTTTCAAGAAACATTTCTTTTTTTCTTTTTCTTCTTCTTCTTCTCTCTCTCTCTCTCACACACATAAACAAACATTCTTTTTTTTTTTTGTTCTTGTTTCCATTTTTCAAACATTTTTCAAACATCTTTGCCATTTTCCCCTTTCCCTTTAATTGTTCCTTATTTTGTCTTTTTTTTTTTTCTTCTTCTCCCGTTTATTTCTCTCACTCTTTTTCTCCTGTTTTATCATTATTATTGCTCTCAGTTTTCGGTCACACCCACACACTGTTTTTTTCTTTTTTGATTTCTATCTCTTATATTGTTATTATTATTATTATTATTCTCCCTTTTGCTTTTCAGGACTTCTGCGTTTCTTCTTTCTCTTTCTCTTTCTCTTCTCTTTCTCTTTCTTCCTTTTTCTTTTCTTTTTCTTTTTCTTCTTGTTTTGGATTATTGTTAAAGGAAAAAACATCAAAATCCCAACAAACAAGGAAAAGGAAAGTTGAAAGGCAAGTGAGATAAAAAAAAAGCAAGGAAAGTAAATAATATACAATAGAGATTCAAGAAAAAAATTATTCAGACAACAATTTTATCGTTTTTCTAAGAAAAAGGAAGTGACAAACAATTCGGTTTTTATTTGTGTCCTTCTCTTTTTTTCTCCTTTCCTTCCGTTTTATTCTATCGCACTTTTCCCCCCCTTTTTTTTTTAAAGATTTACTCCACTGAGAAATCGTCAGAAAAATAAAAGGACGGAAAAAAGACAATATATAAAAGTGAATACAGAAGAAACAGGAAATCAATAAAAGTTACAAATAGATTAAAATAAATAAAACAACTTTTTTAATATTAAAGAATAACAAGATCTACAAAGCAAATGCACAGCCCCTACCTTTCGCCGCTTACTCTCGAAAGTAATATAAATAATAATAATTATTATTCAGATAATAATAATAATAATAATAATAATAATAATAATATAATAATAATAATAATAATAATAATAGTAATAATAGTAACAAAAAATTAAATAAGGAATTATTTTCGACAGCGGCGGCGGCGGCGGCGACGCAACACATTTGCTCTTCGTCTGACGCGGAGGAACGATTTATTAATAATAACATAAATGGAGGAGAATTTGAACTCTTGTACTTTTCCAATAATAATAATAATAATAATAATAAAAATAATAATAATAATAATAATAATAATAATATTATTCGTGCAAATGTTCGTGTCTTTTCTTCTTCCTCTTCTTCTTCCTCTCCTTTTCCTTCTCTAGTTTCTCCGTCTTTTCTTTGCTCCGTTTCCGGAGGTAAATTTGCGAATATTAATTATTTTAATAACAGCAACAACGAATTCGATAATTGTGCTTTGAATAATAATAATAATAATAATAGTAATAATAATAATAATAATAATAATAATAATAATAATATAATATTCGTGCCATATATTGCCACACCCCTCTCCCTCCCCCCACTTGTGAACAGGCGCCAAGCTCAGAGGAAGCCGAGTTATTTTATCCAAATAATAATGAAGTAATAATAATAATAATAATAATAATAATAATAATAATGTGTGGGAGGAAAAAGGCGAAGCGTTCAAAACTCCTAAAAGTGTTACGTCAGAGAATTATTCTCTTCCAATTTCTAGCGATTTTCATACTGTTAATTATTCATATAGCAATAATAATAATAATAATATGAATAGTAATAATTTTAACAATCCCACAAGCAAAACAACCAACACCTCTAATAATAATACGGCTAATCATCATAATAATAATATCAATAATAATAATAATATGAATGACTATACCCCTTTTTGTACTCCTAAAAAACAAATTTGCGATCCGTTTAATTCCTCTCATGCAAATAATAATAATAACATTAATAATATGCTTCCCCCAGAATTATTATTGTGTTATGCTTCCGCCTCCGTTTCCCCTACAAAAAAAGGAGTCAATACTCCCTCTCGTTTGCCTTTGTCTTCTCTTTATAACACTCCGCATCGCACCATTAATAATAATAATAATAATAATATTAATAACTCTTTATTGTGTTCTCCCTTCTCCTCCCTAGAAACCTTTCCTCGTTTAGATATCGAACGTCATAATAATAATAATAATAATAATAATAACATTAATAATACTTCAGAGGAAGACACTGACGCAGTTTATCGTATTTTAAATAATATCGATTTAATGCACAGCAATAGTAATAATATTACTAATAATAGAAATAATAATAGTAATATTTGTATCATTTCAGTTCTTTCCGTTCACTTTCTTGTCAGAATATTTTGCTAAAGGAAACAGTAAATTCTCCCTTTTTTATTGGTGAGTTGGGAACTCTTGTTATTCTTGACACGGAATCTTCAAATAATAATAATAATAATAATAAAGTCGCTCATAATCAGAGTATTTACACCGCCACCGCGCCCGGAGTGGTGACGTGTGTGTTTAATATGGAAAAGAATTACTTTCAAAATAATATTTATAATAATAATTTTAATAATAATAATAATAGTAATAAGTTCAATACACTTCTGACTTGTATTGCCTCTTCCTCCTTCCATACTGCACACATGGTTAAACGGAATAATATAATAATAATAGTAATACTGATATGAATAACTATTTACATAATAATAATAATAATTTTGTCAGGAATTGTATAGCAAATGGAGGAAAAATGGGAAGTTTTGCCTTTAATGTTTTTGGTTTGTCAAATGGCGATTTAATTATTCAAATTTATCAGAAAGTGAAAAATTCGGAGCTGATATTATTTAAAAAACAAAACCCGTTTTTGTTTTCTCACAATAATAATAGTAATAATAGTAATGTTGAAATTCCTCTTTATTTAAATAATGAAAGTGCTTTTACGGCCGTGAAAGTGAATGAATTTCGTTTTTCTTTATCTAATAACAACAATAATAATAATGAGGACCGCGGCTCCTCTATTACTTGCATTAAAATTAAAGAAAATAATAATAATAATAATATCAATAATAATGTTTTGTGCGCTGCTTCTCTTTCACCCAATACATTTAATAATAATAGTAATAATACCACCAGTGATGCATTTTGTATGGAGGAAGTGGATAGTGCATTTGAAGGAAATAATAGCAATAACTCACCGTCCCTTTTCTTCTCTGTTTCTCACAATAATAATAATTATAATAATGATAATAATAATCACAGTAGTATTGATGATAATGATATTATTGTTGAGCGTTTAAGTGGAAATAGTATTGATAATAGTAATAATAATAATAGAACGATTAATTGTTATGTTAGCACTTTAGAGGGAATTGTCTTTGTTTTGGATTTGTCTCTTCTTTTGGCTGCTCATTTTGAGAGCGTTTATCGTCGGAATTTAAACTCTATTTCTAATATTAATAATAATAAACTAATAATAATATTTCGGAAGGTGTTCGCCGCAGTTTTGTTCCTCATCATCACATTCCTTTTCTAAATAATAATAATAATAGTAATAATAATACTAACAATAATAATAACTCTATCAATAATAACGTTCCCCTCTCTCGCATTTGCACGCGTTATTTACTGTTGGATGGGAGTGTTACAAAAATAGATATTGACAGCACAGAAACACACATGATTGTGAGTAGTTTTACCGATAATAATAATCACAATAATAATTATAATAATAGTAATAGTATTCAAAAGTCTCTTCTCTTTCCTTGTACAGTATTTTTTCCTTTAACACTTTTCCCACTTCTTCTGACTCTTCCTTTTCTTATTACTCTAATAATAATAATAATAATAATAATAAATCTCTCGTTTCACCCTTTTCCTCTGTTTCCACTCCTTATAATATCTCTCCCATTCGTTTGCCTGAAAATACAGTCGACAATAATATAATTAATAATAATAATAATAATAATAATTCAAGTAACACCAATAAGTATGGCCTTCAGTATTGCTTCAAGGCTGATAGGAAAAAGACTATTCTTTTCGAACATCGCTTTACTATTTCTAATAATAATAATAATAACAATAGTAATGAAAGTGAGAGACAAATCCTCTTTTGTGTTTCCGCATTCTATCAATTCCTTCGTTTTCTTTGAGAATACTACTACTACTGATAATACTAATCATAATAATAGTGAAAGTGTTGATATGTTTTCTTCCCTTTTTGTTGTCTTTGCAGCTCCATTCTCTTCCAAAATAACGAGTAATAATAATAATAATAATAATTTTGTACATCAAAAACACGATCATTTATTCTTTTACAGTGTCAATCAGAAATCTCTCATCTCTTCTTATCAATTTAAAAAAGAAAATTCGGATTTTATCCATAATAATAATAAATAACAATAATAACTCCTGTAATATAATGAGTCTTGCTATTCACCCCTCCAAACCTTTACTAGTTGTGGGAACAGAATTAGTAACACCAAATAAAAATAATAATATCAATAATAACAATAACAACAATAATAATAACAACGCTAGCAATCATACTCATAACGCAACTAGAAATAACAATAATAATAGTCATAATACCAACAGTTATATTAATAATAATAATACTACTAATAATACAAATGAAGATGCTTTGTTTTCTTCTTGCGATTTCTACTCTCCCGTTGTTTTTCTCCTTCTTTTAATAAAACAAATATTAATACTGCCAATAATAATACACAAAATAATTACAAGACAAGTAGTGTCACTAGTGCTATCAGCACCCCTGATACCAACACTAATAATAATATTAATAATAATAATATCGCAAGTGTGGATAAATTAACCGAAGTGTTAACAAAACATTTCGCCTCTGTTTCTCCTCTTTTGCATTCTTCTTCTTCTCCTTCTTATAATGATAATAATAATAATAATAATGATTGTGCAGGGATTGATTCTCAACCTGTTTTGAATAATAACAACGACAGTAGTAACGATAATAATAATAAATAATAATAATAATAATAATAATAATAATAAAGAAGAGGGGGAAAAAGAAAACCAAACGATTTGCGAGGAGTCCTTTTATATTGGAGGAGCTACAAATACAAATACAAATAATAATAATAATTCTATTAATAGTAATAGTAATAGTATTATTTCCCCTCGCATTATTATCAACCGCTCTTCTGTCTCTGTTTTTTCTTTGGAGCGATCGTTTGGATTTGGCTGGGGGCCTTCCACTTTACAAAATAATTTAATTAATAATAATAATAATAATAATTTGAATAATAATAATAATAATAATAATAATATTCCTGGAGAGTGTATAGTGCTGAGGTGTGTTGGTATCTCTGATACTCGTCTCTCTAGTTGTCCGTTACATCTCTGTGTGTATCGCAATTGCAATCGTAAAATTCGCCGCTTCACTCCAAATAATAATAATAATAATAATAATAATAATCATAATAATTATTATTTGAATGGAAATGTTGGTGATGCTGATGATAATTATTTTAGCGATGAATTTTTATTGTCTTCCGTTAGTGCTGAGTCTATTCTTCGCTTGTGGTCACCGTTTCGCACCCGTCATTGATTGATTGATTCTATTTTTTTCTTTCTTCCATTTTTTTTTTTTTTTGCATCGTTTGCTCCTTTTTTTTTTCTTGTACAAGTTTTAATTCTTTTTTTTCTTTTGTGAATCCTCTTTTTTTTTCATCTTTTTTTTTTTTACTCTTCTTTTTCTTCTTGGTCTGTTGAAACGTATCCCCTCTCTTTTCATTTTTTTTTCATCGTCTTTTCTTCTCCTATTTAACGTACATAGAAAAAGTTTTCTTCATCGTGTTTTTTTTCTTTGTAATTTTATTTATTTTTCTTATTTCTCCTTTTCCACTCTTAACGTGAAAAAAGAAAGGAAAATGTGAATATAGAATGATAAATACATATATAACAGATTTCAAAGATGAAAAATAGAATAAATAGAGAAACCAAAAACAGAAAAAGAGATGCAATGCTACTGGTATTTATCTCTTTTTTTCTATTATTCTCTTCTTTTTTCTTCTCATCGCTCCCCCCATTGTATCATTTTTTTTTTCTCTCTCGCTACCCTCTTTTATTCTTCTTCTTTTATTCTTCTTCTTTTTTTTTTCCTTTTGAACTCTTCTTTCCCCAAAGCACTGGTCACGCTTTTCTTCTTCTTTTCTTTCAAATGAAAAACAAACAAACAAGCAAACCAACAAGTAATAAAAAAACACAAAAAACAACAAAAGATAGACAAACACAAAAAAGCAGCTACTCTCTTCTCACACTCATTGTAAGATTTATTCTTTTTTTTCTCTCTCTTCTCCCATCGTTTCCTTTTCTCCCTTATATTCTTCTTCTTTTTTTTTTTCAGGTGTCATCATTTTTTTTTGAAATGATCTATTTATATATCTATTTTTCCATTTTTATTTTCTTTGTCTGAATCACTCAGTCTCTATTTTTTAAAAAATCTTTTGATCATACGATTACAAAGAGGGAAAACCACAATTAAAAAAAAAAAGAATATAAGATTAAAAAAAAAGGACATATATAGAGTGCGCAAATTTCTTTCATCAGCGTATTCATTCTTTTTTTTTCTTTCTGAATAAAGCTTCAAATTGTTTTATTTCCTTTCCCTATATATTTTGTTTTGTGAGTCCACTGTTAGTAACAACAGCAACACACACATACACCACACACCCCTCTTCTTTCTTCTATTGTTGTATGCACTGAAGAATAGAAACTAAATAGATAAAAACCACAACAGCAACAATTCGAAAGGAAGATTTTATTCCTTTGAATATTTTTAAATCTCTTATC
Organism: Kentomonas sorsogonicus; assembly: GCA_030347455.1. Classification (NCBI taxonomy): domain Eukaryota; phylum Euglenozoa; class Kinetoplastea; order Trypanosomatida; family Trypanosomatidae; genus Kentomonas; species Kentomonas sorsogonicus. The sequence goes on along the minus strand of JAQOSZ010000110.1, from coordinate 215,789 downwards.
CTTGCTCTAATTCTTTTTTTTCAATCTCTTTTTTTTTTTTTTTGTATGCATGTTTTAACACACAATTTCTTCTTCTTTTTTTTTTTCATCTTGTACTTCTTGCGGTGGTTAACATTCCCTCTCCCCAACCCACCACGCACGATTTTTGTTTTTACTGCGTTACTACAATTTGATTTTTTTTTCAAAAGTATTCTTATAAGTTTTATTGTTTTGTGATTCTTTTCATTTTTCATCCTTTTTTTCTTCATCCTTTGTTTTTGTTTTCTTTTCTTCTCCTTTATATACATTCAATTATAAAGACGTGAATTTTATTCTTTACAAGAGGAAAGTACACTTTGCTTTTTTCTATTGATATACAAAGAGGAAAAAAGGGAAACAGACACAAAATGAAGTGAAAAAAATTAAAAGAGAATGAAAGAAAAAAATAACTTCAATAATTACTTTACATAGAGACACAAATCGAAAACAAAAACAAAGAAGAGAAATAAAGGAAATCATTCTTCATTTTTGTCTTCTTTTTTTTTCGTTCTGGCGTTCTCTTCATAGACATCTAAAACAATCAAACAACAGAGTCATATCAAACAATGAAATAATGAAAAGATAAAAAATGCAATACAGCGTACAGTTTCGCTTGCTGTTTTTTTTTTCTAGTACTATTATGAATTGAATCAAAATAGATAAAAAACCGAGAAACATTGAAAAGCAGAAGGAAGAGGAGATCAATAGGGCTGACATTCAAATCGGATGAGAAGGAAAAGAGGAAAAAAGAAAAGGCGTATGAAGAAAAGAAAAGGGAAAGCTTGAGAAAAAAAAGAAAAGAAATACACATTTTTTTTTGAGTAAGGAGGCTGTAAAATGGGAATAAAAGTGATATTCCTGTTAGACTTTCGTATGAGGCGAAGAGCGAAAATTACAGAGAAGGAAAAACAAACACATAATGTGAGAAAAATGGGTATTCATTATATATTTTTTTTTCGTTATTCTTATACATGCCTCTCTTTCAATTTCTTATTGATAAGAAAATGTGAGTTTATTTTTTTCTTTCCTTCTTTTTTCCTTCTTATTGAAATATTCCATTTTCGTTTTCCCCTTCAATGATTGTGCTCTTCCCTCCTCCCTTACTCATATAGCTTTTCCTTTCTTTTTTCTTCTTCATTCTTTTGCTTCCCGTCTACCCACTCCTTAACATTCTTCAGTTTTCTTTTTTGAAACTTTCCTCTTCCCTCCTTTTTTTACCGTTACCGAATTCACTCGTATTGTCTCCCTCTTTCTCTTCTTTCCCTCACCGTTATTATGATTACTATTTTTTCCCGTTTATTTCTGACTCTTTCGCTATCTGAAATGTAGACGTATTTATATATGTATTTCCCTGATACAAAAACAAAAACTAAACAAAACAACACTATATATTTTCTGCTTGTTGTACTCTCCCTATATATACACATATACATGATTGTTTTCTTCTGTTTCTCTCTTCTGTTTCTCTCTCTCTCTCTCTCTCTATCTGTGTGTATGCGTGTATGTGTGTGTGTGTTGCCCTTCTGCCACTGCTGCTGTTGGTAATAAATCTCTACTTATTGTTTCTTTCTTTATTTCTTTATTCCGTATCATTCTCTTCTCTATCCTTTTCCCTTTCTTCCTCCCATTTTCCATCTAAGACAAGTGCAACAGACTGGAGAGTAGTATCACACACAAATCAGATCAATACTATATATCATTCCTTTTTCCCGAATATTTGGAAAAAAAAGTAAAATTGAAGAGAGGAAAAGCAAAAAGAAAAGAAAAAGAAAAAAAAACAACATGCGCACTGCCCGCGTTGGTTTTATTTCTTCTTCTCCTCTTTGTTCCTCTTCTTCTTTATTAGTGAATTCTTTCCCTTTACTTTACTCTAATACAGGAAATGTAAGAGAATATCCACAGCAACAACAACATAATAATAATAATAATACTATTAATCTGACTAATAATCATAATTATCATACTCCTAATAAATATAGCCTCACATCACACAGCAGGGTGTATACCAACAGTAGGAGACACTTCTCTACTAGCGGCTTCAGACTGATTAATAATAATAATAATAATAGTAGTAGTAACGATGAGCCCCATTTAAAGAAGAAAGAGAGACGGCAACAGCAACAGACAAACAAATTATCTTCTTCATCCTCCTCTATCGCTGCGTGGGGATTTGCGGCTTTTCTAAAGAAGAAATCTGCTGCGCTTGCGAATCGTGCCACTGGTAGTAGTAGTAATAGTAGCAGTTCCTCTACTGTTAATTCTATAACAACGATAACAACTACAGTAATAACAACACCACCAACAATGGTAATACTACTACTAACAATACTACTATCAGCAATAATAAATTGAGAAATACGTGGGGTGACACAGAGGCGGTATTCTCTCCGACAAATTTGATGGAAAAGGAAGACTTTGACTTTTATCAAGCCATCGCCTCGTCACTAGAATCGGACTCGCCGCAGGCGGTAAATCATAATAATAATAAAACTAATAGTAATAATAATAATAAGAACGAAAACGTTCGCCACAGAGAGGAGAATAACAAAACGGCTGAGAGTGAGTTGGACGCTTTACTCGGAAATCTAATGATGGAAGTGGAAGGAGAAGAGGGGGAGGAAGAAAACATAAAAATAACCGACAAAAACGATCACAACAATCAAAAAGAAAAGTCCTATGCGAATAACAGCAGTGATAATAATAATAATAACAATCACAATAATAATAATAATAATAATAATAAGAATGACGTGCCTGCTTCTGATCCCTTACAAGAAGAGAAAATTTCACAATCGCAGAAACTTGCAGCGGCCGAAATAGAAGAAGACGAAGAGGAAGAAAAAACAAATGTAGGAGAAGCAACGCTTGCCGAAAAGGCACAAGAGACAAGTGAGAAAGCGAAGAAAGCGAAGAGATAGAGGAAGGAGAAGAAGAAGAAGAAGACGTTTTGTTAGAGGAGACTCAAGTATTAGAGGAGGAAATGCAACAACTAAAAGCGACTCTCTCCCTCTCCCGTCCACGGAGTGAAGTTAACATTTCCGATACCGACGCGGCGCAACACCACCATCACCACTCGAATAATAATAATAATGATAATAATGATAATGAAAGCAATAATAATAATAAAGCACGTGTGTCGCTAGTAACGGATGAAGACGACGGGGGACGATTCACTTTCTTTGGCGCCTCTAATCGGGAGATAATAATAATAAAAGTAATAATAATAATAATAAAACTAACGATAACAACAGCGGAAATGGTGAAGGCTCCGCAGACAACACAACAACAACAACAACCTCCCAAACGTTTTCTAATAGTATTAAAAGTGAGAATGCAAAGGATAATAAGAATAATAATCAAGATAATAAAGCTTCCGCCACTTCCTTTGAGGAAAGAGCCTCCGATGTGAAAGAGGTGGAGGAAGAGTCGATAGGAGCGGCCCTGGCGACGAACAAGGACAATAAATAAATAAAGTACATATAATAAAGATAATAAAAAAAGTGAATAGGTTGAGATGCATACGTACTGAAGGGCGCAGAAATATTTGCATACTTTTTCTTCTATCGCTTCTTTCCCCCATTTTTTCTTCTGCATTTTTTCTTTTCTTTTCCTTCCTTTCCTGACTCTTGCAATACTTCCTTTTTTTTCCTTCCTACGAAATAATAATAACAGTAAAATAATACAACGGTGTCACATGAGATGCGTTAAAAAAACCCAAGCAAAATGAAATAATAATAAAAATATAACTCAAAATGACATCTTTGACTCCCTTTTTTTCTTTTGTGCTCTCTCCACTCTCTCTCTCTCTCTCTCTCTCTCTCTCCTCCTCCTTCCTGCCTTTTCTTATCGACTCCCGTACACCACACACAAACAAAAGTGAGGGGAAAACTGTTTCCCAATCCATACCAAATACAGAAAGAGACACACACACACAGCACATACTTTTTCACATAAAGAAGAAACGAAAAAAAGAAAAGAAAAATCACAGAACAAAGCACAGCAGCAACAACATCAATAACAACAATAATCGAAGCAGACAACCGCACACGTAGCATTACATTTAACTTTTGCTTTATAACAATAAATATATATATATAGAAAGAAAGACGGATATATATAGAGAGACAGAGAGTCCTATGCTCTCACGCAGCCGCCTTTCTTGCTACGGCCCTCTGGGCTCTTTTTCTTCTTCTTTTCATATCAATAATAATAGTAATAGTAGTTCTAGTAATGGTATCGCTCGCTACAGCAATACGTGTATGAGAGCGTATAGTGTCAGTGGCGGTGCCGGAGAGGACATTTCTCTTAAATATAATCTCTCTACTCTTTCTTCCCCATCTTCGTCATCATTGTCTTCTTCTTCTTTTTCTTCTTTTTCCTCGTCTTTTTCTTTATTTTCTTCTGTAATGCGTTCTTCTTCATTCAACACTCGTGTTTTCACAGCGGAAAAGTCGACTCCGCTTCTTCTCTCGCGCCGTTACGTACAATTTCAGCAAACGAGCGAAACCCTCGGCGGTATTAATAGAAACCGGAGCCGTTTTTTTACACAGTGGGGAAACCCTAGCGGAGAGACAAATGGTAATACAATAATAGTAATAATAATAGTAATACAGATAAGGAAACAGGTAGGAAAAAGAAGGTGTCGGCGGCGACGGCAAACATGCAAAGGTCGACCAAGTGGATCACTAAGAGTACGCAGGATTATATGAGCGAGGCGCAGGCGGCGGGCGCCGCCACCGCCATCTCTCATTTGGTACACGATTTTCACCAGTCGGATAGTGCAGACAAGGCTGCTAGTAAGAAATAATAATAATAATAATAATAAAGCAAGTAGTACTAGCAGTAAGAGCGATGGTGATGCAAGTGAGCAACAGCAGCAGCAACAGACAACAACAACCGCCAAGAAAAAGAAGACTTTATCTTCTATTAATACAATGGGCAACTTGACCACCAAGTCGAGTCTTGCGGCGAATAGCAAACGCCAGGCTAGCCACGATCAGAATACTAGTAATACTACTAGTACCACTAGTAATAATAATAATAATAGTAATAGTAATGATAATGATATGGACGTGATAAAGCCGGCGGAGGGTATCATGTCTGCCTGGGCCTCGACCTACGCGGCGCGGCGGGCGGAAGTGCAAAAAACCCGCGCCGTGATGGCGGCGGCGGAGGACTTGTACTCGCGTGAGCTGCAGCGCATGCACGAAGACTCGGGCCGTCAGTGGGAGAAGTCCATTCGCTTTTTCAAGCGCCAGGGCACGGCGTTTCATTCTGTGTTACATTGCGGCCTATCTGGGGGTGCTGGCGGCGCTGTACTTTGGGTTTTCCACCGGGATACTTCCCAAGGAACACGCGTTTGATTTCTTGTTTCTCTTGTTTTCGAACTACCTGGACCGCGACGCCTTTTACAGTCGCGTGGAGCGGTGGGACACGTGTGTTAACTTCGGCTTTGCCTTTGTGGTGAACGAGATGCTAGAGCTGGCGCGCTTCCCACTCATGTGCGTCTTGTTCTTCCAGATAAAGACGTGGCGCCGCGCCCGGCTGCGCACGCGGCCCTCCATCTTTAAGGCCTCCGCACCGCATACTTGAGCATCATATTTTATCTATCTATCTATCTATCTCTTTATGTCTCTATCTCTCTTTCATCTGTGTTTATTTTTATTTTTTTCTGTCTTCTTCTTGTGCTTTAATGGCGAGCCGACAGTTTCTTTTTTAATTATTATTATTATTGCTTTATTTGCTCCACTGTGTTGATCAATTAATTGATTAATAGATGGGTGAGTGCGCAATAATAGCAATAATAATAATTATAATAACAACAAGCAATTAACTGTTGTATTTAAAAACATAATAATGTACAGAATTCTTCTGTGCCCAAGTGCCTCCGCCTCCGCAGTAGAGTCAATAATAAGAAGAAAGGAAACAAAAGAAGAAATGCATATGACTAGTGATGCTCTTTACGATAGACGCCAGGGAGAAGAGACGCACACAGTCAGAGATTGCAACAAACAACCGAAAATAACATAAAATTTAATAAAAAAGTATAGAAAAGAGGAGAAGAAAATAATTTTTAATAACTGTTTAGTATGCGGTATTGCTGTATCCTTCTGCTTTTTTTTTTCTTTAGTCTTCATTGTTCACATTGCTTTTTAAAAAATCTCTTTTCTATTCACTGTTCATTACCATTTTATCGAATCACATGCCACAAATTAGATTGAAAATGTTTTTCCCTTTTGAGTAGTCAAAGAGACGATAGAATACTCTGCTCTGCATTCACTGATTGCCATAGGGATTGATATGAGATGACTCGAGTGCTTGGAAGGGGGAAATAAACACCACCAACAGCTGTTTTAAAAAAACAAAACAGGCGGTGCTACTTGTTTTCTTTTGCTCGTTTCCCCTTCTTTTTGACAGTGTTTTTTTTTTTCTTAAAGGATCAAATGCCTATGTATTGCACGCGTTCGTCCTCCACTTGCATCTTCATTTCTCTCTCTCTCTCTCATTGTTTGCCATCTTTCCTTTCCACATAAACTAAGTAGGAAAAAAAGAAGGATTAGAAAAAAAGTAAGCACTTATTAATATATTCTTCACTGTATCCTTCTTCTATTTGTTTTTATTCAGTATCCATATTTCTCTTTTTTTTTTCTTTCATTCGTTTTCTTGTTTAAATCCCGTTCATATTTTTTGCTTTTCATTTAGTTTCTGAGAAAAAGCAATTCCAAAAAGCTGAAGAAGCGCGACGTTTTTCAAAAAAGAAAAAAGAAAAAAAAGAATCACTCTTCGAAGTCAAAAAAAAAAAAAAAAAGGGGGAAAAATAAAAATATCTCAAACAACTAGAGAAGAAAGAATCAACATATCTTACATATATTTGAACAGAGAAAAAAAGTTCAAAGTAAAAAAAAAGAAGAAATGTACCGCCGGCAGTACGGAGAGCCCGTGACGGGCGGCAAGTCGTACTCTACAGAGGTGGCGGGGCGCGACCGCTTTTTATTCTTCCGCCGCCCGGTGGAGGGGACGGCATCAACAGCGACAATACCATGAATGATAACTACAATAATAATAATAATACGACGGACGCCGCACACCCCAGTAATTACAACGACTCACACATTCGCTACGCCTCTTCCTGCCCCCCAACTCCCCCGGAGGGTGGTGCCGCCGCTGGCGGAAGGAGAATCGGAAACAATAATAAACGCAACCGCGCGCAGGCGGGACTAGACCTCACAAACACCGGCGCTGGCAATTTAGCCTCATCGTACAATCAAGTGCGCATTCCAGCTGCTGCTGCTGCCAGTAATAATAATAATAATACGCGCAAAATTCACAGCGCCTCCTCCGCGTCCGGCAAGACGCGCGCCCGCAACTTCCACCTGCCCCCCGTCAACACCACAATAACAATAATAATAATAATGCTAATAATAATGTGGGTGATAGCGTCAACACCAGCCAACTAAAGAGCGCCAGGACGCGCGACGCCATTACACAGAGCGACTATCGCGAAAACGAGGCGCAGACGCTGCCCTACTCTCCCGACTACTTTATTTCGGACGACTACAACCCCAACAAGGACAAGACCAAGACGGGAAACCCGGCGGAGCTCAATCCCGAGATTTACTACCTGCAGGGCCTCACCGTTGCCAACGGCGGCCTGCCGGCGGGCAAGACCGAAATCGAGCTGATTGAACGCCTGCGCCGCCGCCGCGCGCTGCAGATGGAGGTAGCGGAGAAAACAGCCGCGGGCACCATGTCAACGGAGGAGAAGTTCCGCCGCCTGCATGCGCTGGAGGAGGAAGAGTGGGCGGAGCGCGAGGCACACACGGCCGCGCTGCAGGAGCGGCGGCTGGACGCACTTCGCGAGGCCCTTAGCGCACGCGAGGCCGAAAACGCCGCCGCCGCGCAGCGCCGCATCAACAGTGTCGCCGCGCAGCAGTTGGGTGCGCTCGCCGGGACGCTGGAGAAACAGGCGGCGAAAGGCGCCAGCGAGGCGAAGCGCAACCGCGCGGTGCAGCAGACTATCGACTTTACGCAGCAGCGCAACGCGGCTCTGATCGCCGCCGCCGCGAACGCCAGTGAGGCCGCGGACCCGAATCGCGTCGCGCGGCGCGGCGGCGGCGGCAACACGGGAAATGTCGCGGCGCACTACTACAATCAGAACCGCGCGCTGGTGCGCTACAAACCTAAAGAGGACCTGGTGGAGAGCTACACACGCTACGGTGTGGACGCCGCCCCGCCAGTCGTGCGCGCCACCACACTTAATAATAATGACAATAATAATAATAACACTACTGTTGGTAGTTTTAACAAGGGCACGATGAACAGCAGCCGGGGAATGACGGGAGGAGTGTTTTCCTCCTCCTCCGCTGGTAATAATAACGATAATAATGGCGGCGCCGCGCCGGTGGTGGCGGTGACGTTGGAAAGCAGCGCGCGTCGCGTGCCGGAGAATTATGACATTCGGCCAACGCTCTTGTCCGATGCGGAGGGCGTTGCCCACGTGTCTGGCGGCGGCAGTGGAAGTAAAAAGCGCTCTGCAAAAGGAAAATTCAACAGCAGCACCCTCCACCAGCAGCGCGAGCAGCAAAATGTGCAGGACGCGCTCGAACATGTCTACACGAAGATACAAAACGACAAGGCTCTCGCGCGCGCCGCCGCCGCCGCAACGCTTCCGAGCGAGAACGGCTCCGCGGCAGGCACAACAACGACTAACAATAATAATAACAATAATAATTTGATCATTCCTCCTCCAATTTACGAGGGCGACGCATCGCCGGACTACCATACCCGCCAGCTCGCACTAGAGGGCGCTAACAATAATAATAATACAGGAGACGCGCAGGCGGCGGAGCTGGCGGCCCTGACGGCGGCGGCGGCGGCGGCGGACCCGAAACTCGCCAAGCGTCTAGAGCGGCAGCGCATCCTCGGCCTGTACCGCACGACCCCAAAGGTGGAGCGCCCCGCGACGCCGGTGCTGGAGCTGGACGGCGACGAGTCCGAAGAGGAGGAAGAAAACATCATTCTGCTGCAGCGGCTGATGCGCGGCCGCGCGGTGCAGAACGACTTCTTCGAGGGTAAAGAGCGCTGCCGCGGCCTCATTACGGAGCTGCAGGCGGCCAGCAATATTGACGGTAATAATAATACGAATAATAATAATGGAGGTGTCTCGGCTAGGGGCCTGCGCGGCTCTGCCCGCGGTGCTGCTACTGCTACTGCTACTGCTGAAGACGAGGGTGAGTGGGCACTGGACGTGGACGGCGGCGAAATGAATAATAATAATAATAATGCCAGCGGTGACTACGCCATGCAGGACCCCCAGTCCCCACTCGGGGGCGGATCTTTGTCCCCCGCGGTCCCAATCGAGGCGGACCCGGAGCGTTTCTACCTAGGCGACGACGCCAGCGAGGCGCGGGCGGACTACTTCACCGCAAACGTCACGGCGGCGGCGGCGGGCGAGATCATTGCCGACACGCTCGCGTACTTACACGGGGAGTTGGGCCGTCAGCGGGACGCGTTGGCGCTGCGGCAGCTGCACGACGCGGCCGCCGCGCGGCGCCTGGCACGTGAGTCGGAGGAGCGCGAGCGGAGGGCGGCGCAGGTGCGGGAGCGCGCGCGGCGGCAGGCGCAGTATGTGGCTTTGGTGGGCGTCGCGCGTCGTACGATCGGCGCCGCGCTGCCGAGTCTGCTGTTGGACGCGGTGCGTGAGACGGCGCTGGCGGAGGCGGTGGAGGAAGAGAAGGGCCGTCTGTCGCGTCTTGCGCCGCCGGATGTGTACAACTACCCGCCCCTGTACGTGCCGGCCCCGGGCGAGGCAACCGAGGGGGACGACAACCATAATAATAATAACAACAACAATAACAATAATAATGATAATAACAATCATAACAACAATAACAACAGCGGTGGTGACGGCGACGGCTCTGCCGCGGCGGCGGCGGAGGAGGCGAGGCGGCGGCCCGCACGCGCCCCCACGCCCACACAGCCGGAGAAGGACGTCGCGTGCGATTTACTCGACAAATTTATCATTGACGCCGTGCTTGACAGCGAGGCGCGCGCGGCGTACCGCAACTCGCATGAGAAGCCGACGGCGGCCGCGGCACTGGACGTGGCCAACACGGAGTTGGCGCTGCCGCTGCAGCGGGGCGGCGGCGGGTCGAATAACAACAGCGTCCGTCAACATAATAATAATGATAATAATAATAATAATAACAATAATAACAATACGAACGGCGGTCGTCCGTACCCCCTTGGCGGTAGTAATAATAACAGTAGTTATAGTTATAATAATAATAATAGTAATAATAGTAATGGAGACGACGACGCCCCCATTTATACCAATCTGCGTCAGTCCAGTCGCGGGGGCCGCACACCCGGCAGCGGCGGCGGCAGCAGTGCTTCTAGTCCGCTGGCGGCCGACACTCCCAGCAACGGCCGGCGCGTGCTTTCCTTCCATCACAGCGCCGCCGCTAATAATAGTAATAACAATAGTGTAACCGTCGTGAACGTTCATAATAATAACAACAATAGTACAACAACAATGACGGCAGTATGTATAGTGCGAACAGCAGCCAGAATAGTAACGTGTACCACAGTGCCAACGGTACTATTGTTATCTCCGCCCCGCACTCTCCTAGTAACGCCACCGCCGCCGCCACCGCCGCCGCCTCCGTCACGTCTGTGTCCCGCGGGCCGCTGGGGGGGCAGGGAACGGGGGGAATGATGAAAATAATAGTAATAATAATAATAATAATGAGAATAATAATAATGAAAAGGAATAATAGTGATGGTGACGGAGGGAGTTCGAGAGAGAGAGTGTTGAAAGAATATAGAAGGAAAAGGAGTGAACAGGAATTAAAAAAAAAAGAAAGATGATTCACATGCTGTTTCACTTTTTGCCCTCTTTCTCTTTTCCTCTCGATCTCTTCTTCTCCTGCTCACTCTCATTTTCAGTTTCTATTGAAAATCGAAGACTGCTTTTAGCTCGTTTTGTCTTCTATTTTTCTCTGTATTTCCCTCAAAACCACCCTGTTTGTTCATGCTGTATCTATCTCTCTTTCTTATTTTCCATTCTTCATACTTTGTGATGTGTTCAGGCACTTTGATTTTTTTATTTTTTTCCTTCTTCATCGCTTTTACGTTATCTTCTTTTCCTTTCTGTATCCTCTCACAATTCACATGTAAATAATAAAAATAACAATAAAGAATTACTGCTCTTGTGTGAGACGACATTGTATTGCTATTCACAAGCTAAAGAAGCAGAGTGAATAGATGGAGAAGAGAAAGAAAAAGAATCACACCATTTTTTATTCGTCACTTTTTTTTTTTGCTTTCATTTCCTTTTTTTTTCTCACTCACTGCCTCTTCTTATGTAAACTAGGAGTACGAAATGACAAGGGAAAGGAACAAAGAACTTTGCCAAAGAGCCACTAGAGCGGAAAGAGAAAGAACGATATATATGTGAAGAGAGAAAAAGAGAGGAGAAAAAAAAATAACAGTTGCAAATTTTACAGCCTCATAGCGAAGTATTAGCATGAGAGATAGAAAACTATGTGGCTATCTTCACTTTCTCTCTTCCTTTTCTCTCTTCTCTTTCCCCTCTTTTTTTTTTGGATTTACAACATTTTTCTTTCCCTTCCTTTGCTCTGTTCTCCCCATTTTATGTATTATTGTTATTTACCGTACTCATCACTCTTATAGAAAAGTCAATACGTTTGCTTTTCCTCCCCCTTCTCCTTATTTCGAAAAAAAAAAAACAACAAAACCAAAAAATAATGCAGCAAATGGATTAAAAATGTCTTTCCGAATGCATATATGTGTGTGTGTGTGTGCGTATATGTCGGTGTGTGGTGTGTTGCACTGTGGAGAGGTGACCCCTTCCCACATGGCAATGACAGCAACTTCAGAAGCGGCAGAGAGAGAGAAAGTGATAGCTCTTCTATTCTACTGAAGGTGGATAATTCATTTCGTTCTGCTGTTTTTTTTTTTTCACATTGAAATTACGGCAAATATCTTTGCTTTGCTTATCTGTCCCGTGTACAGTTGAGTCGCTTCTGTTATCGTATATATGATAGTAACCCCCATTAACATTTCTCTCTCTCTTCTAAACATCTTCTTTCTTTTTCCTCTACTGTTTTTTCCCGCTCTCAAATGGAGAGGGAAAAAAAGAGATCACATTGCAAACAATACTTGGGGAAGGAAAAAAAAGAGTCACATACCTCCACTTTAGACACACCTTACAATTAGAAAAACAAAAGGAAACACACAGATAGCGACAGATACGCCTACAACACGAAAAAAGGAAAAGAAAATAAACAACGGAATCGTACTCTAGATTATATTTCAGGGGTTTTCTCTTTCTCGTGTTTCTTTTATTGCCTTTTCATCTTTTTTTTTTTAAAAAACCTAGATTCCCCTCCCCTTTCCCCTCTTTTGCCATGTCGTTTGTTCCTCAGCTCCAGGTAGGCGCGAGTAGAAACCCCAACACCTATCTCAATTAATAATAATCATAACAAATAGTAATAATGACACCCACGCTTCTTCGTATTACCTCGTATCAGCAACAACAACAACAACAACAGCAACAGACAATGAACACGCGTCTTTCCTTTTCTTCTACGACTTTTGGAGAATACAGCGGAAACGGATCGAGTAATAATAATAATAATTACAGCAACCTAAACACCACAGACTCCAGTAATGACCGAACAAAAGTTCCTGGAAGATATTCTTTTAGCAACAACAGCAATACTTTAATAATAATATTAATAATAATTTATAGACACATTGGACCTAATGACGCCACAGCGCCGCCGCGCTCGTTTGTAAACGACACTACCACCACCACGACGAACAAATTTAATAATAATACCAATAATACTCGAAATAACAATTATAATTATAATTATAATGCGAACGCCGCTACCGATGAGGATGAAGACTATTTATCACTTCGCACGAGTGCCCCTCGATATAATAATAATAATAATAATAATAATAATAATAGTAATTTCAACTACATTAATAGGTTTGGAAAGTTTGGAAATGAAAAGTATTTCGCTTCCGCTAGTAATAATAACAATAATAATAATAATTTCAATCTACTACTAATACTAATAATAATAACCGTTTTACGTCCGGTGGCGCTCCATACAGTTACAACTACAGGAATGATAATAATAATAATAATAATAACAATAATAACTATTATAATCATAATAAATACACTGATAATAGCAATAATGTATTCAGTTTCGCCAGCCGTAACGCAGAAGATCCAACTTCAGCCGCGGATTTTAGCGAAAAAGAGGACGACTATCGTCAGAGACATAAAAACCGCAATAATAATAATAATAATAATAATAATAGTGTTTCTTCCTTCTCCTCCTCTTCTTATTCTGATTCCTCTTACTCTTCTTACTCTTATTCTTCCTCCTCTTTCACCTCTTCTGATGCGTCGTCTGACTCATCGTATAGTGATTCTGATTCTGATTCCTATCTCATTCTTCTTCTATTGATTTGTCTGACACGTCAAGGAGTATGATATACTGTAATAATAATACCACGGCAGCATCATCATCGGATCGTGAGAACTCTCATCACAGGAGGAACAGCAGTCATAAAGCGGACAGGAAGAAGAAAAAGAAGAACAAAAAGGAGGAAAAGAAGAGAAGTAGAAGACATCCGCATTATAGTGAAAGCGACGATGAAGATGATGATAATAATAGTAATAGTAGTAATAATAATAGTAAGAGCCGCCGCCACCGCCACCGCCACCATCGTCCTGTATACACCGAGGCGGAAAAAGAGGAGCGGCGGCGGCGGCGGGAGCGCAAAGCCTACGCGGCCGCGCTGTTGCATGAGTTCCATCAATACGACGCACAGCCGGTGGTGCCGCGCGCCGCCCTCTATCGGCCGGCTCATCTCAACAACAATAATAATAATAATAATAACAACAATATGAATAATAATAATGATAGAGAGGTAAAGTACTGTGATGAGCAGTTTCAGTGGGAGAAACAGCCGACCAGCAGCATTGTGCTGTGTTTACTCCAGCAAAAGGGTATCTCGCACACGCGGCACCCTTCCTTAGTGGAGTATCACATGTCTGAAACTTTCTTGCAGTACCTCACACTGATGGTGGAGGGCTCCTACTTTATCTACTACCCTAGCGGCCACATGGATGGTCATGTTTTTGGCAACAATAATGGGGTGTATCGGGATGCCAACGGGCGTGTGCGAACGGCCAATTTAAACAGCGGAGGGTTCGCTTCTGCCGGTGGTGGTGGTGGTGGGCGTCGGCTGCGGCCTCGCGAGCGGTTTTTTAATATAGAGATGCTACCGTTTGATTTGGTTTCCGAGACGGAGCGCAAGGCCCCTCACTTGGTGTGGCGCATGCATCAGTCTGCTGTGCAGCGGCTGGAGGCGATCCCTCTCACGTATCTGGTGGGCGTCACCACTACCAGCAACACGCCCGTGTTCCGGCGGTATCTGCGGGGCGGAAATGTAAATGGAAATAATAATAATAATAGTAGTAGTACTAGTAATAATAACAACGGTGGTGGTGGCGGTGGTGGTGGTGTCATTATGGGCTGCCGGGACGGCCGCGGCCACCGCTCATGGGTGTCCACCGCCGGGTGCCTCACTCTGTGGTTCCACGACAAACGGACGGCGGCGGCGCGCGCGGTGCATCTGCTGTCGCCGGACCCTCGCGTGTTCCGCCTGTGGACACGCGGGATGCGCGGCGTCGCGGCTGTCAACAGTAGCACAATTGTCATGACGCCCCTCCCGCCGCGCGCAGCACCGCTGCCGCCACAGCTGCCTCCGGCCGGGGCGGGGGCGTAAGCGGACACACATGCGTCTCTGTTTCTGTCTCTGTTTCTGTCTCTGTTTCTGTTTCTCTTTCATTATTTCATAAATTCCTTTCTCAGTTTTCCTTCTTCCCATTCTTCTCCCTCCTTCTTTCCACTTTTTTATTATTATTATGTACGTGTCTGTGTATGTACTCCATATCCTGTTACATTTTAGCATGTTTTTGTATTTTTCTTCTCTTAACCTTCTTCCCTCTTTTTTTTTCACCTTCAAACACTAGAATTATTTGTGGATTCCCGCGAGTTATCGAGATTCAATTTCAGAGGCTTATTCTAGATTTTTTTCTTCTACAAACTTTGTATCATTGATTGCCGATTGTTTCCTATATTTTTTCCCTCCGCTGTAAGAATGAGATAAAAAAAAAACAATGATTCAAAATTGTGTTTGCATCTCTTCTCTCGGATTTTCAACTCTCGTGCCGCTCTCTCCTTTTCAATTAAATTGCCATGATTACAGTCTGTTGTTATCATTTTTTGTCTCTTTTTTTCTGCTGCTGTAAGCCTCTATGCAAACTTTCTCCGAGGACTCATTCTGTTTCTCTTTTTTTTTTCGTTGTTTTTCTTTTTCATTCTAACTTCCCAATCTCCCAACTCCTCCTTCTCTCCTTCTCTCCCTCCTCTTTTTGTTTTCTCTCTCTTTTCTTTTCTCACGAATGTAATAAAAGTGAATAAGAAAGTTTAGTATAGTATCTGCACTTGAATAAGAAAAAAAAATAGTGAAAGATACAAACACAAACAAGCAAAATCCAATCGAGATCTTCATTTTCAAAGTTTTTTTCTTCACTCTTGTATTCTACTTTAGCAGTACAATAAACACACCACACATTGTTCGTACACACCCACACACTACACCACCCACACCCACCCATACACACTGTAATGAACACCCGCCGCAAGCTGCTGCAGGCGCCGGTAGAGAAGCCGAGCCACGCGTGGCACCTCCTGCACGAGCCCTACTATCCTCTCTTTGACGCCACCTACTATGAGGCGGTCGAGTATTGGTATAACGTGTGCGCCACTGGGAAGCAGCGCGACACGTTTCGCCGCCTCTGCAGCGGCATGTACGCGGTCGACATTGGGGGCTGCCGGCACCAGGCTGAGTGCGAGCGCCGCCGCAACGCGAGCCACGAGGGCGACCTGGACCGCGGGGGGTCGTACTTTTTTAACAGCTGCAATAGCACCATGAAAAACTTTTCCCCTGTTAATAGCAACAATAACAACAGTACTAATAATAATGGCGCAGTGGATGGAAATGATGCCGGCAGCACGGCCTCTCAGAACGGTAATAATAATAATAATAATAATAGCGTCGCGGGTGCACCAATGAGCCTAAAGGAAAACGTGTACAGTTGCAACAAGACGGTTGGGCGCGACAGGAACGCGGCTTTACCAATTCTAATAATAACAAAAATTATTCTAATAATAATAATAATAATAAGAACCAGCACTCCTCAATGCGTCGCAGCAAAAAGGAGTGTAACGACCCGAACTGCCAACACGAGGACACGGAAGAGCCCTCCGAGCAGAACGGTTTCTACCAATCTCGCTACACGGAGAACTACAACAAGCAAGAGGCGCGCATTCTCATCACCAACTACGGCCGCGTGCTGAGCGATCTAGGGCGGCAGAAGGCCTACCTCTACCTCCTCATCGACTGCAACAACCAGCTGCGCAAGAAGCAGGAGTTTCGCGACGTCTTTTGCGGCGCGCAGAGTCTGATAAAGCACACAGAGAGCGTCAGCCACGCGGACCTCACGCTGCCGTGGGAGGTGGACGAAAAAGAGCGCAAGGCCATTCTCGACGCGCGGGAGCGGGAGCGGCGCCGGCAGCTCTCAGAGGAGTACAAGGCGAACGAGAAGGTCGTCACTTCCGCCGCCGCCGCCGCGCCGCGGTCGCTGTTTGAAAACTCTGCCGGCGGCGGCGGCGAAGATGGCAACAATAGCACCAACAAGAAGAAGAAACTCTACAAGTATGACGAGGCGCCGCCAGAGGTGGACCGCACGCACTTTCTGCGCGCCGTTGACTGGACGAGCCTCAAGGCCCGCAAGCAGGCACAGGAAATGCTCAAGGAAAAGGAGAGCCGTACCGGCATCCGCACTTTTACCTCCGGCGACGCCAAAACGAGCGGCAAAATCGTGGGTAACGAAGACACGGCCGGGTATGGCATGGAGGGTCTCACAGGCAACAACAGCCAGACGGTAGGA
Source organism: Kentomonas sorsogonicus (assembly GCA_030347455.1). Lineage (NCBI taxonomy): Eukaryota > Euglenozoa > Kinetoplastea > Trypanosomatida > Trypanosomatidae > Kentomonas > Kentomonas sorsogonicus. The sequence continues at coordinate 198,703 of JAQOSZ010000110.1, read as the reverse complement.
TCGTACAACCATCACGACAGCCACACATCTGCGGCGGCGCAGACACTTAATCGAAATGCGTATCAGAAGCGGCCGTCAGCCGTGGTGGACGAACGGCGCGGCGCCGACCGCCCGCGCGTGACGAAGCCTAAGAACCAATTCGACGGCATGCAGGAGATCATTCTCGGTAATCTCGGGTACGATATGTCGCAGTGCACCGCCGCGGAGGCCATCGCGGACCTAAAGAGGCGCCGCGCCAACGGCGGCTACACGGCTTCCCCTAATAATAATAGTAATAGTAATGGTAATGGTGATAGTAATGGTGGCCGTCCGCAGCCCCGCAGTGTGGAGGCCAACAACAGCGGCACGCGCGGCGGCGCCTACTACGTGGATACGGACGGCAGTACGGTGTTCATCGCCAACAACACCTCCGGCGCGGGAAAGAAGACGGAGAATGGGAGCAATAAGAATAATTTCCTGGCGGAGGTGACGAGTGATCCGATCAGCGCGTGGAATGTGAAGGTGCTGTAAAAAAAAAAGAATGGAGTTGAGGGGAGGTTTAAAAAAAGAAAAGAAAAGAATCAATAACGGAGCTAATTGCTTAACTAATAATAAAGTACGTATAGTAGAGTTATGCCTACAAATCTATTATGCACCGTTTCTTTTTTCCTTCTCTTCGCCGTCTCTCTCTCTCACCTACCTTTTGTTTTTTTTCCAAACTCACTGCTTCAATGTAATTTATGTAAATCTACCTTCTTGGAATGAGGAAACACCTCATCGTTTTTTCTTCTTTTTTCTTCTTCTTTTTTTGCTGTCTATTTCACATGTTTCTAGATTAATCGCTGAGGGAGGTAGTGGAAGAGGGACTCACGTGTTTAAAAAAAGGAAGAAAGAGTGAGCCCCATTGCCTCCCTCACTCGATCTGTGTGCCACTTTGGCTCTTTTCATTTTTCTATTGTACTTTGCGTTTCCTTCTCCCTTCAGGGAGATATTAAAAAAAAAAGTCTTTTTTTTTTCGCTTTAGAAGAATTTACGCCTCTCCTTATTTATATAAATACAAATGTAAACCACACTTAACGTACGACTATCCGTATGTACCAACAACAGCAACAACAGAAAAGAGACGCACAAAGAAAAAAAAGGGAATAGGCGTTGCTATGCCATTCATTTTGTGCGTTCTTTCTTTCGATGAGATGACCCAATCCGTATGTTTAAAAATTTCACGAACACGACAACAATAATAACAACAACAGCAAACAACAACGTGAGTGCAATTGGCGGAAAGCAAAAAAAAAAAAAAATATACAGAGGAAATGTATCTTGCTTTATTGCCAAGACATACGTGTGTGTGGGAGTGGAGAGTGGATAATAATAGTAATAATAACACCCGTTTCCTTTGCACTTCTTCTCCTTCACCTTCGCTGTTCTTGGTACCTTCACTTTTAGTTGTGACGTGTGTTTCTTTCTTCCTTTCTTTTCCTCACGACTGATGCCGTTAGGAAAAAAAAGGAAAAGAAGGAAACACTGCTTTCATGATGAATCAACTCTCATCTTTATCACTTTTGTTTGTTTTTTCACGTCTCCTCATTCCCTCTTCGACTTTCTCTTTCCCACTTCTGCCTCTTGAAATAAAAGGTCTTTTATTTAGGATACTGTCATTTCCTGCTTTACACGAGACAGGAGAAAAATAAACAAAGTCCCTTCCCATCTCTCTTTTTTTTGAGCACGATAGCTTTTTTTTTTTTTTAAGAGTGAGACGCCCTGAAACCAATCACCAACAATAGATATACTCTCAAAAAGAAATAAAAAGATGAATCAAGGACCCGGGGGTTTTTACCCTCCCAGCAATAATAGCGCTAACACTACCGATAGTAGTAGTAGCCATACTTACGGCAGCGCAGGAGCTAACTCCAGCTACATCCGTCCCCCCGGCTCTGTTACTCCCGGCTCCGCCGTTCCCTACCTCTCTGGTCCTCCCCAGGCGTTGTCCTCCAACCCTTCTCACTCTTCGTTTTCCTCACCTTTTCAACCGCCGCATCAACAACAACAACAACCCTACACTAATCAATATAACGGACCACCCAACCATCGTTATTACAATGGCAATCAAAGCGATAGTAATAATCATATCAATAACAATAATAATACGAACTACGGACAACACAACAGATACGGCAGTAATAGTAATATGAACAACTCGTATCGGAGTAATAATAACAACAATTATCAGCGCGGGGGTGGAAATTTCGGCGGTGGCAGAGGATATGGCTACCAACACCAAAACAACAGCAACAACAACAATGATAATAATAGTAATAATAGCAGTGGTAATAATTATAATAACTATCGCCACCACAACGGGGGCGGCTCTTATCCACCGTCGCGGCGCTACAACGGAAATGGAAATGGAAATGGAGGGGGGGAGGAATGAGCCGCCAGCAGCAGCAGCACCGCAGCGGCGCTGGCGAGACCATCTATTCCAGCAAAAACGCGACGGGTGTCATCCGGTGCCGCCTGCTAGGGCAGCACCCGAGCGCGACCGGCAGTCAGTGGCTGCGGGCGCTCTACCCAAACCCAGACTATGGCAACCAGCTCTGTCTGCTGGTGTCTGATTTTGTCCACTTTTTGGTGAATGAGTACACCATTAATGTGCAGCGTTACTCTATTGATGTGATGCGGGTTTCGTCTTCCTCTTCTGAAACGGCGGGAGGGGGCGATAATAATAATAATAATAATACCCCCGGTGAAGGGTCCGGTGCGACGACGGTGGAGAAGACGCGTCTGGGAATGAGTGATTTAATTTACAACTACAACGTGCTCGAGGTCACTATTAATGAGAAGCGATTCAACAGTAGCAACGCGGTCACCACCACCACCACCGCTGCTGCTGCGACTGCTGCTACCGGTGGTGTTGGCGGAGGCGGCGCGGTTGGCTCTGGTGAAATCAGCAGTAACACCAATAATAACAACAGTAGTAACACGACTGCCACTTCTGCTAGTAGACTTAATAATAAAGGAATGGGCGGCGGAGATGACTACGACTCGCTGATGGCTGCCTTGGTGGGTGCCGCGCCGGACGGGCCACATCTTTTCCATTCTAACAGTCACACACATTCTGACCTTGACAACAACAGCGCAAACACTGCTATTCCTACTGGCACTAGTGGTAATAGTAGTAGGGCAGGTAACGCGAAACAAGGTCTCAATAATAACATAGTAATAATAACAACAGAGGAGGAGGAGGAGGAAAAGGTAACAACGGCAGTAGTAGTAATAACAGCAGCATTAATAATGCAATGTGTATGATGTTCGACGCGCGTCTGTTGCCTCGCGCGGCGCGCCGCCGTGACTTGACTCAATTCAGTGACGAAAAACTTCAAATAATAATCGACACCAATCTAAACAGCGCGACTAGCAGCAATAGCAACAACAACAACAACAACAACTCCACTACTACCAGCAACTGCTACAACAACATCTACTACTACTACTAACACTACTACCACGCCTAATGTTGGGAGCGCGAGTACGGCCGTTGTTGCCGCCGCCGCACCGCCGCCTGCCGTCCCCCAGAGTGACCCCCTTCAGTGGGAGCGCGAGGTGCGACGGTGCGAGCGTCGCTTTCCACTCGTCGAACCCGAAATTGCGGAGGCGGCGCTGGCGCGGCTGCAAGTCATGCGAGAGGCGCACGCAGCCGCGCGGGGGGCTCAGCGGCGGCGGCGGCGGCAGCGGGAGCGGAGGCAGCGCCGAAAACAGAGACGGCAGCGGCGGCGGGAGAGGGAGGAGCGTAAAAGACAGCAGCAACAACAACAAATACAACAACAAATATGAACAAGAAGAGGGAGAAGAAGAGGAGGGGGAGCACATTCAACAGCAGAGTGGCACTGACACTACCAATGGAAATGAAAGTGGAAACAGTGGTGGTGCCATTGGTGCGTCTCGCACACGTAGACATCATCACAACAACAACGACAACCACGCAACGCTCATACTACTACTACTACTACTAATACTACCAATACCGCTGCTGCCGGCAGTGATAATGACGATGAGGTGACGGTACCGACAGCGATTATGGCAAGGACGGCTACGGTGCGAAGGAGTATGAAGAGTTCATGAGGGCCGCTCTGGGCGTCGACGTAACGAACATCATCGACAACAATAATATTAATAACAATAATAGTAGTTTCAACAACAGTCACGAGAGTGAGAGTGAAGAGGCCAGCGATCCCGTGGCGGCGGCGGCGGCGCTGCTCTTCTCTCTTGGGCAGCACCAGCGGCAGCAGCGGCGGCCCTCAACTCGGAAGAAATGCCCCACGCGCATTTGCTGACGTTTGTTCGCCTGCGAACCGACGGGGACGGCACGCCCAGTGACGCGTCGTCTCTCTCTTTTTCCTCCCGCGACTCCTACCTCTCCTCTTCTTGCTCTTCTTCTTCTTCTTCATCTTCCTCCTCTTGTTTGTCTTTCCGAGGCGGAGAAAACAACGGGGAAGAAAACAATACCATTCATGCCGGCGGGGGTGACGGCGATGAAGGGAGTAACCGTCATGCGACTTGTACTGATGCTATGATACACCACAATAATAATAATAATAATAATAATAGTAATAATAATAGCAGCAGCACCAACGGCAGTCCGGCCCCCACCAAGGGCGTCCTAACGGGTGGAAGAAGAAGGCAGCGCTGGCGGAGGCGCGAGGCGGGTCGGCGCAGACTCGGACGCCGGGGGGCGAAACACACCCGCGGGGTCTCTGATCCCCCCTTCCGTAATTGCATCCACAACAACAACTACAACTACTACTACTCATACAAATAACCATAATAATAGTAGTAGTCGTAATAACGCTGCTATTTCCCCCGCGGCCATCACTGTCGTCCCGTGTGCCCTCTGCGGCCTCGCCCCCTTCGCCGCTGTGTGTCTCTCAGACCGCTTCGTGGCGGACGCATTGGCCATCGATCCCTCCCGGCCGGCGCCCGACTCTGGAGATACACAACAATATCAACATCAGCATGAGCAGAGGCGGTCGAGGGAGCGGCGCGGGCGCCGCGATCGCCGCCACACACCACACGCAGGCGGCGGCGGCGGCAGTGATGGAAACGGTCTGGAGACGGGTACATGTGGGGTGGCGGCACTGTACGCCGGCGGCGGGAGGGATGCCAACGCCCGCCACCTGCGGCAGCTGCTGGAGAGCAAAGCGCCCCTCTGCCTGCGCTGCGGGGCGGTGTGCTGCGCCGGCTGCTACGCCGCTACACAGCAGTCCCTGCCCGCCGCCGCCCTTTCCTCCACGGCAGCAGCCATGTGCCCTGTGTGCGGAGGGGCGGTGCGCGCGCCGGCGGTGGTGAGCGAGGAGGCGTATAAAGAGCTGATTCTCGCCCGCCGCCGCGCCGCCGCCGCTACGCACGAGCGGAAGACAGAGACACAGGACGGTGACGGCGGCACCGAAGGGATGAAGGCCGAAACGGAGGCAGAGACAGAGGGGACGGCCGCGGGTGGCGTGAAGAGGGAGAGCAGCCGTGTAGTAGCCGGCGGCGGCGCTGGCCTCCTCCCCTTCCCCCTCCTCCTCCTCCTCCGCGGCGCCGCTGACGGGTCTTAAACGGCCGCGCAGTGACGCGGGTGAGGACGGACACGCCACAGCCCTCAAACATGCGGAGTCGTCGCCACTGCTGCCGCCGAATGCCTCTGCTGCGTCCGCGTCTGCTGCGTCTGCCTCTGCCTCCTCCCTCCTCCCTTCCGCCACGCCAGGGGCGGCGGCGGCGGCGGTGCTGACGGAGGCAGAGGTGGCGGCGCTGCGGCGCGGGGTGGCCGTCTTTCTGACGGCTCTGTACAGACAGAAGGTATCGGCGCTTCGGACGAGCGCTGGAGAAACAGGGAGGTGAAAAAGAGGCTCTCTCTCTCTCTCTCTCTATGTGAGAGTGTGTTTGTGTGAACGACTTTTTCGCCTTCTCCACGCTGTGCGTTTTAATGAAACCTTGTGACTTTACGGTGACTTTATAACAGGGAAAAAAAAGACAAAGAAGACAAGTGAAAATAGCGACCTTTTCTGCGAATGATGACAGTTAATTGATCCACCTCCTTTGCGATGTCCTCTCTGTTGTGGAGACGATGCAATGTGCTCTCTCGGTAGAGTGAAAAAGCTATTATTGTCACCACGAAAAGCCAATAAAACGAAGGAGAACAGGGGTGAATGCAAAATGGGTCTTGTTTTTCTCGATTAGGTGGCCAAAGACAAAACAAAACAAAACAAAAACAAACAAACACTATCTGCGCCTCTTCCACGTGTACATATCACCACTTTCTTTTTTCGTGCGCTCTTTTTGTTTTTCTCTCTTGTCTTGCTCATCATTTCATTAACGCATCTCTCGCTCCTCCTTCCCTCCTTCCCTCCCCCTCCTCTGCCCCCACCCCTCTCACGCACTCCCCTGAAGTTTGTTATCTCGTTTTTATTTTTAGCACAACGTATTTAGCATAACGTATTTTTTTTCCCTCAAAAAATATTGCGTGTACTTGTTTTTTGTTGAACCAGTATTCAGACAAACAAGAAGAGAAGACCACCGCGAAGTTAAGAAAGCACACAGTTAAAATACCCCCTTTTCCCCACATAACGACGTAAACGACACACACCAAAAACAACATCCGTCGCTCATTAGTCACTCCCCACCGTTATCTTACCTTCTCTCTCTCCCTGTATCTCTCTCTCTCTCTCTCCTATTTGCCCTCACAAGTCCCCATGTCCGACGTCCCTAGCAGCGCCTGGGAGGCGCACCTGCAGGCGCAGCAACTCATGGCGGAGGAGCTGCGGGCCGCGCACGCCGCGCGCATCGCGGAGAAGGACGAGCGCATTCAGGAGTTACTGCGGGAGGTGTCGCGTCTGCAGGAGCAGCACAGGGAGGAGAAGAGTCGGCTGGAGGAACAACACAGGGAGGAGAAGAGTCGGCTGGAGGCACAGCTGGCGGCGGCGCTGGGGAGGAATGAGAGGCTGCTGCAGGCGTTTCAGGAGGGCGTAGAGCGGGAGAGTCGCGAGAGGGACGACATGCGCGACGCGGCGGAGCGCAACCAGCGGGACCTGGCAAAGGAGTGGCGGGACAGGCTGGAGGGAGAGCAGGAGCGGTGGGCGGCGGAGCGCGCGCGGCTCAGCGGCCGCATACAGGACCTGGAGGCGCGCCCGGACGTCCTCACCCCCACTGTGCAGCAGATAGCCACGCTGGTTCAGAAGCAAGTGATACACAACAGCATCAACGCCGAGCTGCAGCTGCTAGTGCAAGAGGAGGCGCAGGGACGTCAAACACTGACATCAGAGGCGGCGGCGGCGCGCCGTGCATTGGAGCGGCAGCGGGGCGAGTCACTGAAGCAACTACCCGCGCGCGAGGCCGCCCGTGCGGAGGCTGTCTTCGCCGCCCGCGGGTTGTCTATGAGTCAGCTGCGCCGCACCCACCTGGGCAAGGGGCTTACTAACGGCTATAACTCCTACGCTGCCGGGGAGGGTCTGTACAACCTGTTTCTGGCGCTGCGCCCCGGCGGCCCCGTCGACAGATTCGCCATGCGGGGGTTGCTCAAGGGCGAGGTCAACGCGACTGCCCTATGGTTTCGAACGAACAATGCTAACAGGAACTATCCTTACACCAACCAGTCTCCAGTGGTCCCTACCGCCGAGGCCTACGAGTTGGTCTCACAAGTGCTGTGCCACCTCCCGGCGCTACGGTCGCTGCGCCTCACTAATTTCCCGCCGCTGTCGACCCACAGCCTCGAGTGGGTGGCGCACCTCCCGCGGTGCATGCAGGAGTTGCGACTGGAGGGCGTAAGCTACACCGCCGCCGACCTCCGCGAGATGCACCGCCGCCGCGGGAGGTGCACCTTCACTCTGTACGTCAGCAGCAATCAGTGTACCGACTGGGGAGAGCTGAGGAACTCAGGTATTGCCATGTTTGCGCGAACAGAACTAACGGCTGAGCTGGGTGGAATGATCAGCTGGACTTGATCCCGACGCTGGAGCGTACTCTGCGTAGCGTGCCACGTCCCTAACGGAAATATCTCTCTCTTTGTCTTTGTCATTGTCTCTCACTCTCACTCACTCTCTCTCTCTCTCTCTCTCTCTCTCTCTCTCTCTCTATGTGAGAGTGTGTTTGTGTGAACGACTTTTTCGCTTTCTCCCCGCTGTGTGTTTTAATGAAACCTTGTGACTTTACGGTGACTTAATAAAGGAAAAAAAAAGGACAAAGAAGACGAGTGGAAATAGAGACCTTTACTGCGAATGATGATTGCTTCCTTTGCGATGTTCTCTCTCTGTTGTGGAGACGATGCAATGTGCTCTCTCGGTAGGTTGAAAATCTATTATCGTCACCGCGAAAAGCCAATAAAACAAAGGAGAACAGGGGTGAATGCAAAATGGGTCTTGTTTCTCTCGATTAGGTGACCAAAGGAAACAAACAAACAAAAAACACTATCTGCGTCTCTTCCACATTTACATATCACCACTTCCTTTTTTTCGTGCGCTCTTTTTTTTTCCTCTCTTGTTTTTTTTTCATCATTTCATTAACGCATCTCTCGCCCCCTCCCTCCCTCCCTCCCCCTCCTCCGCCCCCACCCCTCTCACGCACTCCTCTGCGGCCTGAAGTTTGTTTTCTCGTTTTTTTTTTATATATTAGCACAACGTATTTAGCATAACGTATTTTTTTCCCTTCAAAAAAATAAATTACGTGTACTTTTCACAATCGTAAACGTTTTTTTTTCTTGTTGAACCAGTATTCAAACAAACAAGAAGAGAAGACCACCGCGAAGTTAGGAAAGCACACAGTTAAAATACCCCATTTTCCCCACATAACGACGTAAACGGCACACACCAAAAACAACACCCGTCGCTCATTAGTCTCTCCACACCGATATCTTACCTTCTCTCTCTCTGTTTCTCTCTCTCTTTCTTTCTCTCTCTTCTATTTGCCCTCGCGAGTCCCCATGTCCGACGTCCCTAGCAGCGCCTGGGAGGCGCACCTGCAGGCGCAACAACTCATGGCGGAGGAACTGCGGGCCGCGCACGCCGCGCGCATCGCGGAGAAGGACGAGCGCATTCAGGAGTTACTGCGGGAGGTGTCGCGTCTGCGCGACACGGGTGAAGAGGAGAAGCGCAGGCTCGAGGAGAAGCTAGAAAAGGCGCAGGGCAAGTACGAGGAAGATCTTCGCACGGCGCAGGAGCAGCACAGTGCGGAGAAGACCAAGTTGGAGGCGCAGCTGGCGGAGTTGCAGGGCAAGTACGACAGGATGCGTCAGGCGTTCCAGGATGGCATCGAGCGGGAGAGTCGCGAGCGCGCGGCGCTGCACGACAAGCACGAGCGGGCGATGGACGCCGTGCGGGAGACGGGCGAGCGCGATCGTCTCGCCATGGCGCGGGAGTGGGCGGAGGCGCTAGAGACGGAGAGGGGGCGGCTGCACACGCTGCTGCGCGAGCAGGAGGCGCGGCACGCCGCGGAGCGCACGCAGCTGCTCTCGCGCCCGGACGCCCTCGCCCCCGCGCTCGCCGACCTGGCCACCTGCCAGCGCCTCATCGCGGGCCATCTGATGCTGCCGGCCGCGCTGCAGGAGATCGCCAGCGAGGAGCAGCGGGCGCGCGCGCAACTGGTGACACAGCTGCAGGCGGCGGCGGAGGCGGCGCGCCGTGTCTTGCACCAGCAGTGGGAAGCCTCCTTGAAGCAAGTCCGCGCGCGCGAGGCCGCCCATGCGAAGGCTATCTTCGCCGACCGTGGGTTGTCCATGAGTGAGCTGCGCCGCATCCACCTGGGCAAGGCGGGGTCTGCTAATGGCGGTGCCTCCTACGCTGCCGAGGAGGGTCTGTACAATCTGTTTCTGGCGCTGCGCCCCGGCGGCCCCGTAGACGCCTTCGCCATGCGGGAGTTGCTAAAGGACGAGACCAATGTGACTGACCTACGGTTTCAAGCAAACAATCCAAACAACGGCTATTATTATCACGGTAAAAAGTCCCAAATGCTCCCTGCTGCCGAGGCCTACGAACTGGTCTCACACGTGCTGTGCCACCTCCCGGCGCTACGGTCGCTGCGCCTCACTGCTTTCCCGCCGCTGTCGACCCACAGCCTCGAGTGGGTGTCGCACCTCCCGCAGTGCATGCAGGAGTTGCGACTGGAGAGCGTAAACTACACCGTCGCCGGCCTCCGCGAGCTGTACCGTCGCCGTGGGAGGCGCACCTTCACTCTGTACGTCAGTTACAGTTACTGCACCAACTGGGGAGAGCTGAGGAACTCCTCTTCATCCAGTTCAACGCAAACAAAACTTAAGGCTGAGCTGGGTGGAATGATCAGCTGGACTTGACCCCAACGCCGGAGCGTGCTCTGCGTAGCGTGCCACGTCCCTAACGGAAATAATTCTCTCTATCTCTATCTCTATCTCTTTGTCTTTTCTTCTTTCCCTTTCCCTTTCCCTTTTTCTTTGCCTTTATCTTTCGCTTTCACTTTCTCTCTCTCTCTCTCTCTCTCTCTCTCTCTTCTCTCTCTCTCTCGCTCTATTTTCTTTTTCTCTGTTTTTTTTTTTCTTGTGCCACGGCGTGCTACACACACACACACATGAAAAAAAAAAGCATGAAAGAAAAAGAAGATATATACACTTTGAAAAAAAAAAATGTTTTCTGGTAAGCTCCGACAATTATTTTTTTGAAAAAAATAGAGAATGGCAAACTATCGAGTGTGAACGAGACATGACGTCGCGGGTTCTCTCTCCTCTCCTCTGCAGAAGGCTTATCCTCTTGCTCGGCCTTCAATTTCTCTGCCTTCCCGAACCCTGCGACGTGGTGCTATACACCACCTGGGGCAGCACAACACGGGTCTCGGGAAGGCGGGGCCTTGCTTTCTTGCCCTGTATTGCACCGTTAGTAGATCTTTTTGTCGGTTCAACTACCAAATATCTGGAAAAAAACTTATATAGTCAGTTAATGTAATATTGGTGATGCCAATGAGCGGAAAGGAAGAAGTTACATCACACGGAGGAATCTTCCCGCGATACGAAGAGCTGCAAACGCTCTGCTCTGCGAGTCTCGCTTCTTCCCATTTTTTTTGTTTCCCTCATCGAATCGCCACTCGTGCTCGGCATCACAAGGATAGACATATTCTCTCCATAAATCTTTCCAATCTATACTCAAGCGTGCATGAATACTTGCCACGGCGTACACCACGCGTGTGGTTGATGATGTATGGACGTTTTTTTTTTCAAAATAGTTGTTGTTTCTCTCTCCGCTCTATTCTGAGACCTATACGCTGCTAAACTTGCAGTGCTCTGAGCTCTTATACCGTTATACCTACAGGTTTTGCTTTCCTTTTTCCTCCTCCCTCATTCTTCTCCCCCCTCCCTCCCTGCTCTTCTTCTTCCTTCCCCACTCCTCGCTACTCCTTTCCCGCTCCTCTTTTTCTATAAAATTGTTCGCGCCACCAAAGAACCACAATCTTATTCTAAACTAAACTACAGCTTTATAGCATTTCAAATCACTCCAACATAAAGTCGTCAACTAACTCGCACGGTTTCAAAAAAAAAAAAAAAAAAAAGAAATAAAGTGAATAGAATCAAGTATTAATCCCCAGCCAAAAAGCAGAAGGGGCTTCAACAACCACAACAGTGAGCAAAAGAATTGCCATCAACGACACACACACACACACACACACACCCAATAAAAGGAAAAAACATAAATGCCACAACTGCACGCGGTGTATTTGTTCCAGTACGACCTGACAAACGGCGCGGCGTCGCAGTTGGCGCCGCTGCTGCTGGGGCGCCCGCTGGAGGGTATCTGGCACACGTCGATCGTTCTCCACAACACCGAGTTCTACTTTGACGGCGGCGTCGGTGTCGTACGCGACGCGCTGCCGGGCAGTGCGGCGGGTAGCAGCGCCACTCAGGCGCCGCCGCCGCACAATCCCCGCAGCCGCTTTGGGGCACCGCTGCACAAGGTGTTTCTGGGGGAGACGAGCGTCAGCAAGGAGACTTTCATTACCGAGTTTGTCATTCCCCACAACCGTGACGCGCCAGCCCCGGCCTCCGCGGGCGTATCTGGTCAGCAGCAGCAGCGGCAGCGGTGTTACTTTGGTCCCAACTCGTATCACCTGCTGCAGAACAACTGCAACCACTTCACCTACGCCGCCTATCAATATCTCTTTCCCACCAACAACACACCACCACCTCACCTTCTTCTGCTTCATCGGTTGTGCGGGCGCGTGTGCAGCCGTACCCGGACGGAGTGAAGAATATGATTCCCGACCTCCTCTCCACGCCCATTGGCCAAATGCTGCGACCCACGCTGGAACAGATGACGTCAAACCCCAACCCTGGCACAGGCGCCAACTCCTACAACACGAGCAACAACAGTAGTAGCATTAGTGGCAGTGGCGCTGGTAGCGGTAGCGGCGGCGGCGGCGGTGCGGCCGCCTCTCCCGACCGCGCGAGTAAAAACGCGATTCACAGCAAGTGGGTGTGCAAGGGCTTCCTGTCGCCCAAGAAGGCTCTCACAGAGGACGAGCGCGAGGAGCTGGAGCTCGCGGCTGTCATGATGGAGAGCAACGAGATTCTCGAGAGTTATCTGGAGGCGGAGTGCGGCGGCGCGGCGGCAGGAATAATAATAATAATAAGAGTGTGGACGGCGGCAAGGACGGCCTGACGCGCACCACCGAGTGCCTGGAGCTCATTCTCGGTGCTCTCGAGCGCGTTCTGCAGCACCCAATGGACTCTAAATACCGCACGCTGTCCCCCGCCAGCCGCGCGTACGTGACGACGGTGCAGCCCTTTGAGACGTACGGCGCCTCCACACTGCTGGAGCTCTGCGGCTTTGAACTAATGACCCTGTCGTCTGTGGCGACGTCCGGCAAACAACAACAACAACAACAACAGCCGCCGTCCTCTTCCTCTTCCTCCTCCCCCCTTTCGAGCACGAAGCCGAGCGGTGGCGGCGGCGACGGTAACACAGCGTCCGCGGCGGCGGAAGAGGAGGAGGAGAAGAAGTGGGTGCTATTGGACCAGCGGGCGAGCAAGGAGGTGCTCTCCTTCATGTACACGTTTGTGGAGGAGCTCAAGGAGAGGGTAGAGACCGCGGCGATGGTGCGTCTTTCACAGGCGGATGCGGCGCGGGAGGCGGCGGCAGCAGCCGGAGGTGCGGGGAAATGACTGCTTCCGGTGAGGGGCGGGCAAAAGGTGACTGCGAGTGGGTCTGCTACTGATGCTGATGATAACGAACACAGCAAAGATGGTAAGTACGACGATCACAGTAAAGACAATAGCGGTAGCAAGAATAGGGAGGCGGCGAGTGAGGACGCGAAGGGCAGCAGTCGTGCTGCTTCGCCCTCGTCCGTATTACCATCATTACTATTATCATCATCATCAGCAGCAGCATCAGTAGCGACGGAAGCATTACCGCCTCCGCCGCCGCTTCTCTTGGCGTTTCAGCGCGTGCCGCTGCCGGAGGGCTCCTTCCCTGTTATTGTGAACCAAAACATCATAATAAAGGACGAGGGGAGGCGGATGGGGAAGTGTGACGTAGTGGCCACTTATGAGCCCAATACTGACGAAACTGCCATTGCTCCACCCAGCACTCGACAGACAGCGACGGCGGCGCATTCGTTCTCTTGCGGGACAGAACCGGCACATAGTATACCAGCACCAACTGCAGAGGCAAGAAACACAGAAGCGATCGACAACACCCTTTCCTTTCTCCAAAGAGGCAGAGACTACCAGTTGGTACTCTCCTTCAAGTGCGTCCCGCCGCCGTCCTCCGCTTTTTCACAACAAGCGAAAACGACTGCAGCGGCACCGTCGGTATCCGCGGAGCCCTCAGGTCCTCACTATTACAGCTACGGTAAATGCATCATGCAAGCGCGGGTTGTTGCCACCAGCGGAGAAGCTACGCTCGAAAGTAGTTGTAAGAAAAGAAGCAGCGGAGAGACACAACAGGTACCAAGATGCGCGGCAGGTGCAATGAAAGCCGGCGCGCCCCACATGGAAAAAGAGGGAAAAAGAGACACGGTCGGAGAAGGAGAAGAAAAAAGCGAAGTGCGCAGAGGTACGCCAATGAACGCGGTATTGTTCCCACGTGATGCAGAATGCGAACATCATAAAAACCCTATAAAGAAACGCATTCCGGATTCACAAGAAAATGGAGTTCCAGTTTCGGAATTGCGGCGGGTCATAAACGAGTTCTTTGCCTCTGGGAAAAACTCTGCGCCGTCACCACTTTTTCCCCTCTCTCGTTTGCTTGCGCCTTCTCTACAGAGCCGAAGCCGTGAAACGCTTTCTACTAACAATAATAACAGTAACGCATCTACAGAGGAGGCCTCTGAGCAACAGCACCACCGCAGCGGTTCTCGCTCCGCAAACCAGTTGGAGATCGTCAGCTGCGAAATGTATTACAGCGACAACACTACCGGGACGGAGGTGGCGCTACCGCCGGTGCTGTTTCCTTCTGTCCAATTCCTGTGTCTTTGCCCGCAGACGAAAAAGAGGGAGGGTGAAAGCGGTCGTACCGCTATTGATCGTGCAGACTCCTCTTCACTCTCATCTGCCTCCCCTACCACCACTACTACTGATGCTGTCCAGCGCGACATGCATGCGAGCACTACTACTACTACTACTCGTGGTATTACACGTCATAATAGTAGCAATAAAAAAAGTACTTGTGAATCGGACAACGCTTCTTGTAATGGACGGGAAAACAGCGTCCTGTCTGCCGACGATCTTTGCTGGGTTCCGGCCTATTTAATCGAGGAGTATTTTGTCAAGACTAGGAACGCAAAGCACACGATAGCGCCGTTACTGTCATTGTCGGACGCAAGTGCCAAGAAGGCCACCACTGCTGCCGCAACTGACAACAAAAGAAGCAGTAGTAATAACAACCATAATAACTGCACTACTACTTCTACTACTACTAACAAGAATAATAACGATGGTGATAATAATAACGATGAGGGTTGTGTCAATAACAGTTTTGATTTCATCTTTTACGATGAGGATTGCGTTGTTTCAGACGCTAACAATCGCAGTAACCGGAACACCAACGAAAGTACTCCTTATATTTCTAATACAGCGGTGGGTTACGGTGCTTCCGTAGCGCAGTCTCTTCGTGATCGCATTGCCTCCTTGTTTGGTGGTCCCGTCGCGTCTCGCGATAATACCTGCAACCAATCACCTCAAAGAGAACCCTTCAGCCTCCACCACCACCGCCATCACCGCCGCCGCCGAGTCGTTATCACGCGCGCGTCAATCAAGGCGAAGTTTTGACCCTTTTCTGATGCTATTTGACACAGCAGCGACCGACGACAACGACGGGTATGATAAAGACGGGACGCATCACGACAGTACAAATGAAAAGACCTCCAAGAGCAGCTGTGGCCGCAGCGCCGCCACCACCAACAGTCAATTCCGCTATCTCCTCCCCAGCGTTCACTGCGGTTACGGATTTTTTGAAGAGTCAGAGCGGCGCGACACAAGTGAACAGACGAGAAACAACCCTGGACACCATATTAATAGTAATGATAATAGTAATAACAATAGTGATAATATTACTAGTCGCGATACTGTTGATGTAGCCAACTCCCTGGAAGTTCGCATTCCGTACGGCGGAAATTGCAGCGTCGCCTCCGAGGGCGGCGCGGCGCAAGTCCTGTGCGTCCGCAGCCGTCTGCAGAGATTTCTCAGCCGTCATCATCATCCCACTGATCGCAACGACGCCAACACTGGTAATAATAATAACAATAATAATATTAGTAATGTCGACGACAATGGCCAATCGCACCACGATCGTCCTAGAGAACCTACTGACTTCTTCTCTCGCAGCGCCGCTCAATTCACGAGAGAGTATCTGAGAATGACGGCTGGCGAGCGCGCGCGGCAGCGATTGCTGTTTGAGAACGGCTTTCCCCTCGGCAGCGTTGAGGAGCTGTTCCGGTGGGAGCTCTCACTGAACTTGCTACGCCTGCAAGAGAGGGCAAACCACAATCGAAACAGTCGCGCTGTCAAGGAGAAGAGAAAGAAGAAGAAGAAGGACAACAACAACAACAACAATAATAATAACAATGCCAACACCAACATGACGAGTACACACGTCACTGAGGAGGAAGCGGTGGTAAAGACGGTGGCGGCGACTGCGGACACTGTTGATGTGGAGAGGGACGAGGTCGAATTCAACATCGATGCTGCGGCGAGACACACGGAGAAATACGCCGCCCTCTCTCATACAGGCCATTCCGCTGCCAGGAATGCTGTCTCGAGCACCCAGGGAAAAGCGGACGAAAACGAGAAATGTCACTGCCAACACCATCAGAACGACGGCGGTGAGGAAACGGAAGAGAAGGAGGACGGGAGCGCTGCTGCTGCGATGGAGTATCTGCGCGATCGGGATGACGGCAGCATGCGACTCCTTGTGTGCCATGACATGCGAGGGGGATATCAGCCAAACGAGTACCCCGTCTTTTACGCGAACAATGCAGGCGGAAGCTGCAGACAGCAGAGGCAGCAGCGGCAGAGGCGGTGGGGTGGAGGGGAGGCGACGTGAACACGCACGACGCTGCTGGCTGTGATGCCGCCGGCACTGATGATAGTACTACTACTACTACTACTACTAATAATAATAGTAATGATAGCGATGCATTAAGAAAAACAAGGGGGAAGGGAAAGAAAGAAAAAGAGGACACAGACGACGAAAAGGTGCAGCGGTGCATTCGCGAGTGCTACGATTTTGAGTACGCGGCTCTGATGGATAGTTTCTGCTACTTCTCACACGCCTTCATCTCCGTTCCCCCGCGAGAGATAACGGAAAAGGTGCGAAAAAATAGCGTTTGCCGAGTTGTTTCATCATCATCCTCTTTTTCTTCTCCTTGTTTTCGCGACCCTCGGAAGTTGGCGAGCGCCAGTAATGACGATAACAGTAGTAATAGTAGTAGTAGTAGTAGTAGTGATGATAGTGATTCTACTACTACTATCGGCGGTGACTGCAGGGACAGTACCCCGAGACCACATCATAGTTTTAATACTCCTTTTAATAGTAGTGGTAATAGCAATAGCAGTGGTGGTGACAATAGTATCGGCAGCACTCCCGTTCTCGCCACTATTCTCACAGAAGGGCCTCACGGCGAAGCGTTTTTGCGCTATCTTTTAACCGATGATGCGGAGGACGACGGTGATGGCAAAATTACAGAGAATAACAACAACAATATAATAATAATAATAATAATGATAATAACAGCAGCAAGAGTGATGATAATTGTTCTGATGACTCCAGCTGTGACCCTACAGCCGCCGCACTCCGTCGCCTGAAATGCAAACTACTGAACGACTCGGTACTGCCGCGAGGCTCCTTTGTCTATCAAAGTAAAACGCCTGTGCGAGGCGCTGAAGCGATTAGCGAAGTTTTACCGCTTTGACGGGTATCTCTTCAACATTGAAAACTCCGTTCAAACTGGGAATACCTCTGCCAACAGGAATCAAAATGTAGGGGCCCAGAGTCGTCTCCTGTACAACAACACGCATTCTGACTCCAAGTCTGCCGAAAACGTGGCTAAGATTATGTACTGGGTGGAGGAGCTTCGCCGCACACTCAACAGCCCTAGCGATGATGATGATGGTCGGAGAGACAGCGGCGTCACTCACCATCACACAAGTCGTGCGTATACTGTGCTGTGGTATGATGCTGTCTGCGCCTCAGGAGCTTTGGTGTATCAGAACTACCTGACGCCGCACAACGTGGGCTTTTTTGACTGTTGCGACGGTATCTTTCTCAACTACTTTTGGCACCCGCACCGGCTGGCCGAGAGTGTCTCCACCTTTGATGCCTATGCGCTTCAGCAACAGCAGCAACAACAACAGTATGGCGTTTCATCATCAAGACTGCTGACAGCACAACAAGCGGAGCAAGCACTTACGTGAGGGCGCCCACCCCCTGGCTAGCGGACAAACTTCCATCAGTAAAGCAAGTAAGCGCCACGGCGAACATACGGGTGCCGGTGCCTGCGAGGAAGGTGAAGATGACGCACACAGGAAACATCCCCAACCCGCAGCGGAGGACAAGAAAAATCAGACGAAGCAACTCAACAGCGTTTTTGTCGGTGTCGATGTGTTTGGGAGGCACATGTACGGCGGGGGCAAGTACAATACAGACAGGGCCGTGGCGGCGGTCGCCAGCCTGAATGCGCTCTTAAACACACACAGAAACAGTAATAACACTAAGAATAACAGTAGTAGTAGCAATAATAGTATCAACGCCTCACCGCAGTCGCAGCGCTGCCTCTCTATCGCTCTCTTTGCACCTGGATGGACGTGCGAGTGCGGGCGGGGGGAGGAGAGGGCGTGGTGCGAGGCGACCTACCCGCATCTATTCCGACCTGCCGTTTCAAACCGTAAAACAATTATCAATAATAATGATAATTGCAAAAAGTATAACTCTGACGACTGTGGCGATGACAGCGTAGGCCGCGTTGGGCGAGTCGTTAACGATCGTTTATTCTTTTGGATGTCGGAGAGCAAACTGTGGAGTCGCATGCAGGACTACTTTTTACATGGGATAAACTCCGGCGGTACTACTACTAGTGCTACTAGTGCTGCGAGTGCCTCGGTCTTGTCTTCACGCACCACACCTACTTCTTCTACAGCAGCAGCAGCGGCCGCAGCGGCGACAGCGACAACGTTAGCTTCCTCATCGGCACTGGCGGCCGCGCCGCGACGCCCGAAGGTGCGTGTGGTGGTGTGCCCAAGTTTTTGGAAAGTCTCAAAAAACTGCGGGAGTCGGTCCCCAGATGAGAGAAAGTATGATAGCGCCCACCGTCCGATCTAATGGAAAGGACTCGGAAAGTCAACGCGGCACGCTGCAGAAGAGAATAGAACGAATATAAATGCAGAAATACCGACAAGGTGAAAAGGCGCAGAATGAAAACGATGCCAAACAGGGTGAGGGAAAGCCAAACTCGCCTGACAGTAAAGAACACTTTTCCCTCCGTCTATTCCGCTTCCTCTACTACTACTACCGCCGCGCCACTGTCTCTTCCTGTCATTCGAACGCAAACGCTTCTCGCTACTTGCTTCTCCTCCTCGTGGTCTTGCTCGAAGCTGAGCGGCGGCGGCGGCGGTGGCAGTGACGGCACAACCGCTAGCGGCAACGGTACTGACAACTCGTCTTCTTCTTCTCTTCGCTTCTCTGTGAATGGGTGTGATGCTCTTCGCTTCTGCTGCGCGTCTGTGGATAGTACTCGCATGACAACGGACTCTGCAGTTTACACGAAAACAATGGCGAGTAAATTGACTGGGGCGAGCGAAGTTGATGGCGATCAAGAGAAACGGAGAGAAGAAAATGATTTAAATGAGTGTTCCTGTCGCCGCTGTTTCAATTGTGTTGCTTACCAACAACGCCTCCGCCTCCTCAACAGCCGCAGTCGCGGGGGATTTTGCCAACAGTCCGCGGCGCATCTGCTGCCGTATTTCTACTACATTAAATACGCAGCTCCGGAGCGCGGCACTCTGAGCGACGGCAGCGCGGACACTCCTACCCACGCTGTTAGCTGTACAAGTACCGCTAGTCGCGATACCACCACAACACCACTACTAGTAGTAGTAATGCGACTTGCTGGCCTTCACACCACGGTCATCATCGTCACCACCACTGTGAGGAGGAGAAGGAGGCTGAGGCTGCCGAGGGCGTTGGTGTTCGTTTCCACCTCTGCGCGTTTGACTCATGGCGCGATGTCTTGTGCTATCAAATGGGCGACGCTGGCGCACACAACGGCATAGCCGACACTCCCACTCTCATTAACAGTAACAGCAACGGAACCAACGGAACCAACGGCGGCAGCGGCGGCCTTTGCGATGCTCCGGCGACCACCACCACCACCACCACCACCACCGCTGCTACTGTTGCTTTTGCTGTGTCCCCCACTTCAGTCGACCCTCGCTGGCGCCCGCTTTCTCGCCGCGTCACCGCCGGATGGATTTACGCCGATGAACTGTCGAGTAGCGAAGAGGACGATGAAATGGAAGATGAACACACAAATAACAAGGATAATGACAACGGAAGTCGGTGGCGATCTGTTGACATAAACGAATGGAGGCGAGAAAAATCCCTCTTGTTGCTTTCCCTCTTTTTCTTCTTCCTCCTCCCCGATTTGGTTCGGCAATCGCTCTCTGCGTGTTTATCATAGCAGTCTTTTTGAGAACCGCCGACAGGATTACAACTCTCCGGAGATATCTCGTAATAATAATAGTAATAATAATTTGAACGACAATTCCCTACAGTCGGTGTTTGTGCAGCTCTTTCGGTGGGAAATTACACTCCCTCGCTTGCGCGTTTCGCATCGATTGCACGAGCCTAGTCAGAATAATAATAACAGCATGGACGATAGCAGCCATTCATTTTTGTTCTTTGATGTAGCCATGAGGTGTGATCGGCGCGAACGCATGTTGCATGCAGCGGACAGTAATAATAATAATAATAATCATGTCTTGAGGGAGCAAAATACCCTCTCAAACGTACCGTCGATTTACTTTTCTTACTCCGTCAAAGTGCACGCTTCCCAGAATGTATTGCCATCCCCTGTTAATATTACTACCTCTTCTACTCCTTCTTCTGCTCTTCCGTCGGGTGAGCCTTTGAATCCCTCAGGCGTTCTGGAGCGACACGGAGTGTTCCGCTTCTCAAAGGTGGAATCCGTATCATCGGTAGCAGCAACAGAAATGACAACAGCAACAATCACAGAAATGGCGGCGGAGAGAAATACGAAATCAGATACCGCTACCAATGACGACGAAAATGCAGATAATTTGAACACAGTGAAGATGGACGCGAGAAGTACCGTAACATCACACAACACTGGCGGAGACTCTGCAGCACGTGCGAGAGAACAGTACTGTCGGAAACTGCATACTGTCGTTGACGTTATGCATGCGCAAGCTGATGCCACGAGAGAGGAAGAGGCGGAAGAAACGGCGGAGGAAGAGAGAATAATGCGTACAAAGAGAAAATGGTGGTGGTGGTGGCGGTGGCGGATTCGTTCTCAGACGCTTCGCGGCGCATCTCCCCACTTTAATAAACGAGACATTTCCGGAGGTGACTTCGCTTGAAGGAAACTGTAGCAGAAGTCAAGTAGTAATAAGGACTTGTCAGCTTTCACTTTGACGATTGACTCAGTAGGATTGGAGTTTGCGGATGGAAAACAGCGCAGCAGCGACAAGGGAAAAGACAAGAGCCAACGTAACAACTCCTCGACTATTATTGGTGGTGTTTCGGTTTCGGCTGCGCAAGTGTCGGAAGCGGATTTTTGCAACGACGAAACAGAGGTCAGTTGCACTCTACACAATAAAAATAGTAATAATAACAGTAATAACACTGAGTGCAACAACGACAGAGTTGAAAGACTGAAGGCGGCGCTAAAATCTATCGATTCCCCGCTACTGTCTGTTTCAAACACCAACACAATTAACACCAGCAACACGACTAGTAACGGTAACACACTTGACAGCAGTCATGCACCCCATTCTCCTGTGATTATCCCTTCGCATCAGTATACACTACTGCCGACGCACACACGCCATCAGTACATGTTAAACATCCACCACCACAACTGGCAAACACGCACATTGCAAAAGAGCGAGACAGAAGAAAACACACGCACTTCCTCACGCGTGTTGTGCCACTATGCGGATAAAACAGCAACGATTGTCTTGTTTGCCGAAGTCTCCGCGTGTGCGAATGTCGCGGAGGAGAGCGCCACTCACAATGAAGATGATGATGATAATAATAATAATAATAATAATAAAGGAGACCGTGCTTCTTCGCCTTCGTCGTTTATCATGTACCTCGGACAACACGCGATCAACATGTCTCACGACTGTTCTCCGTTTTCTGACCCTCCATTTCGTGATCAACAACTGCATAGTACTAGTACTAATGCTACTAGTGCTGCGGCATGTGCTGCTGCTGTTGGAAATGTAGACAGCTCGATCGATTCTTTTCCCTCCGCGTCGCCTGCCAAAAACTGCGAGACGCTTTCTGTTCCCCTTTTGTTTAGTCATTCCATACAGCAGGAACACATTATTTCTCTCTACTATTATATTCTACGGGCACCGTTTTGATGCAAAAACTGACGTTTATACGTTTTATTTTGACTGGGAGAATTGTTTGCCCCCATCTGAACTTCGTCATTTATTATTATTATTATTTTTTATTGCTAAGTTTTGATTGCGAATTTCTTTTCATTTTTTTCTTTCATCTTGTGCTCTGCTTTTTTTTTTTTGAATGATCCCCCATTATTGTTACTGTGCTCATAAATTTGAAGATAATATGCTTCACCAAATAAACCTAAAAAAAACGAAAAAAAAAAAACAACAACAACCACGAAAACAGCATTGCTACTTGTTATTTTTGAAATGGATGTCTCTCATGAACATGAAATACTTCATTTACCATTTTTTCCTACGTAGAGATCTTGTACTCATTTTCATATGACCTTCCATTTCTCTTTCATTTCAGCTCTTCTTCTTCTTTTTCTTCTTCTTCTTTCCCTTGATTCTGACTTAAAAATCTCACAGGAAAACATTTAGTTGCGTATCGATTAATTCTATTTTAACACACACCCCTTCTTTTTTTTCCTTTCAAATATCGCTCCCTTCGAAAAAAAAGAAGAATAACAATAACAACAGACAAATAAAAAATCTCACAAACACCACATTTTCATCTTTTCCTTTCTTTTTTAAACTTTGAAAATGTCCGAAGAACGCGTGCCACACGTGCTTCCCTTTTCATACCTCATCTACAAGGAAGACGATGGTTCTCTTGTTGCGCTGTTGGGCGAACCCGCAAACGAGGACGCAGCCACCAATACTAACAGCAATAACAACAACAGCAACAGCAAGGGCAGCGCGCGGTACGTGTCACTCATGACCATCGACGGTATCGAGTGCGAGGACATCATTGCCTACGCGTCGGAACACAACAAGAACATTATCACCGCCTCCGCCGACAACAACGACAACTCTTCTTCCCCCACCAACAAGGAGGCCATCGCGGCCCTGGAGCGCGACGGAATGGGGTGGGACCGCAACTTTTGCCTCTACTTCCCCGACTACTTTGTCGGGTGCTGCCGCGAGCTGGGGAAGAGCGTTGAGGAGACGTTTCTCGCCGACGCCGCCGCCTGCACGCACGCGGAGCAGCGCAGCCGCCTGCAGCAGCTCGCGGCCCTCACAAGGCGCGAGGCGGCCGACATCTGCGCCGAGTGCCGGCAGCCGGCGCACCCGGGCAGCAGCGAGACCCGCGGCCTGCACGTCGCGCGTGTGGAGTACGTGGACATGGACACGAATGAGGTGCTGGAGGGATGTTTTGTGGCCACCGCGGCTAACTACAACGAGGCCGTGAAGGCGGAGGCGGCGCGCCAGGCGCATGCCGACGCGTCCGGAGCTGCGGCTGCGGCTGCGGGCGGCGGCGGCACCCGCGGGCACCGCACGGCGGCGGCGGCGGCGGCAGGGAGCGATGACGACGACGAGTACGAAGACGTGGAGGACGAGGGGGATGAGGAAGAAGAGGAAGAGGAAGAGGGCGCCGCGCTGACGGCGGCGGAGAGCCGCAAGATGCACTTTATCGAAATGTTCACGACGCACCTCGAGACGCTGCTGAGCGTCGGCCACGACCTCGGGCTCTCTGGGGAAGACTTCAAGACCATCTACGAATCCGTCGCCGCCGTTTCTTCTTCTTCTAATAATAATAATAATAAGAATGGAGATGACGATGCCGAGACGCACGCGGCGGTGATGGCGGCGGCGGAGGGCGGCCTGCCGCGCACACCCGAGGAGTGCGAGGCCGCCGCCCACGCGCTGACAGCTCTCAAAGAGCGCCATAACACGCAGGGGCAGAAGCAGGAGGCCGCGGCAGCGCCGAGCGACCAAACGATGCACAAGTATCTTCACTCGGTGCGTCAGCGCAACGTTCCTGGGCAGGCGGGGCCGCAGTGCCAGCAGCAGTAGCAAGTGCAGAAGTGTTTCAAAAAAAGAAAAAAAAGAAAAATAAAGAGTGAAACACACACGACACTGCTTCGCAAAGCGCGCTTGAGGTTTAGTAAAGACGATTCAAACAAACATTATAGACGCAGTTGGAAGAATTTCAGATGTCTCTTTTCCAATAACATATAATGGAATTCGACGTTGAAAAAGGTAATCAACCAATGCGATGATGAATGGACCTAGCTGTCGCTTATTCCATAGCGTATTTTCACATTTACTTTCCCTCGCTCTCTTCATGACACGTATACGATGCGCTCTTTCTCTTTCTCTTTCTCTTTCCTTCTCTTCTCTTTCTCTTTCTCTTTCCTTTCTCTTTTTTTTTTTTTTTGCTCTCTTTTTCATTATTCTATAAGTATTCCACATTTTGCCTCATGGCGAAGATAAGGGAATGAATTCTTTACTTTCCATCTGTGCTGTAAAAAAAAGAAAATGCACAACTTAGGTCCAAACGATTGGATTAATGAAACAACAGCGCTCCATTCGTAATGAGGCCATTCTCCATTTCATGCCCAAAGCACACCGAAAGAAAAAAACATAGGAGGAGCTGGTGTTTCTCTTTCTTTAACTCCGCTTTATTTCAACTAACGCTTTTTTTTTCTCTCTGGTTTCTATTTTTTTTTTTACTTTACTTTTTCTTTTCGCTCTAATTCCCATCCATCTTTTAGTCTTTAACTATCGTTCCTAACGTTGCAGATCACTTGGTATCGCTCTTTTCCGAAAATAAAACTGACAAACAAAAAGACACACTAGTGCCAATATGATGAGCACATACAAAAAAAAAAAAGTAAGATAACTATTAGAGGCGGAGAAAGAAGGAGAGGAAAAACCACACGCCCTCAGCCGACGTTAGATCTGTGTCATCTCTTTATTTGGCAAAACACAAATAGAGGGCTGACGACAATATCTCTTCATTATTACTCAGATGCTCCACTCTTTGCTGCAAGCCAGAACGTTTTGAGAAAAGTGATCCAATGTATGTATACCTGACTACTGTTATTATTGTGACTGCGATTGTAATTCTTCAGTCTTCATACATATATGTGTACATATGAATTTATCTTCGCTCCAACGGAATCACCTATATCTTTACCCCTCTACTTGTTCCTTCACCTAATTTTTTACTGCTCGTTTTTCTTTAGCTGTATTTTTAAATAATTTAAAGGTTTCAGCTCTCTCCTAATTCTCTCTCCCTTAGAACCTTTTGTTTCTGTTTCCGTTTACTCATCTTTTTCTTGTTTAAAAACACTTCCTGCACTGCACTTAGATAGTATTCCCGCAGTTGGACCGTTTCCTTTTTGTTTTCCCCTTTCTGCTCTCCTTTTCCTTCTCTCTTTTCAGTTTTGGGGACTCTCTGCTACTAATAATAGCCGAGATACTCTGAGTAATCTGAACAAGTTGGAAAACAAACACGCAAAAAGGAATAACAACAATAATCAAAATCGAAGAACAAAAAAAGAAAGGTAAAGTATTTTCAAGAAACAAAAACAAGAAGCTAATATCCAGAGTTTTCTCAAACTCACCTTAGTTTTTTTTTTTTTAAATTCTCCTTGTAGAAATTCCGTTTCTACAGACTCAAATTTCACCTAGATTCACTTTTCACCACCGTTACTATTCTTTTTATTTTCAAATTTCCTGTACCCTGTTCACACTGTTCTGTTTTGGATAGTAGTAGCAAATACTCTACTAGCCATTGCATCAGTTTTTTTTTTTTTTTAAATTATAATCTACATTCACTTGCTTCTGTTTTTCTCCTTTGAGAAAAATAATAAATACAAGTCATTAGATTCTTTAGATACTTTTACTGTTTTTCTTTCCTCTCTCTTTTTATTTTTACATATTATCAACCTTGTACGAGCACACGCAAAAATAAAAAAATTATACAAAAAATAACACAAATTGAAGCAAACAAACAAACGAGCACACACGAATCAGCAGAATCCCTAGCGACAACAACAACAACACCAACAAGAACAAAAATGGACATTGTCTCTTTCAACGAGCGCTGCCGCAGTTTTCAGAGAGAAGGCAGCCCCGCCGCCCACAACCCCTCTTCCGTCTCCGGCACCTCCTCTCCTTTATCTCGGCCGCAGCAATATGACGGGGCAGATAACCACTATGATGGTAACAACGATTCTCATCAGCAACAGCAGCAACAACAACAACAACAACAACTCTTGTTCCCCACAGAAAAGGAGAATGCGATCGGCCACAGCCGCTGCGGCAGCGTTGCCAGCAAGCAGGCGAGTCCGGCGCGTCCGCGGAGGGGACTCAGCGTGTCTGCTCAGGACAATCAAAGCGCCAGCCCGCACTCTCCCTCCTCTCCTTTTTTGGGTAGCTACAAACAGCAGCAACAGCAGCAACAACAACAACCCAAAGCGGTACCTGTGAAGACGAACAATAATAATAACAACAACGCTTCTGGTGATGCTGATAATCATGACGACCACGACATCAGTAGCGGCGACACCCGCCACCTCCTCACGGCTAGTGGTGTGCAGCGGTCCAACAGCCACTGTTCCCCTCCGCGCCCTCCGGTGTCGGCTGCGGCTCTGGCGGCTGAGACTCATTCCAACATCACCCTCCGCGCCGTGCCTCCTCTAGATGCGTCGGAGGAGAGCGAGGGAATAGAAGAAGAAAACAACGAAGAGGAAAGCGAAACGAATGCAAATCTCTGTGTCGATGATGTCTTGCGCTTCGCTGCCACTTTTGCGAACTCCTCGGGTGTGGTGGAGTGCGGCCGCGATGAGAGCGAACTGGCGGCGGCGGGGAAGACAATAAACACTATCCAGCAAGAAGTCAACACGACCGAGACTCCCGAGGAGAAGATTGGGGAGGGGGAGGAGAGCACTGCTGTTGCTGCTGATGCTGCCACGTCCAACGACGATGAAGTAGATGCCACTCGGAGTCAAACTATCCACAGCACCCGCAGCGGCGGCGACGGCAGCAGCCGTAGTGCCATCACCACCACCACCACCACCATTGCGACCACTACATCATCGCCATCGAATAGGCGCACTAGCGAGCTGAGCGGTATAAATGGACATGGCGACGACGGCAACGACGATTTCAATCTTGTGAAGAGTGATGATAGTAATAACGATGGCGAATACGACTCTTTACGCACCGTGCAGACCGACCAGCGTCGCTCCACCACTATTGAGACCGCCGCCTCTTCTGTTGAAAACCATAATAATAAAAACAGTGATAATAATGAATCTCGTCGGCATCGTGATAGCGATGCTGAGATTTCCAACAACAATACCAACAAGAAGAAGAGCTCCAGCCGCACGTATAGTGCAGATTCTCCGCTAGAGAGTCTGCGGACGTCTATGGGTACTGTCGCCGACGACGGCTGCGACAGCACTCCGGACAACGACAGCGGTAAATATAATAAATATCATGGCGCCATTACAGGCAATACGCATAATAGTGATAACGTCCATAATACTATCCATAATAGTGATAATAATAGTAATAATCAGCGCCACCAGCATAGTATGGAAAGCAGCCCAATGAATGTGAGCGGTGAGATGTCTGCGGTGAGTGAATCGCTGTCGCCTTCGCCACGGACCAGCGCCGAGTCCAATCATCCCAACAGCCACCGCTACAGTAATGACAGAAATTGCCAGCACGAGCACACCACGAACAACAGCAGTGGCGGCGGTGTTGACAATGTCAGCGAGTATAATGATGATGATAATAATATTAGTAGTAATAATAATAATAATAACGTGAATGAAAACAGCGAAGGAAGTCCGTGCAAGTCGTCTCCGGGTGCCGTTGCGGTGACGGCTGGCGGTGCGGCGACGCGTGCGGCCGCCGCGGGGGTGACGACGGTGTACGGAAAAAACTTTGCAGAAGTACAACTGAAGCATCACATGAGCATGAAGGAAGCTCTTTTGCATAATAAAAATGATAGTAATAATAAGAAAAAGGGCGGTTTAAACCACGATCACGCATCGTCTTGCCCTTCCTTCGCCCCCAATGTTGCTGTTGCTGCGGCGGCTGTTGCTGCGGCGGCGGTGGCAGAAGAGAGAGACATGAACACGCCAGAGCAGCAGCAGCAGCAGCGCGGGTCCCAGCGAACTCTGTCGTCAGGAGAGGAACGCGAGGGTCTGTTGGGGGAGGAGAATGAAAGCGACGCGGACACATTCGCCGACGCTGAAGGCTCTGACGACGGCGGTATGGCCTCCTTCGCCTCTGACTCCCGCGACCGCGCGGCCTCGGCTGAAAGCTTCTCCCTATATCGTCCCAATAACAATGACGTCTCTTCTACCTTTGTCGCTGCTGTCGCTGCTCCTTCAACAGTCATTCAAGACGGAAATGGCAGCAATGGTCAACAGACGACAGCGGCAGCGGCTGATGCCTTCGTTGATGCGGCCAGTCAGCACCCGCTCTTTACTCTTGAAGGCGGCGCTGATGAACATGCGGCGGAAGATAACGATGAGATGGGAAGCGTTGCCTTTAGTCACATGCGTCCCACTGTGAACAACATGTCTGCTGGCTGTTTTGAGGGCAGCGAAAAGGACGAGGGGGCGGATCATTTCCCCCGCTCGGAATCCCTTCAGACCGTCCACGGCGAAGAGGAGGAGAATGAGAATGAGGAGAATGAGGAAGAAGAAAATAAAAAGACGGCAGAGGCGGACGCGCAAATGAGCGGTGAAGGGGCGGAGACGCGCGAGCGCTCCTGCGACACGGTCGCTACCATCGCGTCAGACCCCCGCCGGCGCAGGGGCGGCGAC
Source organism: Kentomonas sorsogonicus (assembly GCA_030347455.1). Classification (NCBI taxonomy): domain Eukaryota; phylum Euglenozoa; class Kinetoplastea; order Trypanosomatida; family Trypanosomatidae; genus Kentomonas; species Kentomonas sorsogonicus. The sequence continues at coordinate 169,975 of JAQOSZ010000110.1, read as the reverse complement.
GATGCGGACAACGATAACGACAGCAGCAGCAGCAGCAGTGACGACACGGAAAGCATCGCCCTCCAGCGCCGCCTGCAGCAGGAGCGGCTGCGCTCCTTCTCCCCGTGCTCCGACGCCGGCTCCCCTTCCCGTTCGCCGGCGGCGACAGCGGCGGCGGCCGTCGCCGCGTCGTCGCCGAAACTGGACGCCCCGCTTGTTCCCAACAGCGCCGAGTACGCGCGCCGGCTCGTGGCCTCTCTCTCCGTGTCCGCCGGGCGCGAGGATAGCGTGCGCACCGTCCGCAGTCTCTCTGGCGTGATGCGCGATGAGAACATCTCGCGCGACGGAGAGCGTATGTTTCAGCGGAGGCGCCGGCGCCCGCACAACACCAAGAACAAGATGCCCAACGAAGATGATAATTATGATGACGACAGCGATGAAAGCACCGGCCGCGCGATCGCACGCGCCGTCGTCTACTCCCAGAGCCGCGACAGGCAAGATGATCAAGTAGGGGAGGAAGAGGAGGAGGGCGGCAGCAAACAGAGGGAGGTCACCGCACAACAAGAGCAGCAATCACGTGGCCGGGGTCATCGCTCCCAACAGATGCGACACGGCAACACCGACAAGGCAGCGAAGAAAGAGGCCGCAGCGCGCGGTAACGCTATTCATGCCGTGTCTACCGGCGTATCAGCGACACCCAATAGCGTCACCAACAACACCACCAGCAGCGGCAGCGACGGCGGCGGCGACGACGACGATCAAGTCGGACGGTACGAGGAGAACAGCGACTATGAGGGAAATGTCATGAACCGTTTCTGGTCCTCCCGCCTACTGCAGAAAAGCGAGGAGGTGGAGCGTCTGCGGCGCCGCGTGGCAAAGCTGGAGAGCCGTCTAAAGGCTGCCGCGCCCGCCAAGTACAGCCACAGTGAAGAGGGAGAGGAAAATGAGGATCACGACGATGAAGAAGAGGGCAACGAACGCGGTAAAAGTGTCAGCGGCAGCAGCAACGACGCGGAGGGCAACAACAATAGGTACCCTCATCACCACCACCATCACGGTAGTGAGGCTGCCCAGAGCAGTAACAGCCTTAAGAGTCCGACGGTCAGCAGTCTTTCCCGCTCCTCTGGAAGCAGGGCCCGCGGCGACAGCCATTACCGGAACCGCCGGGACACCACGAGTGCTGTCACCGACGCCTCCCCGCAGCCGGTGGCGCCGCCTCATTTTCGGAGCAGCGGTGCCAACACCGGCCATAACGCGCGCGCGGAGGGCTTGTCTAGCGTTCGGCCCCTTTCAATGGAGGACCTCTCGCGCGCGAGTGTAGGGGTGAGCCGCGACGCGTCTCAGTTCCGCGGTGGCAGCAGCGGCGTCGGCGGCCTGCCTTTTCACACCCTCCCGCAGCGTCCCTCCAGCCGCTCGCAGGCGAGCCGGGCACGGCCCACCATCACCATCGGGCTGGACGACACACTGGAGGACATGGACATACCGACCCCGCCGCGCCGCGTGCTGGGCGCCGACGCCTCTCTCAGCCGCCAGCACAGCGCCGCGCGCGCCACCAGCGTCAGCGAGAAGGATAACATTCGTGGTGGTAGTCGCAACGATGGCAACGCACAGAAACTTTCAGCATCCCGGGAAAGGGATGGGGACAACACCCCGCGTCGGGGTCGCGCTGAGGCTGCAACTTTCCCGCCAGCCCCCGCCAGCCCCAGCCCCCGCCGCACCACGAGCGCTTCCGTTGCCTTCATGCCCTCCCGCGTCCCTTCCGCCGCTTCCGCCGCCAACGCCACGTCTGTGTCGCGCGGCGCCACCCGCGTCAGCGGCCGCCTGCCCCGGGCAAAGAAGGCACCAACGCCAACGGCAGACACCAGAAATGCAAATAGCGCCGAGCCCTCCGCCAAATCGGCCGCCGACGCCTACGACGCGGCGCAGAGGAGCGCGGCGGCGGTGATTGAGGGGCTGAGGGGCGAGCTGCGGGAGTCCCGCAGAGATTACGTAGAGGCGCTGCGCCTCGCCGAACGCCTCGAGCGCGACTGTCAGCGCGCCGTGCGGGAGAGAGATGCGGCGACGGCGGAGACCGAATTCGCTAAACGAGCCGTCACGGAGGCGGAGCAGTGCGCCGCGGGAGAAAACGAAGAGGTGGGTGAGAGACTACGGGAGCTTCTGGCCGCGCTGGCAAACCTGCAGAAGGAACAGGACGCGCTGTCCGCGGAGAAGCAGGCCGTGTCTGAGCAGCTGGAGGCTGTGACTGCGGAGAAGCAGGCCGTGTCTGAGCAGCTGGAGGCCGTGACTGCGGAGAAGCAGGCCGTGTCTGAGCAGCTGGAGTGACTGAGCAGCCGTGCTGAGCGCGGACCGTGACTGCGGAGAAGCAGGCCGGTCTGAGCAGCGGAGGCGTGACTGCGGAGAAGCAGGCCGTGTCTGAGCAGCTGGAGGCCGTGACTGCGGAGAAGCAGGCCGTGTCTGAGCAGCTGGAGGCCGTGACTGCGGAGAAGCAGGCCGTGTCTGAGCAGCTGGAGGCCTGTGCAGAGCTGCGCGAGGACTGAGCAGCCTGCGCAGCGACGGACGCGGACGAGCAGCCGTGCTGAGCGCTGGAGCTGGCGCGAGAAGCAGGCCGTGCTGAGCAGCTGGAGGCTGTGACTGCGGAGAAGCAGGCCGTGTCGGAGCAGCTGGAGGCCGTGACTGCGGAGAAGCAGGCCGTGTCTGAGCAGCTGGAGGCCGTGACTGCGGAGAAGCAGGCCGTGTCGGAGGAGCTGGAGGCCGTGACTGCGGAGAAGCAGGCCGTGTCGGAGGAGCTGGAGGCTGTGCAGGCTGCGAACGAGGAGCTGCGCAGCCGCGCCGCCGCCGCGAGCGCGAGTGCCGACGAGCAGGTGCGTGCGCTGTACGCGCTGTCCGCGGAGAAGCAGGCCGTGTCTGAGCAGCTGGAGGCCGTGACTGCGGAGAAGCAGGCCGTGTCTGAGCAGCTGGAGACCATGACTGCGGAGAAGCAGGCCGTGTCTGAGCAGCTGGAGGCCGTGACTGCGGAGAAGCAGGCCGTGTCTGAGCAGCTGGAGGCCGTGACTGCGGAGAAGCAGGCCGTGTCTGAGCAGCTGGAGACCATGACTGCGGAGAAGCAGGCCGTGTCTGAGCAGCTGGAGGCCGTGACTGCGGAGAAGCAGGCCGTGTCTGAGCAGCTGGAGACCATGACTGCGGAGAAGCAGGCCGTGTCTGAGCAGCTGGAGGCCGTGACTGCGGAGAAGCAGGCCGTGTCTGAGCAGCTGGAGGCCGTGACTGCGGAGAAGCAGGCCGTGTCTGAGCAGCTGGAGACCATGAGCTGCGGAGAAGCAGGCCGTGTCTGAGCAGCTGGAGGCCGTGACTGCGGAGAAGCAGGCCGTGTCTGAGCAGCTGGAGACCATGGACGTGCGGAGAGAAGCAGGCCGTGTCTGAGCAGCTGGAGGCCGTGACTGCGGAGAAGCAGGCCGTGTCTGAGCAGCTGGAGGCCGTGACTGCGGAGAAGCAGGCCGTGTCTGAGCAGCTGGAGACCATGACTGCGGAGAAGCAGGCCGTGTCTGAGCAGCTGGAGGCCGTGACTGCGGAGAGAAGCAGGCCGTGTCTGAGCAGCTGGAGACCATGACTGCGGAGAAGCAGGCCGTGTCTGAGCAGCTGGAGGCCGTGACTGCGGAGAAGCAGGCCGTGTCTGAGCAGCTGGAGACCATGACTGCGGAGAAGCAGGCTGTATCGGAGCAGCTGGAGGCCGTGCAGGCGGCGAACGAGGAGCTGCGCCGCCGCGCCGCCGTGCTGGATGAAGGGAGCCCCGAGGCCCGTGCAGAGGCGCAGACAGCGACTGACTATCCTCATCTTAATGTGTCTCGTCAACCGAATGCTGGCGGCTCCCCCAGTCGCGTGGCTGTGGACGGCGGCTGCTCTTCCGCTGCTGCTGCTGCTGTACGTCTAGAGTCCCTCTCCCATTCTGTCGACTCCTCCCGCGTCCTAGACGACACCACCGCCTCCGCAGCGGAGGTGGACTTGACCATCACGGATCTGAGTATGATTGCGGCTCCGGCTCCTGCTGCCGCTGCTTTTGCCCCTGTCAACAGCGCGAATGCTCTCCCACGCGTGACAGACGTGAAGGACGCCTCTACACAGTGCGCGGGTTCACCGCCGGAGAATAACGAGGACAATATTGATAAAGATGTTGAGAGCGTCAAGACTGACGCGAATACTCAGAAGGTGACTGGAGAGAAGAAGCCCTCCAAGAGCAAGAAGAACACTCATACTAAGACCACCGACAAGGCAGCGCACGTGTGTGCGTCGGCGGAGGCGGCAGACGCCGGCATCAGTAATAATTGCGGCTGCGGGGCACTCTGCACTGTCGATGGTGCCTCCAGCACCGCCCTTGCGTGCGTCTCCCACCATCACCACCACTCCGCGCAGCAGCAGCTTGAGATGGAGGAGATAGACGCGATCTGCATGCACTGCCGGCAGCGCGTCGTGCAGATGCGCCAACTCCGCAACGCCGCGCAGCGCACCGGCGGGCGGATTGTCCTCAAGCAGAAGACGCTCTTTGGCAGGCCTCAGTAGCTTCGATTGTGTGTGATTGGGCTTTAATTCGTTCTCTTTCTCTCTTTTTGTTTCTCTCTCCTTTTCTCCTCTCTCTTTTATTTTACTATTACTATTACTAAGAATCATCATGAAGTTCTTGCCCATTTTTTTCTTCCTCTCGGCTCTTTTTCGTCCGTTATCTGCACAGCCTGGGCTCATGTTTTTACTAATCTATTTTTTTTCCTGGCGTTTTACAACGTATGTGGTGCGTCTCTACCATGTATGGTTCACTGCCGTTCTCTTTGCCACTTTTTTTTTCGCCATCTTAGCGTTGTGTGTTTTCTTCCCCTTTTGCTGAGCCAAAAATTTTCTTCTTTCTTGTTTGTTTGTCTGTTGTCTCTGCCTCTTTTTTGTTTTGTTTTTGAAATGTGCTTCTCGTACTCTTTTTGATAATATCTCTTGTACTACCCTCTTTTTTATTTTTATTTTTTTTCATCGTTCTATTTTCCACAATTTTAGATTTCTCCACTTTACATATTGTATCCTTTATTCAAATTCACTTTCTTGTACTCACGTCTAATCATCGACCATCAAATATAAAATCATGATTACAACAACAACAACATGAATCAGTGCGACTATATCATGTGTCTCGGTTTAAACAAACAAGCAAACAGTACGTAAATATACTTGTGAGCCGCCATGACATGATTCTGGTGTTTCACGCTCCGTGATTATGAATAAATGAAAGCGGGGCATAAACAGTGAACTAGAATAGCACACAACATATACATATATAACTAATCAGGTCGGACGACTCACTTTTCCCCTCTGCTTGCGCATGCATGATTACGTCTCGCTAAAATTGGTGCCCCCACCCCTCTCCCTACTTGCTTCTTTCTGCCGTAATACTATCACACCACTTTTCAATTTAGTAGTAGTAGGAGTTTTCTTCTAGAACTCAACCGCAAAAAACAACACAGTTTTTTTTTTCTTCACACCAAGTAAGTACCGTACCCCATTCTTTCTTTTTTTTTATTCCCTTAGATATTTAGATCCTTCTAATTTTGTTGAATCTATAAAGCAAACAACAAACTATTTCCCCCTCTTCTACTTTTGCTCTTCTTGTATTGGAGTTTAAAAAAAGAAATTCGCTTTTACGTTTTCTAACATACAATCGCGTGCGACGAAACATTCAGAAGCATTTTTCACTCTCACGTGTTTTCTTTTGTTCGTTGCTTACCAGTATTGCCCTTTCACTCGCTTCCGTACACTTTTTTTTTTTAAATACGAAAAAGAAAGTAAAGGATTAAGCGTAAAAGCAACTAATAAAAGAAACGCATCACCGTTCTTTTTTTTTTCCCTTCTTCTCACTTGTAACTTTGATTCACCTTACCCGGAACAAATTCTCTCTGTTTTAACAGACATTTATTTGTTTACAACACTTCTATCCTATTCATTTTTTTCTTGTATTTCATTGTACCCTTTAAACAACAACAAAATAACCCTTTCGTGCTTATTCTTTTTCTTCTACTCAGCTTTCGCTTTTTTTTTTTTTCAGTTCATATCCGATTGCCTTTTTATTTCCGCTGAAGCCACACCTTTTAGATCACAACGGAAAAAGAAGACACCGGAAAAGCAAAGAACGAAAAAAAAAACAATCGAAATCAGCACTTTAGATCTTCGCTTTCGCACGAAAACACCCACTAATAATTCTTTCAAAATATCCGTTACTAGTAATCAAGAAAAAAAGGCATAAATTAAATTTCCTCCCGTTACGACGCGCAAACACTCACTGACTTCTCATCAGACACGAGGTGCTGCAAGACGAGAGCAACGGAGGCAACCAAACTATTTTCAGCATCCTATACAACGAAAAAAAAAGAGAAAAATCTAGACGCTTCTTTTCTTTTTTTTTTTGTTTGTCGTCAGGATAAAGGTATAATACCAATAACAAGAACTGTTCCCAATCACACGTTCATTTTTACTCTATTAAAAAATAAAAATAAATAAATGAGTTTCTTCTCTCGGTTCACGCGCGACGCGTCCCCGGAGCCGGACATGCCGTCGCCGGCGGCGCGCGGGCGCCACGCCACCATCGCCGTCACGCACACCTCCAACAACCGTACGAAGAATAACAACAATAACAATAACAACAGCCACCGCCGGCACGACAGCCGCGCGACCGACGGCACTTCCTACACGCGCGGCTCCGGCAGCGGCGAAGAGGACAGTCTGGAGAGCTTCTCCCAGTCCTACTCCCAGTCGCAGTCGCAGTCGATGGAGCCCAGCGGCAGCGGCTACTACAGCCGTCGCACAGGAGGAGGAGGGGGCGGCAGCGGCACCGCCGCGAGCCTCTCCAGCGTGTCCGCCAGCGAGAGCAGCCGCGGGGGCAGCGCCAGCCTCGCCTCCACCGCCAACACTGACGCGGCGCGGATGAACGAGCTGAATTTGGAGCTGACAATGCGAGCGGAGCGTATTAATGAGCTCGAGAACGCCTTCACCGACCTGAAGCGCACGAGCGAGTTCCGTCTTGGGGCGCTGCGCACCGAGACGGAGGAGCAGGCGCGTGAGCTCGCCCGCCTCCGCAGCCTGCTGGCGCAGCAGCAGCGCAACGAGCGCGAGGCAACTGTGAAGGCGGCGGCGGGCGGTGGCACTGGCAATTGCCTTGATAACAGCGGCAGCGACAGCGGCGACGACGACGCGGGGGCCGACAAGGAGAATGTCTCGGCGCGCCGCGCGCACGAGGCGGCGCTGCTGGCGCAGTACAAGGCGTCGGTGGCGGAGGTGGAGGAGCTGCGGGCGATACGCGCGGAGCTGGCGGGCCGACTCGAGATGCTGGAGGAGGACTACGACCGGCTCGAGGCCGTCGCGCACGAGCTGGAGGACGAGCTCAACACCGTCAAGGCGGAGCGCCGCGCGCTAGGCGAGGTGGCCGACAGCTTCCGCGACAAGCTGAGCGAGGTGCTGGCCGCCGGCGCCGCCGGGGGAGACGACAGCGCGCAGGCCGCCGCCGCCACCGTCGCGGCGCTCGCGAATCAGGTGCGGGAGCTGCGGGCGGCGCTGGCGGCGGCGGAGGCGGAGCGAGACGAGCTGCTCGCCGACGTGGCCTCCTCCCGCCAGGACTCGCTCGCGACCACCGCCACCAACAAACTCTCCATGTCGCGCGACGGCGCCACAGCCGCGCCCGCACCACGCAGCAGGCAGCGTGCCCGGCCGCCCCCCGCGGCTCTCTGCTACGTGAAACGAGCGTTCCGACCCGCCGCAGCGCCAGCCTCGCGAGCCCCACCACTGCCCACGCCGCAGCGCCGGCAGACGAGGGAGTTGCAGGTGACGACGGCGGCGGCCGCAGCTTCGGCCTCGGCTCGCCCAGCGTCAGCCCCGGCGCCACGGCCCCCGACGGCCCCTCCGGCGCGGAGGAGCGGCTGCTGGCGGCGCGGCGTCAGGCGCTGGCGGCGGAGGAGGCGCTGGCGACGGCGCGCGGGCGGCACGCGCTGGAGCTGGCGGAGGCGCGGCGCGAGGCGGAGGCGGCGCGGCGGTCGACGCAGGACCAGCTCACGTACCTGCGGGAGGAGAACGCGCGCCTCGTGAGGGCCCTCGAGGCCAACCACAGCGCAGACGCCGATGAAGAGGAAGGCGGCGAGGAGGGCCTGGAGCATGAGGAGGAGGAGGGACCCGAGGGGCAGCCGCAGCCGCAGGGGGTGACGGAGGCAAAGGGCGGCCTCGCGCTGCCGCCGATGGGTGCCGCCGCGGCCACGAACAACTCCTCCGCGGCCGTCTCGCCGCGTCCCCGGCTCAGCGGCGGGCAGAACCCCAACACGGCCGGCGCCGGCGCCGCCAACAGCAGCAGCCGCAGCCGCCGGACGAGTGTCAGCGGAGGCGGCGGCGGCTTCTCCCCCCGCGACGCGGCGGAGCTCCGCCAGCTGCGGGAGAGCCTGGCGCGGGAGCAGCAGTCGGGGTGGCGCGCGCAGCTGAGCGAGGTGGAGGCCGCCAAGGCGGAGGCCGAGGCGCGGCTGCGGCTGGCGGAGGAGGAGAGCGCCAAACTCGCCAAGACCCTCGAGTCGGTGAAGCAGCGCTGGGAGGCGTGCATGGCCGAGTCGCAGGCGCTGCGCGAGCGCGCGAGCGAGGCCGAGACGGGGCGCGACGAGCTGGAGATGCACGTGGAGGAGATGCAGGCGGCGGCGGCCGAGGCACGTGCGGCCGCGGAACAGGAGGCACACCGCACCGCCCTCGCGCTGGCCGACCTGCAGAACGAGCGCATGCGGCTGCAGAGCGCGCTGGCGGAGGCGGAGGCGGAGGGCAGCGACACGCGCGCCGAGGCGGAGGAGCTGCGGGTGCGCGCCGCAGAGGTGGAGAGCGAGCTGGCGGGGCTGCGCGCGCTGCACGCCGCCGCCGTCGCTGACCGCGACGCTCTTGCCGCCCGCATTGAGGAGCTGCAGAGTATCATTGCGCAGGCGGAGGCGCGCCAGGCCGAGACGGAGCGGGCGTCACACGCTGAGAGCGAACGTCAGAAGACACTCCTGGCGTCCATCCAGGCAGAGCGCGACCAGGCGATGAAAACGCTGGAAGAACGACAGGAGCACGTTACCCGCCTACAGCGCGAGCTGGACGACTCCAACAACATGCTGCAGGCTGTGCGCGAGGAGCTGGCTGCTGCGCAGGCGAGCAAGGCTGCGGTGGAGGCGCGGATCGCGGAGCTTGAGCAGACGGCTGCGCGCGTGGGGGAGCTGGAGAGCGCCAAGGCGGAGGCTGCTGCGCGGCTGCAGGAGGCGGAGAGCGAGCGCGCGCGTGTGGCGGAGGAGCTTGCTAGCGTGCGTGCGCGCGTGGCTGAGATGGCGGCGAGCGCGGACGCGAGCGACAGCGCCGCTGCTGCCCGCGTGGCGGAGCTGGAGGGCGCCGTGCGGGCGCTGGAGGCGCAGCGCGCGGAGGCGGAGGAGCGGCGTGGCGCGGCGGAGGCGGAGCGCGCGGCTGTGGAGTCCCGGCTGGAGGCGGTGAAGGGCAAGTGGCGCGCGTCGCTGGACGAGACGGTGGCTGTGCGCGAGGAGCTGGCGGCTGCGCAGGCGAGCAAGGCTGCGGTGGAGGCGCGGATCGCGGAGCTTGAGCAGACGGCTGCGCGCGTGGGGGAGCTGGAGAGCGCCAAGGCGGAGGCTGCTGCGCGGCTGCAGGAGGCGGAGAGCGAGCGCGCGCGTGTGGCGGAGGAGCTTGCTAGCGTGCGTGCGCGCGTGGCTGAGATGACGGCGAGCGCGGACGCGAGCGACAGCGCCGCTGCTGCCCGCGTGGCGGAGCTGGAGGGCGCTGTGCGGGCGCTGGAGGCGCAGCGCGCGGAGGCGGAGGAGCGGCGTGGCGCGGCGGAGGCGGAGCGCGCGGCTGTGGAGTCCCGGCTGGAGGCGGTGAAGGGCAAGTGGCGCGCGTCGCTGGACGAGACGGTGGCTGTGCGCGAGGAGCTGGCGGCTGCGCAGGCGAGCAAGGCTGCGGTGGAGGCGCGGATCGCGGAGCTTGAGCAGACGGCTGCGCGCGTGGGGGAGCTGGAGAGCGCCAAGGCGGAGGCGGCTGCGCGGCTGCAGGAGGCGGAGAGCGAGCGCGCGCGTGTGGCGGAGGAGCTTGCTAGCGTGCGTGCGCGCGTGGCTGAGATGGCGGCGAGCGCGGACGCGAGCGACAGCGCCGCTGCTGCCCGCGTGGCGGAGCTGGAGGGCGCCGTGCGGGCGCTGGAGGCGCAGCGCGCGGAGGCGGAGGAGCGGCGCGGCGCGGCGGAGGCGGAGCGTGCGGCTGTGGAGTCTCGGCTGGAGGCGGTGAAGGGCAAGTGGCGCGCGTCGCTGGACGAGACGGTGGCTGTGCGCGAGGAGCTGGCGGCTGCGCAGGCGAGCAAGGCTGCGGTGGAGGCGCGGATCGCGGAGCTTGAGCAGACGGCTGCGCGCGTGGGGGAGCTGGAGAGCGCCAAGGCGGAGGCTGCTGCGCGGCTGCAGGAGGCGGAGAGCGAGCGCGCGCGTGTGGCGGAGGAGCTTGCTAGCGTGCGTGCGCGCGTGGCTGAGATGGCGGCGAGCGCGGACGCGAGCGACAGCGCCGCTGCTGCCCGCGTGGCGGAGCTGGAGGGCGCCGTGCGGGCGCTGGAGGCGCAGCGCGCGGAGGCGGAGGAGCGGCGTGGCGCGGCGGAGGCGGAGCGCGCGGCTGTGGAGTCCGGCTGGAGGCGGTGAAGGGCAAGTGGCGCGCGTCGCTGGACGAGACGGTGGCTGTGCGCGAGGAGCTGGCGGCTGCGCAGGCGAGCAAGGCTGCGGTGGAGGCGCGGATCGCGGAGCTTGAGCAGACGGCTGCGCGCGTGGGGGAGCTGGAGAGCGCCAAGGCGGAGGCTGCTGCGCGGCTGCAGGAGGCGGAGAGCGAGCGCGCGCGTGTGGCGGAGGAGCTTGCTAGCGTGCGTGCGCGCGTGGCTGAGATGACGGCGAGCGCGGACGCGAGCGACAGCGCCGCTGCTGCCCGCGTGGCGGAGCTGGAGGGCGCTGTGCGGGCGCTGGAGGCGCAGCGCGCGGAGGCGGAGGAGCGGCGTGGCGCGGCGGAGGCGGAGCGCGCGGCTGTGGAGTCCCGGCTGGAGGCGGTGAAGGGCAAGTGGCGCGCGTCGCTGGACGAGACGGTGGCTGTGCGCGAGGAGCTGGCGGCTGCGCAGGCGAGCAAGGCTGCGGTGGAGGCGCGGATCGCGGAGCTTGAGCAGACGGCTGCGCGCGTGGGGGAGCTGGAGAGCGCCAAGGCGGAGGCGGCTGCGCGGCTGCAGGAGGCGGAGAGCGAGCGCGCGCGTGTGGCGGAGGAGCTTGCTAGCGTGCGTGCGCGCGTGGCTGAGATGGCGGCGAGCGCGGACGCGAGCGACAGCGCCGCTGCTGCCCGCGTGGCGGAGCTGGAGGGCGCCGTGCGGGCGCTGGAGGCGCAGCGCGCGGAGGCGGAGGAGCGGCGTGGCGCGGCGGAGGCGGAGCGTGCGGCTGTGGAGTCTCGGCTGGAGGCGGTGAAGGGCAAGTGGCGCGCGTCGCTGGACGAGACGGTGGCTGTGCGCGAGGAGCTGGCGGCTGCGCAGGCGAGCAAGGCTGCGGTGGAGGCGCGGATCGCGGAGCTTGAGCAGACGGCTGCGCGCGTGGGGGAGCTGGAGAGCGCCAAGGCGGAGGCTGCTGCGCGGCTGCAGGAGGCGGAGAGCGAGCGCGCGCGTGTGGCGGAGGAGCTCGCGGGCGTGCGTGCGCGCGTGGCTGAGATGGCGGCGAGCGCGGACGCGAGCGACAGCGCCGCTGCTGCCCGCGTGGCGGAGCTGGAGGGCGCCGTGCGGGCGCTGGAGGCGCAGCGCGCGGAGGCGGAGGAGCGGCGTGGCGCGGCGGAGGCGGAGCGCGCGGCTGTGGAGTCCCGGCTGGAGGCGGTGAAGGGCAAGTGGCGCGCGTCGCTGGACGAGACGGTGGCTGTGCGCGAGGAGCTGGCGGCTGCGCAGGCGAGCAAGGCTGCGGTGGAGGCGCGGATCGCGGAGCTTGAGCAGACGGCTGCGCGCGTGGGGGAGCTGGAGAGCGCCAAGGCGGAGGCTGCTGCGCGGCTGCAGGAGGCGGAGAGCGAGCGCGCGCGTGTGGCGGAGGAGCTTGCTAGCGTGCGTGCGCGCGTGGCTGAGATGACGGCGAGCGCGGACGCGAGCGACAGCGCCGCTGCTGCCCGCGTGGCGGAGCTGGAGGGCGCTGTGCGGGCGCTGGAGGCGCAGCGCGCGGAGGCGGAGGAGCGGCGTGGCGCGGCGGAGGCGGAGCGCGCGGCTGTGGAGTCCCGGCTGGAGGCGGTGAAGGGCAAGTGGCGCGCGTCGCTGGACGAGACGGTGGCTGTGCGCGAGGAGCTGGCGGCTGCGCAGGCGAGCAAGGCTGCGGTGGAGGCGCGGATCGCGGAGCTTGAGCAGACGGCCGCGCGCGTGGGGGAGCTGGAGAGCGCCAAGGCGGAGGCTGCTGCGCGGCTGCAGGAGGCGGAGAGCGAGCGCGCGCGTGTGGCGGAGGAGCTTGCTAGCGTGCGTGCGCGCGTGGCTGAGATGGCGGCGAGCGCGGACGCGAGCGACAGCGCCGCTGCTGCCCGCGTGGCGGAGCTGGAGGGCGCTGTGCGGGCGCTGGAGGCGCAGCGCGCGGAGGCGGAGGAGCGGCGCGGCGCGGCGGAGGCGGAGCGTGCGGCTGTGGAGTCCCGGCTGGAGGCGGTGAAGGGCAAGTGGCGCGCGTCGCTGGACGAGACGGTGGCTGTGCGCGAGGAGCTGGCGGCTGCGCAGGCGAGCAAGGCTGCGGTGGAGGCGCGGATCGCGGAGCTTGAGCAGACGGCCGCGCGCGTGGGGGAGCTGGAGAGCGCCAAGGCGGAGGCTGCTGCGCGGCTGCAGGAGGCGGAGAGCGAGCGCGCGCGTGTGGCGGAGGAGCTTGCTAGCGTGCGTGCGCGCGTGGCTGAGATGGCGGCGAGCGCGGACGCGAGCGACAGCGCCGCTGCTGCCCGCGTGGCGGAGCTGGAGGGCGCCGTGCGGGCGCTGGAGGCGCAGCGCGCGGAGGCGGAGGAGCGGCGTGGCGCGGCGGAGGCGGAGCGCGCGGCTGTGGAGTCCCGGCTGGAGGCGGTGAAGGGCAAGTGGCGCGCGTCGCTGGACGAGACGGTGGCTGTGCGCGAGGAGCTGGCGGCTGCGCAGGCGAGCAAGGCTGCGGTGGAGGCGCGGATCGCGGAGCTTGAGCAGACGGCTGCGCGCGTGGGGGAGCTGGAGAGCGCCAAGGCGGAGGCGGCTGCGCGGCTGCAGGAGGCGGAGAGCGAGCGCGCGCGTGTGGCGGAGGAGCTTGCTAGCGTGCGTGCGCGCGTGGCTGAGATGGCGGCGAGCGCGGACGCGAGCGACAGCGCCGCTGCTGCCCGCGTGGCGGAGCTGGAGGGCGCTGTGCGGGCGCTGGAGGCGCAGCGCGCGGAGGCGGAGGAGCGGCGCGGCGCGGCGGAGGCGGAGCGTGCGGCTGTGGAGTCGCGTCTGTCAGCCGCCTTGTCCCGCATGCAAGAGCTGGAGTTGTCCCTTGGGGAGGCGCAGTCTCTCCAGGAGCAAATCGACTCTCTTGAGCGTGAGTCGGAGCAGCTGCGTACGCTCCTCGCTGAGGCTGCCACAGGCGAGGCTGCCCTCCGCGCACGTGTCCGAGAGCTTGAAGACGCTGTCGCCCGCCTCTCTGCTTTTGAAGGAGAGGTGGCTGCCAAGTCTGCAGAAGTGGAGCGTCTCCAGGGGCGGCTGGCAGCGGCTGAAAATGTGAAGAACGGGCTTGCCGCCCGCCTGGCAGAGGTCGAGGCCGCCGCGCGTCAGTGCTCTGCCAGCCGGGAGCGCTCGCTTGCTATACCGACGCCCCCTGCGGCCGTCGCCGCCCCAACTCCGTCTGCCGATGTCTCCGTTTCTGTGCTGCACGACGCAGGCGGCTCTCCTTTGCGCGGTACGCTGGACGTTTGCTGCAACGCTACGGGTGATGTCTTCACACCTCCTCCGCGCCCGCCCCGCAGCGGCGGCGCGAACGCAACCGCCTCCGACCTCTCTGCCGCCGAGGGGAGCAGCCCCTCTGCCACGGCGCCGACCGCCAGGAAACTTGTGAGCCGCGGGACGGAGATGAGTCTGGAGCGCGCGCCGCCGCTGACACCCGACGACTACATCAATGCCGCTGCCGCTGCTGCTAAACAGTAGTAATAACAACCGCAACAGGGGCGCCGTGCGGGGCGGCGCCACGAATCTCGAGGTGGAGGACGTCGTTCTCCCCTTTACGTATCTGCAGATGCCGCCCGTGGAGGAGCGCAATCTGTTCGGCAGGGTCGTCTTCCAGCGCCTCACCGGCCGCCGTTAGTTTTTCTCGACGTTTTCTTGTGCTCCTCACTTGAATTTCCTTTCTTTTCTCTCTTTTCCTTTCTATTCATTCACTGTGTTCCCGTAAGTTAGCAGATTTAAGTGAAACGTGGGCAACTAGACTACTCTCTAGTTATCCGCTTCGTTAGTTTCGCTTCGAGTACGTTCTTCCTTTCTCTTTGAAATGAAACTGATAATATTCCTTAAAAACTTTGTAAGGCTAAAGAGACGGTCTTTATCTTACACTGTTTGGTTTGGTCCTATTTATTCTCGTATCGTGAAACGATTTTCATCGATAGCTTTCTTCTGTACTTTTCATGAAGCTTTTTTTTAAATACTCCTCTTTCTCTTCCACTTAGATTTTTTTTTTCTTGTACCCAACTCTTATGTATTCTACAACAATTCACACACATCGAGCAATGAACTTATACTCCTTGAGCGTGCACAGTCAAGTAAGATATTGTCTTACCCACTTAGGTGAGAATTCATATCAATGAGGTATCTGTGGCACTTTGGCTGCTTTCTTTGATTGTCCTTTCTTTTTTTTTTATTTTTGCTGTTCTTTGTCCCCCATAAGCTTTTATTGTCTTTCTGTTCAAATGAGTTATTGAATTTGAATTCCCCCCCCCCCCTGAATTTTACTCAACACACTTTCTTCTTTTCCTGTGATTATTTCGCCGCAACTCATATACACTTCGTACTCGCTTCAGCAGCTCCATCATTTAAAGCAAAACGAAGGTTGCGTGAACCTGCCTCCTCTCGTGATTCCAATACAAACTTACAACTATACAACTATACAACCATACATTTTAAAAAAGATAAGCTAACGTCGTCACATCGAACACATTACTTAATTTCTTCTTTTTCTTCTTCTGTCAAACTCCCCTTTGTCCCATGTCTGTAGCGGAGCCCTTTTTGCAGGCGGGCATGCCCGTCACCTCTCTCGAGCAACTCCCCGCCCACCTCGCCTCCTCCCGCGTTACATACGACCAGTTTGTGTGGGTGTGGTATCTGCCGCGGCTGTGGCGCCATGACGGCCGTCGCGGGTTTGTGTCCGCACCGGTGTGGCCCTGCCTCTTTGCCCGCCCCGCGCGCGGCGAGCAGCGTCACCGGCTAGAAACGCAGAGTGAAAAGAAAGGGACGGCGGCGGATGGGGAGGAGGTGGAGGTAAAATCGCAGGGTACGGCGAATCTTACTGACTGTGGCGTCGACGTCGCCACCACCGCAGCCTTGCCGTCGTTCGTCGTCCCCAGGCGCGGAGTATCATCTGTTGTACTACGCTCGTGAGGATGGGGAGAGCCGCGGGCGAAGCACCCAAGGTGAATAATGACACACGCGACGACGGGCGGCGGCGACCATGCCTATAATAATAAAACGTCCGGCAACAGCCGCGCAAAGCGTGAGCTTTCGCTGGCACTGCTGATGCGCGACGCGTGCGGGGCGACACTGACGGCAGTGGAGCGGGACACAGCCGTTAGCCAGGCACGCAGCGCCATCGATTTCGTTTGTCAATCGATTCTCGAGCATTGCCACGCGAAGCAGGGAGATGATTTGCGTGCTTGCACTCGCGAGAACCAAACGCCGAAAAGCACTCCCGTGGTGAATGCGACCTCGGAGGATAAACCATCAGAAAGTGTTTTGAAGGTGGTGGTGCTGCTGGAAGGAGACACGCACGAACGCTTGGGTTTATTTCGCGAGAAGGACGGGTGGTGGCCGGCGCTGAAACAGCAGCTGATGGCGGCCCCGGCGGAGGCTGGGAAGCAAAGCGGCGGCAATTTCCAACAGCTGCAACCCTCTCGGCAGACGTCGTCCGTGTCCGGCCTGTCTTCGGCAGCTTCTCTGCGTGAGACGGACTTTGCCGTTTTGCGCGCGCCAGCACCCAAAGTCTCGACCTGCAGCGCAACAACAGCAGCAGCACTGTCGAGGCCCCACCGACACACCACAAGAGTTTGGCACTGAAACGAACATTACAGCGGAGCCGGCATCGGCGGGACTCTCCGCGGGTGACTTCCTCCCCGCCATTCGCTGGCTGCTTGCGAGACGCGGGGCGTACCCCACCGACAATCACACCCTCACCGCCTCGGACGACGTGGTGCATCTGCCGGCGTACGGACCCCTGGGAGACGAGTTTATCCACTTCCTCCGCTCCGTCCCGTGCAACCCTCGCGTGCGCGTGGCGACGAGTGCGGAGGCAACCGCACCGGCAGGCGGCCTCGATAGCGATAGCACCGCTAATCGTTTATGCAACACACCAAATGAGCCAGCGCGAATGCTTAATCCACTGCTGTGGCGCGCGCCGTTCATCAGCCCCGATCGCGTCGTTTTCGTGGAAAGCGGAAAAACGGACGACAACCCGTGCGGATGGGAGGCGCGTGTGTCGGCCGCCGACGACGCGATTCCGCCTCCCGAGTCCCTCAAAGCGCTGCACGGGATGGCGCGGCTGAGGGCGGAGCGCGCGGCGGGGAGGGCGCTGGTGAGACTAACACACGGCGAGTTTTCCACTTTTCGCGTGACGCAGACGTTGGCGTCGGCCAAGGAAGCGGATCTCTCTGCGACCTGTGACGGCAGCGGCACGACCACCGCCGCAGCGGAGGCGGCAGGGGCTTTCTCTAACGTGGTGGTGTGGCAGCGCGCGCGCACCGACGGGGAGAGGAGAGGTCTTCTCCACTCAGCCGCCTCACTCCGCGCGTGCTATGAGACGGACTCTCAGTCGCCCGCCCCGCCGCTGCCTCCCTACGCTCCGCCCAGCGCCGGTGGCGGCGGTGGCGGCGGCGCTATGAACGCTGGCACGCCGCCGGAGGCGGACCCGAGCAACAGGGAGGCGATTCCGCCCATTCCCCAGCCGCGCGGCGCGGAGCTGCACTTGCTATCCGACAGAGGCGACGCGGTGTTCCTCGCGCGTCACCTTGGCGACCGCTCGCAGCTGCGTCTGTGCGCCGCCGACGCGATGCACGAGGACGGGGAGGTGCTGGCGCAGCTGTCCATCGTTGAGGGCACTCGTTTCGACGACCTTGACACCTTTTTGGACGTCGTGGCTCCTTCACTGGCCGATACTTTATCGCCTTCGTCGGCGGCAGCGATGGCACCTGCGCCTGCGTGCTCTTCTCCTTGTTCCACTTCTTCCTCTCCTTCTCCTGCTGCTGCTGGTGCTGCTACCGCTGTTTTGTCCTCCCCGCCCCCCTCCGTCAGCCAACACTCCCGCTGCCGCCGCTACCCCCCGCCGCCTCCGCCGACGGTGCGGGGCTCCTGCTGCGGGTATGTGTTCCCCCGCGTTGTCGCGCGGCGCCCCACCGGCCACAACGCCCGCGCGCACGTCCTCGCGAGCCTCAGCGCAGAGGTGGAAACGGCGGCCCCGACCGCCGCCCAGCTGCGCGCCGCCGCTGCCGCTCTGTGGACGCTGTCCGATGCCTGCGTGCCGGTGCGCGTGACGGACGCAGCGGCGACAACAACGACAACGGGCGGCGGCGGCAGCGGCGGCAATAGCGCGAATAAGACTGATACTGATGCTGTTGTTGCTACTGTGGTCGCGTACGGGGACGAGAATGCGGGCGCGGAGGACAGCGCCGACACTCGGGCCGATATTATTGGCTACACGCTGTCGCCTGCGACCCCGCCTATCACCCATCCTGCTGCAGGCGGGAGCGCCGCAAACAGCAGCGACGGCAAGATCGACAGTAATACGACTAGTGTTGATGCTGCCACCACCACTACTGCCGCCACTGCTTCTCGCACGGCTGGGTGTGCGTGGTGTGGGCGGTGGCGGGAGCGGCTGTCGCGCTGCGGCGGCTGCAAGTGCGTTCTCTACTGCTGCCGCGCCCACCAGGCACGCGACTGGAAAGAGGGGTCGCACAGGGCCGAGTGCCCGCTGTGGCGCTGGGCGGCCGCGGAGTGCCAGCCGAGGCTCCTCGCCGCCGCCGCTTACTTCTCCTCCTCGTCCTCCTCTTCTCCTGTGGCGCCACGCACCGCCGGCGGGTACCCCCCGCTCCCTAGCGGCGACACCCGTCAGGCTGCTGCCGCGGTGTTCGCTGACCGCGTCGTGGACGCGTTGTCTGCCATGATGCCTTTGTCAGAAAACTCGCCCAATGTGCTGTTGCCGACGTCGCGGCGGGTGTTCTGCGCGCACGTGGTGGGGTGGGACGCGGTGCAGAGGCCTCCGCGGTCTGCGCTGTCGCCGCCACCTCTTCTCGCCTACTTGCCTCACTTTCTGGCGTCGCGGCCGTCGCTGCTGGCGCGTCTGGTTGGCAATCAGGGCACAGAGGGAAACGCCCCGTCCGCGGCTGGCCGCGTGCAGTGTCGCCTGCTAGTGTTTGTGCAAGAGGGCAAGCCCAGTCGTACAAGGCAACACCACCAGCAACAACAGCAAGGGGAGAAGAAGGACACTGCGGAGAAGAGCAGTCTCAGTTTCCACAACACGGTGTGGGGCGTGCGTCCGGCAGGAGATTCGGACGAGGCGAACGGACCCAACGTCGTGCCGGTGCCAGGAACGGGCGTTTTGGGTGACGGGTGGCATACCGCCCAAACACCTGCACCTGCGGCGAGCACTCCAACCCTCTTAAGTGATGGCGTACCCTCCGACGCCCTCTCCTTTCCGCTGCTTGTTCGCTTTGTCACGACCACCAAGTATCACTTCTTTAACGTACAGGTGCGCCCACCCATCTCACACTCGCCCTCCTCTCCCCGAACCCCGTCTCAAGATAACGGCAACGCGAGTGGAAGTGGCGCACCCGCGTCACCAGCCGTCCCTCCGATCACTCACGAGGAGAATATTTCCACAGCGGCGGATGCTGCCATCGTGTTCGCTCCCTCCAACGGCGACGGCTTGAGCTTTCTCTCCGGCATCACGCGGCGGCTGTGCGAGCAGGTTATCGGGCGCGTGCCGCTGCGTGTGTACGACAGCTGCTACGTCGGCGCGCAGCGCACACAGCATGTCCTGCGCCGCCGGCTGACGGAGCTGCGGGATAACAACAACAACAGCAACGGCGGCGGCGCGGCAACGATGAAACCAATAATAGTGGTAATAATATCCATACCCATATCCATAAAAATGACAATAGTCAGAGTAGGAGTACCGAAGTAAGCAAGTTTACCACTGCGGGTGAGAAGCACACAGACCCGTCGTCGTGCCACGACTCTTCTCTGCCGAACTCTTCCGTCAGCTGCAGCGATATGGCCGGGGCGCCAACGTCGCTGTGGCCCATCTGCCTTCGCGTGAGTCGCCAGACACACACGGACGGCAAAGGCGACTGTGCCGCGCCGCCGACGCTGTCAGGACTGACACCGGACTACGCGGCGCTGCGCAGCGCAAGGGGAGGAGGCAAAAACACAGACGGAAATAACAACCACATCGGTTGCAACGATGATGATGACAAAAAGAAGAAGAAAGATGAGGAGGTGGAGGAAGAGGAAGAAAAAGGTGATGTGGAAAGCGACGGCGGCGGCAGCGGTATTGAGGGAGAAGAAGAAGAAGATCTTCAAGCCGTCTCCGGCGGGAACTCTACCAGGGGAAGCGTTGACCCGGCGCTGGTGTGGATGCATAGTTTTTACACAGACATTCCCGTTGAGAAGCATTAAAACAACAACAGCGCCTGAGTACTTTTTTCTTATTGTTTTGTGTTTCATTGTGCCCTGGGCTTTATCATTTTTTTTTTTTGGTGGGCTACACATTCTTTGTTTGCTATGAGTAAGTTAAAAAAAAACTACACTTTTTTTTTTGAAAAACGTTTTTTTTCCTATATTGCACTTTCCAGTCAATGAAATGACACTTCAATTAATACATCCCTACTCGGTTTGAAGTCTCTCAAACTTAGTAAATCTTGTAAAAACTTTACTATATATGTGTTGTCTCCATCTATTTACTGTACATGTGCTTGCCCAACAACCGCCTTCTCTTCTCTCCTCCCTCTTTCTCCCCTCTCATACCTACAGAAACTATTATTAACAATAGATTTATTTCTTTTTTTTTTCTTTCTTGCTTGAGCTTTATTATCTCATCCTCTCCTTCTGACTCCGTTATTAAACATCTATATTAATTTAGGACCGAATCAACTACGTTAGTTCTTTGCTAACTTTTCTTCTTCTGCTTCCTTTTCAAAAAGTATTTTGTGTTCTATCTCTCATCCTTTCCTTTTCTATGCACACCTCTTGGTAATTGGTATTTATCCTTTCCTCTTTATCTCTTAAGCAGACACTTCCCTCCCCTCCCTCGTCATTCTTAATATTTCTTTCTTTCTTTTCTTTTTCTTTCTTATTCCTCTTTTCTTTCTTTTCTTTCTTTTTTCTTTCTTCTTTCTCTCTTTCATTTTCCCTCTTTCGATTTTTGCTTCTCTCCCTTCCTGACACTTTGTATATATAGAAGAACAAACAACTTTGTGCAAATCATCATTGTTTCAGTTCTTTCATTAAAACTATTGGCGTAGTTTTCTTTATCCTTCTCCATTTTCTACTACTCTTCATACATTTCCCTTCACACACACATACACCTTCGAGTGGTGCTGTCATTTCATATCTGCGACACGCACACCCGTTTTTTTTTTTAAATATTATTCTTCAGATTCATTTCTATTACCTCGACCACTTTTTTTTCACGTAATTATTCTTGGCAGTATCAATAACGGTACGAAGCCAGAATTATCAAACAATAACATTCCCTCACCCCTTCTCCTTGCCATTTTGTTTTTATATATAGTGACTACAACGCATCTAAAAGAAACTACATCGTACCGTCTATCTGACGGGAACTTTCCCCCCTCCTTTTTTCTCTCTTTCTCTCTCTCTCTTATTTAATGAGCCGCAGACCCACTTTGCCACCCAACGCGGTGAATGCGGGCAGTCGCGGCGCCGCCGGCGTCTTCACTCCTGACACGGAGGAGGGCGATACACTGTCGCGCGTTTTCCTTTCCCCACATCGTGGCGGTAATAATACTAACACCAATCGCAACAATAATAACAACAATAACAATAGCAGCAGTAATCATAATAATAATAATAACAGTAGCTTGACCGACGGTGTCGACAGCTTTGCGGCGGTGCTGGCCACCTCGGGGTTAGACCATGCAGAGGACAACCAGCAAAGCCATGACGCTGCCGCTGACGGAAACGCCGCCAATGATATCAACAAAAGTGCTGTTAGTAACGACAGCAACAATAGCCACGGAAACAACAACAACAACAACAACAACAGTTGCAGCAGCAATAACAACAACAACACCAGTAACAACAACAACAACAGCATCAGTGTGAGCAGCGCCAGCGTCACCACCGCCCGCTCCTTTAACGTGAGTCAGCCGGTGTTTCCTACCTCCGGCTCCTTGTCCCCCGCAGGCGCGGCCCCTCCCGGGGCTCCCTACCGCATTGGCCACCACCAGGCTGAAAGCAAACGCGCCGCTTCGGCAAACACTACCGCCGCCGCCGCCGCCGCCTCTGCCACTGCTCCAGGCTCTTCGCGCTACGCCACACGCGCCAACGCCTCCTCCCCCTGTGTGAACGTACTCAGCGGCGCTCCCACCGCCGCCACCGCTGGCTCTAATAATAGCAACAACGCCGCGGGTGGCGTCCATAGTGCGTCCAGCTGCCTACGCCCCAAGGCGGCGCAGAGCCATCCGCAGATTTCGCTTCGCGAGCTAGCGCCGCCACAGCCGCCGGCGCACGCACACCCCCTCGCGCCCGACCGCGCCGCCCGCAGCCCTAGCTCGACACACAGTAGTGCAAAAAGTAAGAATGCTAATGTATGGGCCTCCCGTCGGACGGTTCCGTCGCCGCCCCCGCCGCTCAGTCACACAGTGGTAGCACAAACGGCGTCGCCATCCGCGTTACCCTCTTCGTTACCGTCGGCGGCGGCAGCGGCGCCGTCTTCTTCCTCCGCCGCCGCCTCGCCCTCCACTCTGTCGTCCGCGGACGCGAGGCCGCACAGCGCCGCGTCGGGGGCGCCGCACAGCGACCCAGACCGCGTGTCGGTGAGCACCGCCTCCTCCCCCCACTACCCCGGCGGCGCAGCTGACGCGGGGGCGCGCGCGGGGGCCGGCGTGTCCTCCTGCTCCTCCCCTCTCGGCTTCGAGCCGTCGTTCGCCAACGCCGGAGGCGCGCCGCTTTCGCTGGAGAGCTCCGCGACGCCGCACGCCTTGGCGAGTAACGCGAGCACCATCCACAGCGGCGCCGGCGCGGGGCCGCTCGGCGAGGGCTTCGCGGTCGCCCCGTCGCTCTTCTCCTCCGCCGCCAGCTCATCCTCCGGGTTCGCCACCGGCGGCGGCACGGCCTCCGCCCCGCTGATGTCGTTTCCCAGCGCCTCCACCGCCGCCGCCGCCGCCGCGCGCGGGTACCCGACCACCATCGTGCCCGTCACGTCTCTGGACGCCGTCGCCGCGGCCCAGTGCTCGCCGTCGGCGCGGAAAACGGTCAACCGCTCGACACGGGCGCCGCCGCCGCCAGCAACGCCGACAACTGCTTCGCCCCCATCACGTTCCCGACTCTCCCTCCGTCGGACGGCACCGACTCCGTCTTCTGCGCGTCGCAGTCGGTGTCGCCGGTTCGAAAGCTCTTCAACCACCGCGGCACCACCTCTGCTGTCGCCGCCGCCGCCGCCGCCGCCGCCGCCTCTCTCTCGACCAGCCTGCACAACCGCCTGAGCAGCAGCGGAAACGCCAACAGGAGCAAGAGTAGCAGCAGCAGCGTTAGCTACTGTAACACTACCACCAACAACGACAACAACAACAACAACGTGAGCCTCTCTGCCGTTGAGCAGCATTCGGCGGAGCCCCCGCGGCTTCCTGAGGTTCCGGGCGGCACTATCCTCGTCAACAGCAGCAACAACAACAACAACAACAACTATCACAACAGCCGTGGCCGGCGCGGCTTCTCCTCAAGCTGGTCGCAGCGCATCGGCCGTGGCGACCCGCGCAGCGCCAGCAGCAGCACCAGCCACCACTACAACGGCAGCGACGCCACCGTTTTCCGCCGTAGCGCGGCCGACAGCGACAGCTGGGGCCGCAGCGGCGGGGGCGGCGGCGGCGGCGGCGACGATATGCTGCGCAACGCGTCCGCCTCCACCGGCGGGCCGCGCTCGGTGACGGCCGCATCGACGGAGACGCACGCCGGCGCGGCGCCTGCCGCCTCCGAAACCCCCGACCTGCCCACTGGAGGAACTAGCAGCGCAGCCGCGGCACGGGGCCGCAGCGACGCCGCCTCCTCTCCGGAGCGCGGCGACGGGATGCGTGCGGGACGCCGGCGCCGATCTGTTCCTCGAGCGCGACGGCGGCGAGGAGGCGGCGCGCGAAGGGGACTCGCTCATCTCCATCGTGCCCGTCGATGTGCTGCCGAGCCAGCGGCGCTTCTCCGCCGCCGCCGCCGCCGTCGCGGGGGCCGCCGCCAGAGGTCTCCGCTGCGCCGGCGCCGCCGACGACCACGCTGCGAATCATCACTTGCGGCTCGACCCCAACGCGCCGTTGTTTTCGGCCATTGAAACGCAGCGTCCGTGCAACGCGGCGCTGCTGGAGAGCAGCCTGCTGGACACCGCGGCCCAGTCCGGCTTCTCGTCCTCGCGCCCGCGCCACCGCCGCCACCGCGCGCACCACAGCCTCCACAGTGAGGCGACGGAGGACACGACCGACGACCCCGACAGCTTCAGCGCCTCCGGCCGCAAGCTCCGGCGCAGCCTCTCCAAGGCGGAGCACACGAGCCTGACGGCGGAGGCGGCGCAGCTGGGCTTCCGCGCGCCGTGCCTGCAGGTGCCGCTGCACTGGGCGGTGCTGGTGAACATGCTGATCGTGGTCGCCATTGTGTCGGTCATCACGCTCGTGCCGATGGACTTTGTCGGCGACCGTCTGCTGCGCTCCGCCACCAAGACCCTCAGCGCCTCGCTCGCCGCCACCATCGCGGACAGCGTGCGCGCGAACCTGTACTTCTTGCCCCTCTCCGTGCGCACCTTCACCTCCGCGTGGCTCTACTCCCCGACAGCGCAGAAGGTTCCGTGGACGGAGGCCGACATGCCGGACGCGCTGCAGGACCTGTGCGAGGCGATCCGCGTCTCGTACCCGACGTCGCACCTGCTCTACTTTTACCTGAGCAGCCCCATCAGCGGCTTCGGCGCCTACTGCTCGGCGCAGTACGAGCACGGCACCGTCACCGCCGGCAGGTACACCATGGGACGCTCCGCGGAGGAGGCGGTGCCGCGCTACTACATCAACACGACGAGTCTGCTGCCGGAGGTGCCGCTGCGGCCGTACCCGTTCGTCGACGCCATGACGGAGGCGGAGTACACGATTGACTTTGGCGGCGAGTGCAACCCGTGGAACGCGGTGGCGGTGCCGTGGTACGAGCAGCAGACGGGCCGCCAGGTGCCGTGGCAGTTCCAGGCGCGGCAGGGGACGTGCGGGCGGCCGGACCGCCCGGTGTGCGCCGTACCGGAGGACCCGCCGCCGTTTAGTGAAGAAGGGGCAGCAGTGCGTCGCGCGCGGTGGCGGAGCGCGTTGCCGCGGCGTCCCGGAATTCCGTGGTGCCGAACATGAGAGGTCCCTCCTCCGCCCGGGCAAGCGCCGCCAGCGGGAGCGGTGAGTGAACAGCAGGGAAGCCACCGCAGCGACGGCAGCAACAACGCGAACGACACCCTGGATCGTGGCGACTCGCCCTCCGCGGTAGCGGCGCCGAGGCTGGAGACGCCCGAGTCGACGTGGTGGCTGTTTCACGCGGAGCACACAGGGGTCGTCACGTACACGTACCCGTTCATCGACTACAAGGGCAACCTCGCGGTCATCACGGCGGGGCTGCAGCCGCACGCGCTCGAGGCCATCTTCCCTGCTGGGCAGCTCTTCGAGTCCGGCATCGGGCAGGCCATGATCCTCCACCCCACGACCGGCCTCGTGCTGCTGACCTCGTGGCTGCCGACGCCGTGGGCGATGCAGGACAAGTGGAACGAGACGGCGATGGCGGAGGCGGGGATTACGCCGCCGCGCAGCCTCTACCTGGACAACATCACCGATGACTTTATGGTACAGGCGGTGGCGGCGCTGGGGGGTCTGCAGGGCATCGCCAACTGCCCCCCGGCCCCCGCGGGCTCCGGCGGCACCTCGCGCTCGCTCTCTGTGTCCTCCCTCATCCCAAAAAGGGTGTCGGCGGCGGTGTCCTCCGCCGTGCACCGAGCGATGGGCCTCCCGCCGCTCCCCAACTCCGATCGCGTCGTGGGCGGGCAGCAGTGGTCCAAGGAGTTCCACGACGGTTCCTCCAAGGCGCTCGCTATCGCGACGCGCATAGAGGTCGGCTACGGCTCCCCGATGCAGCTCGTCCTCGTCTACGGCATCCGCCGCTCCGAGTATGCCGCCAACTACGACAACGCGCAGCGCATCATCATCGGGATCGTCGTGGGCGTCGTGATTATCATCGCGGCGGTCGACGCGGGCATCGTGTACTTTGCGATGCGGCCGCTGCGCAGCGTGACGCGCGGTATGCGGCGGGCGGCGCAGCTGCGGGACGGCATCCACCGCGCCCTCCGCCACGCCTCGCTGCTGTCCGAGGTCTCCGAGATCCAGCGCAACTTCGTCATCATGAACTCAAAGCTGCTGCGCATGAAGACGTTCGTGCCGCAAGGCGTGCTCGAGGCGATGCACTCCATCACCGCGACCTCCGCGGGGGCCGACGCGACGACCACCACCAGCGGCGGCCTCGCGGGCGGCGCCGGCGACAGCGTCTTCTCCGTCACCGCCGGCGAGGGCGTCTCGCTGACCAACGAGCAGCACCAGCCGCAGAGCCGCGGCCACCGCCAAGGGAGCCTCAACCCGCCGCACACACAGCAGCAGCAGCGGCGACGCCGGGCGGAGCGGCTGGCGGCGGGCGGCGCCCTTATCGACGTCGGCGGCCCCGACTCCCCGCTGCCGATACGCGACGGCAACCTCAACGGGGCGCTGCTGATGCTGGACGGTGGCGGCTCGCAGAGCGGCACCCACGCCGTCGTCTTCGCCCCGGGCGACGTGATGGACGCCGACGGCGGCGAATGTGAGAATGACGGCGCCGTGCTGGAGGGAAGGCGCTCGCGCTCCCGCGAGAAGGGCCGAACGGACCGCGCGGACGTCGATGGCGCCGGAGACGTTGGGGACGCGTTGGGCAATTGCATCAGCGACGACAACGCGACGAGGACGACGAGAGAAGACGAAAGCTGCAGCAGCAGCGACGGCGGCGAGGCGACTGGGAAGAGTGCCAACAACCACAACACTAGAGCAAACAGCGGCGCCGGCGGTGCCGCCAGGACGGCTTTCAACTGCTCATAACAACAACAACAACAACAACAACCCTCGCTCTCTGCGACGCCGCGGCGGCCTCGGAGGTGCCCTTGTGCCCCTCAACGATGAGGACGTCGCGTACGGCGAGGAGCGCGCGGCGGCGGCGCCGGGGGCCCCTCCTCCGGTGAGAGGGCGGCGGCGCAGCCGCTCGGCGGCGGCCGTCTCCTCTTCGAGCGCGTCAACTACTTCAAGCGGCAGTACTGCTCGATTGTTGTCTTCTGCCTGCACCTGCGCCCGGAGGTGGACAACACGGTGGCGGTGGTGGAGGTGCTGTGCCAGCAGTTCATGGAGGCTGTCATCCCCGCCGTCCTGCGCCACGGCGGCGTGATCGAGTCGCAGCTGCCCGACTGCATCGTCGCGAGCTTCGGCGCGCACAGCCGCCTGCCGATGCACCAGACCCGCGCCGCCCGCTGCGCGCTGGAGGCCAACGACGACGCCGTGCGCTGCCAGCGGCCCCGCGCCGCCGCCGCGCGCGCCCTGAGCGCCGGCCCGCGCCTCTGCACCCTCGTCGACGCGTGCGAGTGCCTCGTTGGCACCTGCGGCGCCGCCAACCGCAACGCGCGGGTCACCTTCCGGCCGCTGACGGTCCCCACCACCGACATCATTCGCGTCTCCAAGACAACGCGCGCGCCGGTGCTGGCGACGCAGCGCCTCGCGGCGACCCTCGACGAGGACATCTTCACGCTGCCGGTCGACGTGATCGTTGGGGGCCTCGACAACCGCCGCGCGGTGCTCTACGAGCTGCGCGGGCGCGTCACGCGGGGCTACACCGGCGCCGTGCAGCTCGAGGCGGAGCGGCGCAACGCGGCCCTCCCGCTGTGGATGGTGCTGCCCTCCGCCGCCACGCGCCTCGCGGGGACGGTGCAGGTGATGCGCCGCGCGTTTTACCGCATGATGCGGGGCGAGTACGCCGAGGCGCTGCCGATCCTGCGCCCGATGGAGGAGGCGGAGCCGCAGGCGCGGCGGCTGGCGCAGGTGTGCCGCACGCTGGTGGAGCGCGGCATCACGCGCCCCTACGCGCGCGCCGCCGGCCTCATTCGGCTGTCCCCCGCCGAGTGCGACTACGAGGGCACACTACAGCTGGCCGCGGGCGGAACCGACGCCTTCTGGTGCCGACAATAACAACAACAATAACAATAACAACGGCGGTGGCGCGACGACAGACGTTGCTCTCGCCCAACCACAGCAGCAGCAGCAGCACCGGGAGGAGGCGGAGGCGCTGGTCTCGCGTAGTGTGGGCGGCGGCGGCGGGCGCCACTCCCCTCTGTCCCCCGTTGGCGGTCGCGGGTGCCAGCGGGAGCGCCGCTACCACCACCAACAACACCGCCATCATCGATGTGTACAACACACAGCATGACACGAGCGCTTCGCAGAGCCGCGTTGGCGGGGGAAACAACGGCGCCAGCGGCGGTGGCGGTGGTGGTGGTGGTGGTGGCCTCGCCGGGTTCAATTGGGGCGACGCGCCCAACCAGCAGAAGCTCCTCGCGCTCGCCGGGTACCGCACCAAGTCGTCGTCTCATCCACAATAGCCACAGTCGCAACAGCAACAACACGACAACCACGGTCGCGAGCCACGCTTTCATTCAGAATGGCAGCAACAGTAACAATAATATTAATAACAGTAATGATAGCAATATCAACAACAACAACAAGAAGAGCCACAGCCACAGCGGTGGCGGAGGCGGCGGCAGCGGTAATCGCGATCGTGCAAACAGCAATCATAACGGTAGAAGTATTCTCAACGGAAACAGCAACAATACGACGAACGCGTCAGGCGACATGGCTGGCGGCCCTCCCTGTGGCAGCGGAGGTCACCGACGCGCCTCGGAGGACGAGAACAAGGACAGCATGAACGACAGCGCGCAGCGTCAGCTTCTGGTGTCGGCCGCCTCACAGTCCGTCGACGGCGGCGCGGCCGCCGCCCCGCGCGGGCAGAGGTACCAAGGCAACGGCAGCGACAACAATGCCAGCAACGGTAGCGGCGGAGGATCAGAGCCCTTCCGGTGAGTCTCCTCCCGAGTGTGCGCTTTGTGGAGCAATCCACCGACGCCGACGCTCTGGGACTTCCTCACACAGCAGCGCCAGGGGTCGCAACAGCAATAGCGGCACCAGAAGCTTGAATAATAATAATAATACTAGTGGTGGTGGAACAATAATAGCAACCGCAGTAACAGAAGCATCAACTCCGTCAATAACAATAACAATAACAACAGCTGTAACAGCGACGGCAGTGGCGCGTTGTTTGAGATGTTTGAGCCCTCCCGCAGTAGCACCACAACACCCAGCACCTCTGCGGCAGCCACCACTTCCAGTCGCACGGACACTGCGGGACACAACAACAACACCGACGGCAGCGGCGACGGCACCACCACCACCACACCACAACCACCAACACCGGCACAGATAACATCACAGAAACGAACACCAGCGCCACTAATACAGCCGCAACGACAACCACGGGAGGCACGAGCATTCTGACTGTGCACAGCAGTCTCATGGACGCGAGTGCCATTGGGAGCTGCAACGGCCATCACAACAACAGCACCAACAATAACCAATAACATCGCCTCCAACCAGAACCGTTCCGGTGCGGCAATGATGACGGTTGACGGCGATAATTGTGCTACGCGCGGTGAGGAGCCTGGCTTGGCGCCGTGCGTCTCCGAGCTTCCTCCTCCCTTGCGTCCCCGCGTCCCCCTCCTCTCCATCCTCTCGACCACTCAAGACAACACAGAAGCTCAAATCGGTCAAGTCGTTGCGACGCCACCGTAGCAAGCGGCGCGGCAGTGAGGGCGATGGCGGCGGCGGCGGCGGCTCCGAGACATCTGCCGCCGGACCGGATGACAACAATACCGTCAACGAAAACGAAACAACAACAACAATAACAACAAGAACAACAGCACCAGCAGCAGCAAGAGGAAGAGGATGAAGGTGGGCAAGCGTCACAAGGCAAAAGCGGCGGCGAAACGGAAACACAAGAAGCCGCGCGGGGCCTCGAAGCTGGCGCGCGGGGAGCTGCCTCTGCGCTTCTGCGATCTGGACGGGTGCGAGTGGGTGCGCTCGCGCGAGCCGGTCGGCGCCGGCACCTCCGCCGCCGTGTACCGCGGTCTCTCCAGCAACGGCAGCCTGGCGGCGCTCAAGTGCTTCGTGCTGCGCGCGCAGCAGCGGAGGGCGCTGGGGGCTGAGGGCCTGACGGCGGTCGTGGAGGAGGTGCAGATGCTGTCCAGCCTGCAGCACGAGAACATTGTGCAGTTCATCAGCGTCTACGCGAGCAGCTACCACCTCATTCAGATCATCGAGCTTGTCCCCGGGGGCTCGCTCGACACGCTGCTGCACAACTTTGGGCGCCTCAGCACCGGCGCCGTCCGCCGCTTCGCGCGCGACATCATCCGCGGCCTCGCGTACCTGCACTCGCGCGGCATCGTGCACTGCGACCTCAAGCCCCACAACGTGCTCCTCGCGATGGACGGCCAGTGCAAGCTCGCCGACTTTGGCTCCGCCATGGCCAAGGCCGCCGGCGCCTCTGTGGGCTACATCGACGATGTGCTGGAGATGCGCGGGACACCCGGGTACATGGCCCCGGAGGTGGCGCGCGGGGAGCTGCCGCAGTTCAGCAGCGACGTTTTCTCGCTGGGCGTCGCGCTGCTTGAGCTGCTGCAGGGGACGCTGCCGTGGCAGTACGCGGACGCCGACGAGGGAGAGGACAAGAATAGCAAGAACAACAATACCAATAACAATAATAGTAGCAATAACAATAGTAACAACAACAAATCAATAGCAATGACGAGGGGAACGAGCAGACGAGCGTCGCTGCCGCTGCTGCCGGTGAAGGCCACAGTGATGGTGCCAACAATGCCAACACCAATGAAGGCGCGACGGGCAATGCCAACGCTGCCGACGGGTGGGGCAATGACAGCCGTGACAGCGCCGCCGCCGCCGCCGCCGGCACCCCGCACGTGCTGCGCCGCCGCCCCATTGAGCTGGTGATGCGCAACGCCACACAGATGCTTGTTCTCATCGGCCGTGGGACGATTGTGCCGCGCGTGCCGCACTCCCTCCCACCGCTCTCACTCTCTGGCGGCGGCGGCGCGGCGGCGGCGACAGCGGAGACGGCCTCCACAGCGGATGGCTGGCAGCCGTTGGAGCCGGATCTGATCGACTTTCTCTCACGCTGCGTCAACCCGGACCCCTTGCAGCGCGCCACAGCGGAGGAGCTCCTGAGCCATCCCTGGATGCTATAGCAAACTCGAGCAATTTTTTTCTCCTTCTTCTTTTCCGCTGTTCTTTTCCTTTTGTACATTTTTGCATTTGCTCTTGCTTTACTGCACTTTTTCCTTCTCGCTACTTGTATTCTTATCATTATTTCCCTCTGCTTTCATCTTATTCACTTCCCTTTCTATGCCTCTCTCCCTCTACCTCTCACGCACCGTCTCATAGCTAATCACACACAAACATGTGCGTGGCCGAGCGTGCGATATTTTTGTACATTAAAGAAGAGCTTACTGACCCCCTTTTTTTTTCCTTTCTTGCTACTCTCCATCTCTCTGCAACCATTTTCTTCATTCCCAAACTTTTAGCTAAATCTATACGTGCTACTTTTCTCTCTTCAATTTCTCTTTCTTTTTTCTCTTATGTCTGCTTCTCAGGTTTTCGAATTACCAAAGTGTGCTTCCTCCCTTCCCCTGTTTTTGTTTCTTGTTTTCTGTAACATCATCCTTCTTATATATGCCTGAAGGCGCTCCGAATCGATGCTGCTTCGTCTTCCCCTTTTCGTTTTCGTTTTCTGTAAATACGTCTCTCTTTGTCTGTTTTCCCGTTCCGCTCGTTCAGAACTTTTTTTTTTCTGAAGCAAAACTGGGTGGAACCTGTCAGGAGATAATCAGCCCCTCACCCCTATTTTTCTTCTCTGTTAGTAAACTTCCATTTATTCGATACTTATTTGTGCTCCGACAGACATTATTTTCTTCTCGAATTCAGTCCGTATACAGGAAACACGAGACGCTGAAAGTGATATTTTGAAACACATCTTCTCTTCTTCTTTTATGTTCGTCTGCGCGCATACCTGAGTTGATAATACATCTTTTGTTTGTATGTGTGTGTGTGTGCCGAAAGAGTATGGAAGAGACTGTGAGGTCATTGCTTCAAAGCAGCTTGGACTCCTTTTTTTCCCCTTTACCACATAACTCTTTCATTCCCACTGATTTCATGTATACCCTCTCGATTCCTGAATGACTTTGTCAACCCACATACCTTACCCCTCCGTATATAAAACTTTCTCTCACAGAATCTCACAAGAAGTCATTAAAGAGCGGGAATCACCACTACCGCAACCATCAAAAACAACAACAACAACAACAAAACCAACAAGAACAAAAACAACAAGTCACAGCACATCACGATGCGCGTTCTCGTGTGCGGCGGCGCCGGATACATCGGCACGCAGCTGGTGCGGGAGCTACTGCGCGAGACGGACCATTCGGTGGTGATTGCCGACTCCCTCGCCGCGAGCCACGGCAGCACGGACCACCTGCGCGACGTCATTGTCCACGACCGCGGCAGCGTCAACAGGAGAATGGAGCGGAAGGGGAGGAGGCAGCGGCGGCGGAGGCTGTGCTGCGCCCGACGGAGGCGGCCGGGGGCCGCGCGGCGCACCTCGAAGTCGGTGACGTCCGCGACGCGTCTTTCCTCGACGGCGTCTTCACGCGATACGCCCCCATTGACGCGGTGGTGCACATGTGCGCGCTGATCGTCGTGCCGGAGAGCGTGCGCGACCCCCTCGAGTACTACGACAACAACGTCGTGGGGATGCTGCGGCTGCTGCAGGCCATGAAGCGTCACGGCTGCGACAAGATGGTCTTCTCCAGCACCGCCGCCCTTTTTGGCACTCCCGCCGCCGCCACCAACGACAGCAACAGCAGCGACGCCGCGAGCGGGCAGTTTGAGCCGCTGCGTCCCGACGCGCCCAAGGCCCCCGAGAGCCCGTACGGCGAGACGAAGCTGTGCGGGGAGTGGATGCTGCGGGACGCGGCGGCCGCGCACGGCCTCAAGAGCGTCTGCCTGCGCTACTTCAACGCCTGCGGGGCGCACGAGGACGGCGATATTGGCGAGAACCACGACCCCGAGACGCACCTCATCCCGAACATTTTGCGCGTGCCGCTCGCCGACGCAATCAACGCGCACAACGCCAAGCACCACCCGGAGCGCGCGGCCGTCCCCGGGCACGTGAGCATCTTCGGTACCGACTACCCCACGCCGGACGGCACCTGCGTGCGGGACTACGTGCATGTCCGCGACATCGCGCGCGCCCACATCTGCGCGCTGCGCTACCTCGACGCGCTCACCGAGGCCGACCGCAGCGCGCGCTTCTTCAGCGCCTTCAACCTGGGCACCTCGCACGGGTACTCGGTGCGCGAGGTGATCGAGGCGGCGCGCCGCGTGACGGGGCACCCCATCCCGGCAGTAGAGATGCCGCGCCGCCCCGGCGACCCGCCCGCGCTCGTGGCCTCCAACGAGGAGGCGCGCGCCGCGCTGGGGTGGGAGCTGCAGTACGACTCCATCGACAAGATCATCGAATCGGCTTGGAAGTTTCAGAAGGACCACCCGGTCGGGTTCGAGAAGATCGACTAGAACCGGGAAAGGAAGAAAAAAAAAAAGAAAGCTTTCCAAAAATGATTCTCCGTCGTTCCTTCCTTTCTTTAGCGGGTTTATTTCGGTGTGTTTTTGTTTTCCTTCTTGTCTACTGTGAATTCTTTTCTTTTCACATGATTTTATCTTCCTTTCTTTCCTTTTTCAAGTAGAAACACGTCCTTCACCATTTCCTTTTTCTCTCATCTCTTTACATGTGCATCGAGACCAACGCTTGTCAGTATACACAGCTGCGGTTTCAGTCAATGTGATGTTGTATGACTTCGCCCTGAGATGACTTGCATGTTGTAGCACTATCACATACAAGATGGCGCCTACCTCCCGCTCCTTCGTCCCCTCCCCGCTTCCCGGCGCATAGTAAAACGAAAACAGAAACAAAAAAACTCACCGCACTTTTCAATCTATCTTGCTTTCTGCACTAAGCTAGTGAAATCCTCTAACATCTTTACAAGAAAGATCCATGGATACCTGCAATAACCAACGGATGTGACCTCCTTGCTCTCTCTAACCTTTACTGCACTATGTTTGATAACCTGATCGTTTACAATGCTTCGCTTTTGTAATCTCACACGCTCTTGTATCTCTTCACCTTTTTTTTTCTTACCGTGTTTCTTTCCAACGCGACAAGGAAAACATCCACTCTTAGCAATACAATTTTCTACAGCCCCCTTTCTTCCCTCTTAGTTACATTCTTCTGGTTTCGACAAGAAGCTGAATCCTGTTCAACTCACTAATCACCAAAGCATATCACAAGTCCTATTCTCCAAGTAACTTCACATCGAGAAAATAATGCCCGTTGACCGCAGCAAGCTTGACGCGGCGGTGGAGGGTCAGCACGCGCAGGTACTTCATTGGCGCCGCCACATCCACTCGAATCCGGATCTCTCATATAATGAAAAGCCGACGGCGGACTACATCGAGGCTGAGCTCCGTAAACTCGATACCGGCAAGAAGCTGAAGATCTCCCGCCCCCTTCCCGTGTGCGTTGTGGCGGACCTGAAGGGCGGCGCGGGGCCCGGGCCGATCATTGCGCTGCGCGCCGACCACGACGCGCTGCCGGTGCACGAGCTGGCTGACGTGCCGTTCAAGTCGAAGAAGGACGGCGTGATGCACGCGTGCGGGCACGACACGCACGCGGCGATGCTGCTCGGCGCGGCGAAGCTGCTGCTGGCGGAGCAGCCACGCATCCGCGGCACCGTGCGCTTCCTCTTCCAGCACGCCGAGGAGGTTGCCCCTGGCGGAGCGCAAGAAATGATTAAAGCCGGTGTGATGGAGGGCGTTAAGATGGTGTTTGGCCAACACGTGATGCCGCTGCCCGGCGCCACCGCCGGGAAGGTGCTAGTGCGTCCCGGACCGATGCTGTACAGCGCTGATAACTTCAGCATCCGTGTGATCGGCCGCGGCGGGCACGCGTCGATGCCGGAGTACGCGATCGACCCCAACGCGATCGCGGCGCAGCTGGTGGTGTCTCTGCAGCAGGTGGTGTCGCGCTTAACTCCCGGGGAGAAGGCCCCCGTCTTCACCGTCTCCACGATCAAGTCGAGTTCCGACAGCTTCAACGTCATTCCGGACGAGTGCGAGCTCAAGTGCTCTCTGCGCAACGTGGACCCCAAGGTGCGGGAGGACACAAAAGTGGCTATCAAGCGCATCTGCGAGCATGTGACGGCCGCGTACGGCGCCAAGTGTGAAATCAAGGCTATTCCCGGCTATGGCGTCACAATGAATGCCCCGGAGGCGTATCAAGTGGCTCTGCGCGCGCTGCCGCAAGTGATGCCCAAGGAGGACATCCTGCAGCAGGTGAATCCCCTCAAAGCATCTGAGGACTTCAGCGCTTTTGCCAACTGCTGCCCCGGCAACTATCTGTTCATCGGGTGCTATAACAAAGAGAAGGGCTGCACGCCGATGAACCACAACCCCAAGTTCAAGGTGGACGAGGACGCGATGAAGACGGGCGTGAAGGTGCACTATGGTATCATTCACGAGCTGCTTATCGCCCCCACTGCTAAAGCCAATCTGTAGTTAGCAGTGCAGTTTTAATTACTATTCCTGGCGTATTTTTCTGCCTTAGGATGCCTTGTGGCTACTCCACATGAGTCAGTCTCACCAGGCGCCTGTTGTTTTCCCCCTGTTGCTTTTCTTTCTGCACAGGACTAGTGATTCTCGTGTTCTCTACAAATTTTTCCCTTTTGTTCGATTTTGTTCCCCTTTACTAAATGTTTCTCCTCTCTGTACACCCTTCTTTTTTTCCCCTCTCTCTTTCTGCACCATAGTTGCCTCTACTATAGGGCCAATGCGCTACTTAGTATGTCCGTCTCTCCATGAGGATTGTGACATGAACTTCGGATCGCACGTCTTATGCCCAATATTTTTGCTTGCGCGCCTCTCAGCGTTCAGGGGCGCGCAGCAAACTTATCAACCGCATTGAAACTAGGTTTGCAGTGCAGTAAGTTTATATATTCACTTTATTTTTAATTTTTGTTGTTCTCCTTGTTGTTTATCTTCGTTTTTCTTATTTAATTGATTTTCTATTTTACCTAGCGTTGGCGATGCGCTGTTCGTTGTTCGTTATTTAATTATTTATTATCTTTGTTGTCGCTGTTTCTTGTTACCTTTCGGCCCAAATGTCAGAGTATTATTGCTTCGCGACTCACATACAATGCGCAGCACAACAATAAGGTTGAACGTTAAACTTTTTATCGTTGTCGGCACACACCATCCCTGGCTCTCTCGCGACGCATCGCAGGTGTGATCCCCTCTCACTCTTTTTAATTCGTGCTGCAATTGCATCGTTGATCAGCAACATAGGTGAGTGATTTTTTCATTAATGCTTTTCCTCTGTGGCTTTAAAAGACACCTTTAAAACAAAATCTGTGGAACACTCGAGGAAAAAAACAAGAAAGAGAAGAACGTGATACTTAAGGAAGACAAGAACATCAAGGACGAAAGATTTATTTATTATCAGTGTGTGTGAAGCGTCTTGATCGTTTTATCTTGTCTGCACTTCACAAGTACCGCAGTGCGCACACGCGGCGCGCATTGATTATTCCACCGCGTCGTGTTCCTTCACATGTTCGGTGCGTTGGCAGGGTCATTCATACGATAGGCTCTGTGTTCTTGCACTACTGTGCGGGGTCGTCTCCGGACCATTCATTCGTAGCGTTGTAGCTTCCAGAACATACCCTCATATCATAGTTTCCCGCTTTCTCTAATATGCCGCGCTCTTACTTCACCATCATGTACTCTCTCAACAGAAGAGTTAGGAAAGAGAGAAAAAAGAAAAAAAATAACACAAGCTATACAGTGATTCGATTGAAATACTCTACCTGTGCACACGCCCAGATATCAGCAAGACCGCTAAGTTTGGCGACCTCACTGTCGGACTCTTCTCAATTCACCTTACGCAGTAAAACATATGCCAGTTGACCGCAGCAAGCTCGACGCCGCCGTAGAGGGTGTGCACGCGCAGGTGCTTCACTGGCGCCGCCACATTCACTCGAATCCCGACCTCTCCTTCCAGGAGAAACCGACGGCGGACTACATCGAGGCTGAGCTGCGCAAGATGGACACCGACAAGAAGCTGAAGATCTCCCGCCCCCTTCCCGTGTGCGTTGTGGCGGACCTGAAGGGCGGCGCGGGGCCCGGGCCGATCATTGCGCTGCGCGCCGACCACGACGCGCTGCCCGTGCACGAGCTGGCTGACGTGCCGTTCAAGTCGAAGAAGGACGGCGTGATGCACGCGTGCGGGCACGACACGCACGCGGCGATGCTGCTCGGCGCGGCGAAGCTGCTGCTGGCGGAGCAGCCGCGCATCCGCGGCACCGTGCGCTTCCTCTTCCAGCACGCCGAGGAGGTGCATCCTGGTGGCGCCCGCGAGATGATTAAAGCCGGCGTGATGGAAGGCGTGAAGCTGGTCTTCGGACAGCATGTGATGCCGCTGCCTGGCGCCACCGCCGGGAAGGTGCTAGTGCGTCCCGGACCGATGCTATACAGCAGCGATAACTTCAGCATCCGTGTGATCGGCCGCGGCGGGCACGCGTCAATGCCGGAGTACGCGATCGACCCCAACGCGATCGCGGCGCAGCTGGTGGTGTCTCTGCAGATGGTGGTGTCTCGTTTAACTCCAGGGGAGAAGGCCCCCGTCTTCACTGTCTCTTCCATCAAGTCGAGCTCCGACAGCTTCAACGTCATTCCGGACGAGTGCGAGCTCAAGTGCTCGTTCCGCAATTCCGATCCCAAGGTGCGGGAGGACTCATACGCCGCTATCAAGCGCATCTGCGAGAACGTGACGGCCGCGTACGGCGCTAAATATGAGATGAAAGGCGTTCCCGGCTATGAAGTGACGATGAATGCCCCGGAGGCGTACTCTGTGGCGATGCGCGCCCTGCCGCAGGTGGTGGACAGGGAGAACATTGTGCAGCAGGTAAGCCCCCTCAAGGCGGGCGAGGACTTCTCCCTGCTCGCCAAATGCTGCCCCGGCAACTATCTGTTTATCGGGTGCTATAACGAAGAGAAGGGCTGCACGCCGATGAATCACAACCCCAAGTTCAAGGTGGACGAGGACGCGATGAAGACGGGTGTGAAGGTTCATTATGGTATCATTCACGAGCTGTTGATTGCCCCTACGGGAAATGCGAAACTGTAAGTGCTAAGTCCTAACCAATTTCGTCTCTCCGCGTACTCAAATTTCGTAGTCACTCTGAGAGAATGAGTATAGTTTAAACACCATCTGCCGTCTATCGTCAGTCGTTGCACCAAGTACGAGCGATTTTTTTTTTGTGCTTTTATGTTTTTCTCCTCACTTTCTATATCTATTGTTTCGTTTCTTGCTTTCTTCATCGTCATTATGTGCCTCTCAGAGCCATAAAAATATCAATGGTGTGTCGCTCTTTCACAGGATTTCGTCTTTAAATACTTTTTTCACTATATTTTATCGTGTATGAGGGGACTCGTTGTTTCTCGTGGCTCTACGAGTTACCTAGCACTTTTCTTAGCACCTATATTCACTACTTTTTGTTGTCTTCCCACTATTTCTCGTCAGTTTTTGCTTATTATTATTATTATTTTTGGTAGTGTTCTTACTTTTTCTTTCCTCATTGTTTTCTTTTGGATGCAAAGTCCCCCTCCACCCTTCTTTCCTTCTCAGTATCGTTTTTACTTACGTCTTTTTTCTTCTGAAAACTACGCTGAGTCTTCAGCCCAACCCGTTTTCAGATGGGGACGCAAACGACATTGTTCATTAAAAGGCGAACCTTTTATCGTTGTTCCTCACTCCTTTATTTCTAGCCGCACTGCATTTTTTTTTGTTTACCTTTCCACTCTGTTTAGTTCATGCAATTACGCAGCGGTGTCATCTAGCAAAATTTTCGGAGATTAGAAAGCGGTTTCATTTTCATTATAATGTTCACCTCCTTATTCTTTTCTGTTTTCAAGTCGATTCATCCACGTAGATGAAACTTTGAAACATACAAAGACCGAAATAAATGTGAAGCAAGTGTATTTCCTATTTCACGTCTTGTAAACAGCTAAAACTAACTTCATCGATGCCCCCCGATGTCTCTCTCTTTTCTTGTGAATCCTTTTGGACTGCTGTCAAGACCATCGCATCTTTTGTATGCAAGTCATAACATACTCTATGCCGAAAGTGCGCTGCAATTGATTATTATTTTTTTTTTTTGTTAACCGTTGTTCAATTATTGTTAGAGCGAGCAATTGCCATTGGAAATAGAGGTCTCATTTTCTTCGACGCACCGCACGCACTCTACACTTCTCTGTACACTCTCTCTACGAACCGAACACACTCTCACAGCCGCGTGCTTATTATTATTATTATTATTATTTTTTTTTTTGAAGTCGTTACGCATCGAAACAAACAGAGTTTCTTTTTCCATTCTGGTGTAGTTTTCTTTATCTTATACCTTCTCACCGCACCACGTCACGCCCAGTATGCCAGTTGACCGCAGCAAGCTCGACGCGGCCGTGGAGGGTGTGCACGCGCAGGTGCTTCACTGGCGCCGCCACATTCACTCGAATCCCGACCTCTCCTTCCAGGAGAAACCGACGGCGGACTACATCGAGACTGAGCTGCGCAAGATGGACGCCGGCAAGAAGCTGAAGATCTCCCGCCCCCTTCCCGTGTGCGTTGTGGCGGACCTGAAGGGCGGCGCGGGGCCCGGACCGACCATTGCGCTGCGCGCCGACATCGACGCGCTGCCGGTGCACGAGCTGGCTGACGTGCCGTTCAAGTCGAAGAAGGACGGCGTGATGCACGCGTGCGGGCACGACACGCACGCGGCGATGCTGCTGGGCGCGGCGAAGCTGCTGCTGGCGGAGCAGCCGCGCATCCGCGGCACCGTGCGCTTCCTCTTCCAGCACGCCGAGGAGGTGCAGCCGGGGGGAGCGCAGGAGATGGTGAAGGCTGGGGTGATGAAAGATGTGAAGCTGGTATTCGGCTCTCATGTCTTTCCTCTTCCCTACGCCCCCGCAGGCAAGGTCGTTGTGCGGCGCGGCGCGATGATGGCAAGCTCTGACCGTTTCCACATCCGCGTGATCGGCCGCGGCGGGCACGCGTCGATGCCGGAGTACGCGATCGACCCCAACGCGATCGCGGCGCAGCTGGTGGTGTCTCTGCAGCAGGTGGTGTCGCGCTTAACTCCCGGGGAGAAGGCCCCCGTCTTCACCGTCTCCACTATCAAGTCGAGCTCCGACAGCTTCAACGTCATTCCGGACGAGTGCGAGCTCAAGTGCTCTCTGCGCAACGTGGACCCCAAGGTGCGGGAGACGGCGATGACCGCTATCAGGCGCATCACCGAGCATGTGACCGCCGCGTACGGCGCCAAGTGCGAAATCAAGACGCCTCCTGGGTATGCCGTGACGTTCAATCACGACGACGCGTACTCTGTGGCGATGCGCGCGCTGCCGCAGGTCATTGATGGGAAGGACATTGTGCAACAACCCAGTGCTATGAAGACAGCTGAGGACTTCAGCGCTTTTGCCAACTGCTGTCCCGGCAACTATCTGTTCATCGGGTGTTACAACGACCAGCAGGGCTGCACCCCCTTTAATCACAACCCCAAGTTCAAGGTGGATGAAGACGCCCTCAAGGTTGGCGTAAAGGTGCATTATGGTATCATTCACGAACTGCTGATTGCCCCCAGTGCTCCGGCGAAGCTGTGAGTACGCGACGTTTCGTAGCCTGCTTGCCGAGAGCAGTGTAGAGAGAAGGAAATTGAGTATGGACATTCGGACGACCGAAGAGACTCACACGCGAAGCGCTTCGGCGAGACCCCACGCGGTCCTGCTATCGTTTCTTGTATCATATTTTGTTATCTTTTACACTTCTGCATGCGAATTGTTTGTTCGCTCTTACGGAATTTGGAGTTTCTGTCTTCTCCGTTTTTAGCTCTCAAGTTTCAAGGCACTGGCCAGCATCCTTGCCAGTATTGTTGTGCTGTGGGATTATCATGCTCAATGCTTTCCTTTTTGGAGAAGTATTCTGAACGTGCCGCGTTCTTGCCTTACACATTTCAAGGTTTTCAAGTACGTGCGTTTGCTTGTGCTCAAGGGACTCTTCACTTTCTACACACTCCACCCAATCCGCGTTGTACTCTGTGTTGGAAGCCGTATTCGATATTTTAAGATCTTGTTCGTATTTTGTTGAGCATACAGAACTCATTGCGTATTATTTTCGTCTCTTCTAATATCGTACTCGTTTCAGACCCAAATAAAAGAAACGAACAAAACCTTATTTTTGTGTTGCAAAAAAGTTGCTTACTATCTTTTTTTTTTCGTACTCAAATCCGGTTTTTTGTCGAGACCTTCTTGCACGTCATGCATTTATCGTTATATTATTGTTGTTTCTCTCTCTCTCTCTCTCTCTCTCTCTCTCTCTCTCTCTCTCTCTCTGGCCATCGATGAATGCGTTTTGAATTGTTTTCACCCTCCACCTCGCTTTTTTTTTTCCTTGTCTTTCTTCATTCTTTTTTTTTTTTATCGTTTCAACTTCAAAGTCGGGCATAGTCTGCAAATTAAAACTTGTATGATCCACCAGCATAACGGGCATTGCCTTTGGGCTGACGAGGTGCGCTGCATCCTTCTTGAGATACGGTGAACTATGATCACGATTACCTCCTGCAGAAAAAAAAACAGTGGTTGCTTCATGCCGTAACAACTTGTCGAGAACTTTCTCCCACTTTTTCTCCTCTCTCCGACCGCTCTTGTCGCATTGACGAAAGACCCACTAGCGACCCCCTGACCAATCTGTCCGCGCACTGTCAACATCCTACTTCTGTATACCATCTCCTTTCTCCCCTCCCCTCTTCTCCTGCGTTGTTGGCAATCTACAGGTTGAAAGTTTATTTTTTGTACTCTTTTCCTTGCCTTCTATTCATACCTATCGGTTAAAACGACTGGTTCATCCACATTATCACCAACAACACGTTTACTCATATAACCAATGCCCGTTGACCGCAGCAAGCTCGACGCGGCCGTGGAGGGTCAGCACGCGGACGTCCTCAAGTGGCGCCGCCACATCCATGCTAATCCGGATTTGGCGTGGGCGGAGAAACCGACGGCGGACTACATCGAGGCTGAGCTGCGCAAGATGGACGCCGGCAAGAAGCTGAAGATCTCCCGCCCCCTTCCCGTGTGCGTTGTGGCTGACCTGACGGGCGGCGCGGGGCCCGGGCCGATCATTGCGCTGCGCGCCGACCACGACGCGCTGCCCGTGCACGAGCTGGCTGACGTGCCGTTCAAGTCGAAGAAGGACGGCGTGATGCACGCGTGCGGGCACGACACGCACGCGGCGATGCTGCTCGGCGCGGTGAAGCTGCTGCTGGCGGAGCAGCCGCGCATCCGCGGCACCGTGCGCTTCCTCTTCCAGCACGCCGAGGAGGTGCAGCCTGGCGGAGCGCAGGAGATGGTCAAAGCCGGTGTTATGGAAGGCGTGAAGCTGGTCTTCGGACAGCATGTGATGCCGCTGCCTGGCGCCACCGCCGGGAAGGTGCTAGTGCGTCCCGGACCGATGCTATACAGCAGCGATAACTTCAGCATCCGTGTGATCGGCCGCGGCGGGCACGCGTCGATGCCAGAGTACGCGATCGACCCCAACGCGATCGCGGCGCAGCTGGTGGTGTCTCTGCAGCAGGTGGTGTCGCGCTTAACTCCCGGGGAGAAGGCCCCCGTCTTCACCGTCTCCACTATCAAGTCGAGCTCCGACAGCTTCAACGTCATTCCGGACGAGTGCGAGCTCAAGTGCTCTCTGCGCAACTCTGACATGAAGGTTCGCGAGACCGCTCTGGCGTCCATAAAGCGCATTTCTGAGAATGTAACGGCTGCGTACGGCGCCAAGTGCGAAATTAAGGGAACTCCTGGGTACGCGGTCACGTTCAATCACGACGACGCGTACTCTGTGGCGATGCGCGCGCTGCCGCAGGTGATCCCGAAGGAAGACGTAATCGAGATGACGTATCCTCTCAAAGGTTCTGAGGACTTCAGCGCTTTTGCCAACTGCTGCCCCGGTAATTACTTACTCATCGGGTGCTACAATGACCAGCAGGGCTGCACGCCCTTCAATCACAACCCCAAGTTCAAGGTGGATGAGGACGCCCTCAAGGTTGGCGTAAAGGTGCATTACGGAATTGTCCACGAGCTGCTGATCGCCCCCAGTGGTCAGTCGAAGCTCTGAAGTGTACCCTTCTTTTAATTCGTATGGACACATGAGTATTTTGTTTTTTCTGTCTCTGCGCTTCGCCGATGTTGTTCTTTTTTTCGTTATCGTGAGTATATCTCAACTGGTTTTCTTTTACGAAGTGCTTCATTTTTTTTTTCTTTCACCTCGTGTTGTTCTTCTTCCTTTTTTTTTTGTTGTTCTTACCTACCATTCGTTTAGTCAAGTTTAACCTTTCTTCTCTCTTTTTTTTTCACCTCCGCCTTGTTGGCACCTTCGATCTGACTCTTGTATC
The DNA here is from genome assembly GCA_030347455.1 of Kentomonas sorsogonicus. NCBI lineage: Eukaryota > Euglenozoa > Kinetoplastea > Trypanosomatida > Trypanosomatidae > Kentomonas > Kentomonas sorsogonicus. Next base: position 126,800 of record JAQOSZ010000110.1, on the reverse strand, counting down.
TTGCACTGTGCTCGTCTCAACAAACACGCGCTGATAAAAAAGTCATGATCATTGACGCGGGAGGACGCTGGTACTTCTTCCAATGTTGAGACTTTTTCTATCATGCAACCCTAATTCGACAATTCTTTTTTTTTTTTTTTGATTTGTTTTATAATCTGTTTCATTTTTCTGATTTAGCGCTGATCCCCAACTTTTCACTCTCCGTCGTAATTTTATTGTTTCTCTTACCGTATGCTCAAATTTCTAAAAAAAAGATGTTTTTTTTTCTTGTCACACTGGCGTTTACGTAGTTTAGTATGGACCCATACGTCGGAGATAGTCTCTCTTTAGCACTGACTAACACCACTTTATTTGCCACAGTTGACGCATCGGTCCAAAAAAAAAGAAAATGAAGAAGAGGAAGAAGGTAAAACGGAGAGGTGTTCGTATATCACCTAGCTTTTTTAGGGGTAACATGCGAGCAAGTGACACTATTTGCTTCCTTCTTTTGATGAATGTGCTTCTGCAACGGACGTACATGTACGCCTTTTTGCCTGAGATCCCATCATGCTACAGAAGGAGTCATACTGGCGTTTACCTGGGGGTTTATTATCTGCTATCTTCACGTATTCTGGATGCCAGTGATCTTGCATGTGGTTTATTTTTTTTTCCGCAGCACACACCAGAGCTGATCACTGCTGTTGTCTGTTTCTTTGTCGGACTTCTTGGTCCCCCAGCCCTCTTATGATAAAGCGCTCACTATATTCTCTCGTACTCATGCTTCACACACTTCCCTCTGCACGTGTCAACACAGAAAGAAAAAGGACGTAAAGGCTTCCACACGTAATTCCTTCGTGAGAATATCACAAATCTTTCTTCTTCGCCTCACTACAACCTTCTTGACCTCTTCCTTACCTTCACTATCGTACCAAATACCAATGCCCGTTGACCGCAGCAAGCTCGACGCGGCCGTGGAGGGTCAGCACGCGGACGTCCTCAAGTGGCGCCGCCACATCCATGCTAATCCGGATTTGGCGTGGGCGGAGAAACCGACGGCGGACTACATCGAGACTGAGCTGCGCAAGATGGACGCCGGCAAGAAGCTGAAGATCTCCCGCCCCCTTCCCGTGTGCGTTGTGGCGGACCTGGAGGGCGGCGCGGGGCCCGGGCCGATCATTGCGCTGCGCGCCGACCACGACGCGCTGCCCGTGCACGAGCTGGCTGACGTGCCGTTCAAGTCGAAGAAGGACGGCGTGATGCACGCGTGCGGGCACGACACGCACGCGGCGATGCTGCTCGGCGCGGTGAAGCTGCTGCTGGCGGAGCAGCCGCGCATCCGCGGCACCGTGCGCTTCCTCTTCCAGCACGCCGAGGAGGTGCAGCCGGGGGGAGCGCAGGAGATGGTCAAAGCCGGTGTGATGAAGGATGTGAAGCTTGTCTTCGGTCAGCACGTGGCACCGCTGCCGAGTGCGACTGCCGGAAAGGTCATTGTGCGGCGCGGCGCGATGATGAACAGCGCAGATAACTTCAGCATCCGTGTGATCGGCCGCGGCGGGCACGCGTCGATGCCGGAGTACGCGATCGACCCCAACGCGATCGCGGCGCAGCTGGTGGTGTCTCTGCAGCAGGTGGTGTCGCGCTTAACTCCCGGGGAGAAGGCCCCCGTCTTCACTGTCTCCACGATCAAGTCGAGCTCCGACAGCTTCAACGTCATTCCGGACGAGTGCGAGCTCAAGTGCTCTCTGCGCAACTCTGACATGAAGGTTCGCGAGACCGCTCTGGCGTCCATAAAGCGCATTTCTGAGAATGTAACGGCTGCGTACGGCGCCAAGTGTATCGTCAAGGGTCCGGCGGGGTACGCGGTGACGTTCAACCATGACGACGCGTATTCTGTCGTCATGCGCGCGCTGCCACAGGTGATTGATCCTCAGGGCATCATCCAGCTTTCTGCTCCGGTTAAGGGATCTGAAGACTTCAGCGCTTTTGCCAACTGCTGTCCCGGCAACTATCTGTTCATCGGGTGCTATAACGAAGAGAAGGGCTGCACGCCGATGAATCACAACCCCAAGTTCAAGGTGGACGAGGACGCGATGAAGACGGGCGTGAAGGTGCACTACGGTATTATTCACGAGCTGCTGATTGCCCCCAATGCTCCGGCGAAGCTGTGAGGCGAGACGTACTTTTGAATGCCCCGGTGGTCTATGCAGATAGAATGAGATTATAGGTTCCTCGCTTACCTGTCTCATGTCATCACACGCATAAACCTTCGCCTACTTCTGAAGTTCCAGTATCTTCTTATCTGTGTCACTCTGACTCTAATTCGTTTTGTTTTTGTTGTTGAAATCGTTGTTGGCACACTCTCCCTCCCCCTCCCTCCCATTAATTCGCGTTTCTTTTGTTTCTATTTTTCTGTATTTTTCTAGGTTTCTCGCGGTATGCGACGAAGTCATATTGTTGTTGTTGTACATCGCCTCTTTTTTCCTTTTCACTGACGCTCCCTCTTAGCTTCTGGCCGCCACTTATTCTCACCCGAGTTAAAGCTTATGAACCACTCGACCCTCCAGTCAGATTTTTCTCGTCGCTCTCCCTAACTTCTGCCAGCGTTATTTCTTTCTTGATTTTATTTTACTCCTCTTTTGTCTTTTCTTTCAGTAGGATCATCCTCTATCGGATTTTTCTTGTTATCAAGGTATTCCGAACCCTTTATCGTATCTTTGTGTGTTTTCTCTATATAGTTTTTGGTATCAATTGTTGACGCTGTCTCTGTCTCTCTCTTCGCCTTTTTTTTTGTTTTTTTTTCCTCCTGTCCTGAGTTATCACTGTAATCACTGCGAATGTACAATCCGAACTGGCAACATTCACTGTGGAAACGGTACTATTAGCTCAGAAGTGAGCCACTTTCTTCGTAATTACTTTTACTACGCCAGACTTTTCCTTTTCCTCTTCTTCTTGTTGATCATGAATGTGCGTTAAACTATGTGGATATACATCCCTCTGTAGCTCATCACAAGAGCGCTGTGAAGTGCTATTTACGTTTTGCAAAGTTTCTATATCTACCGCTCTAATTGATCTGTTAGGGTCTCTTTTTTCTCACTGGTACATGGACTGCTCACATGCCTCCTTGTATATACTTCCAGGTATGGACAGAGAATTCAAGACGTGATCGCTCCTTCTCTTCTACTATCTCTCTCCACGTACATACACTTTCTGTTCAACTTCGCTTGTACTCTTAGCAGACTATCATCTCAACGTACAAAATTCACCACCAACTCTCTACTCGCCGTAAAACGCACTTCCAATGCCCGTTGACCGCAGCAAGCTTGACGCGGCCGTGGAGGGTCAGCACGCGCAGGTGCTTCACTGGCGCCGCCACATCCACTCTAATCCGGATCTCTCATATAACGAAAAGCCGACGGCGGACTACATCGAGGCTGAGCTGCGCAAGATGGACGCCGGCAAGAAGCTGAAGATCTCCCGCCCCCTTCCCGTGTGCGTTGTGGCTGACCTGACGGGCGGCGCGGGGCCCGGGCCGATCATTGCGCTGCGCGCCGACCACGACGCGCTGCCCGTGCACGAGCTGGCTGACGTGCCGTTCAAGTCGAAGAAGGACGGCGTGATGCACGCGTGCGGGCACGACACGCACGCGGCGATGCTGCTCGGCGCGGCGAAGCTGCTGCTGGCGGAGCAGCCGCGCATCCGCGGCACCGTGCGCTTCCTCTTCCAGCACGCTGAGGAAATGCAACCCGGGGGTGCTCGCGAGATGGTCCAGGCTGGGGTGATGGAGGGTGTGAAGCTTGTGTTTGGCCAGCACGTGATGCCGCTGCCTGGTGTCACCGCCGGCAAAGTTGTTGTGCGGCGCGGCGCGATGATGGCAAGCTCTGACCGTTTCCACATCCGCGTGATCGGCCGCGGCGGGCACGCGTCGATGCCGGAGTACGCGATCGACCCCAACGCGATCGCGGCGCAGCTGGTGGTGTCTCTGCAGCAGGTGGTGTCGCGCTTAACTCCCGGGGAGAAGGCCCCCGTCTTCACCGTCTCCACGATCAAGTCGAGCTCCGACAGCTTCAACGTCATTCCGGACGAGTGCGAGCTCAAGTGCTCTCTGCGCAACGTGGACCCCAAGGTGCGGGAGACGGCGATGATCGCTATCAGGCGCATCGCCGAGCATGTGACAGCCGCGTACGGCGCCAAGTGCGAAATCAAGACGCCTCCTGGGTATGCCGTGACGTTCAATCACGACGACGCGTACTCTGTGGCGATGCGCGCGCTGCCGCAGGTGATCGATCCTCAAGGCATTATCCAGTTGCCGAACCCAGGAAAAGGAGCTGAGGACTTCAGCGCTTTTGCCAACTGCTGCCCCGGAAATTACTTACTCATCGGATGCTATAACGAAGAGAAGGGCTGCACGCCCTTTAATCACAACCCCAAGTTCAAGGTGGATGAGGACGCGATGAAGACGGGCGTGAAGGTGCATTATGGTATCATTCACGAACTGCTGATTGCTCCGTCTTCCGGATCGAAGCTGTAAGTACAAGAAAGCAAATGAGTAGCGCTGGATGCAAGACGAGAGGCTCGTCATTCAAAGTTCCACGAATCTTTGTTTGTTGCCGCTCTGTTAAGCGTCTCGTGCACTTTCCTATTTTGTGTTCACTTTCTTTCATTCCTTCCCCTCTCCAGCTGATTTTTTTTTTTGTTATTGTTTTCCTTTGCTGTTTTTGACAATTCGAGTTTCCATTCTTCCCGTGTCTCTTTTTTTTTCTTTTTCTTTTCAGCTTCTGCGGAGCGTTGTGGATGTGCCTCAGTGCACTGCGCAGCGCGTTGTCTTGCCACCAGCGCGTCTGTAGGGGTTGACTTTACCTTTTTTTCTTGCGATGTTTTTTCCTCTTGTTTTGGGGTCTTTATCTGTGACAGGTTGTGGCGCTCTATCTTATTTTTTTTCTTATCTTTGCTTGTGTCCCCCGGTGTCCGACCTCACCTCACCTCACCTCACCTCACCTCTTTTTCTCCCTTTTTTCGTCCTGCAGTTGGAGCATCTTTAATTTTTTCTGTTTTTTCTTTTTGTAGTTTTGGTTCTTGCTACGTGATCTTGTGGTTGTAGTGAACTTTCCCAGCTCACCTCATTATCGTTTTCTCTCTCTCTCTCTCTCTCTCACTCCACCAGCTGCGATGCTGCTTCGTTCTTTTTTTCTCTCCTGTCGCGCTCAACTACTGCCATCGTAATTTCCATCTCTCTCCCTCTCCTGTTTTGTATCTCTTTGACTTTTTGTGATGTTGATTTTTTTTTCATCGTCTTCTTTTTATTGATGTTGTACCTTTTATTCTGTCTATCTTTGTTTGCTCTGCTGTGCATTCCGCTGCTTGTGCATTTAACTGCGCCTCCCACTACATTGCCTATTCTCTCAGATGCTGAAATGAGATGCAACCTTAGCGCTGTTCTGGGAGGTGCACCAAGTACCTTGTGATTTGCAGAAACACATGTATTGCAAGGCGCACACCTATTCCGGAGGCCGTCGTTCAATGCACTTCAGCATTCTAGGCGACATCACCTTATTCACTTTAGTTCTTTGGAGGCTCCCTATCCACCTTTTTCTTTTTCCTGCCGATACCCCGTTGCATTATTTGAAGCCTTCCATATTATTATTACTGCCCGTCAGCGTACGACTAGGACCGCCGCACTCGCACATTTCATTTGCCAATTCGTAAAGAGTCGTCCAACGCGTACCATACCGATTTCATATCCATTTTTCATCACAGCATATGCCCGTTGACCGCAGCAAGCTCGACGCGGCCGTGGAGGGCCTGCATGCGCAGGTACTTCACTGGCGCCGCCACATTCACTCGAATCCCGACCTCTCCTTCCAGGAGAAACCGACGGCGGACTACATCGAGGCCGAGCTGCGCAAGATGGACGCCGGCAAGAAGCTGAAGATCTCCCGCCCCCTTCCCGTGTGCGTTGTGGCGGACCTGGAGGGCGGCGCGGGGCCCGGGCCGATCATTGCGCTGCGCGCCGACCACGACGCGCTGCCCGTGCACGAGCTGGCTGACGTGCCGTTCAAGTCGAAGAAGGACGGCGTGATGCACGCGTGCGGGCACGACACGCACGCGGCGATGCTGCTCGGCGCGGCGAAGCTGCTGCTGGCGGAGCAGCCGCGCATCCGCGGCACCGTGCGCTTCCTCTTCCAGCACGCCGAGGAAATGTTGCCTGGCGGAGCACAGGAAATGATTAAAGCAGGCGTGATGGAGGGCGTTAAGATGGTCTTCGGTCACCACATTATGCCTCTACCGTACGCTACCACTGGCAAAGTTGTTGTGCGCCGCGGCGCGATGATGAACAGCGCTGATTTCATATCCATCCGTGTGATCGGTCGCGGCGGGCACGCGTCGATGCCGGAGTACGCGATCGACCCCAACGCGATCGCGGCGCAGCTGGTGGTGTCTCTGCAGCAGGTGGTGTCGCGCTTAACTCCAGGGGAGAAGGCCCCCGTCTTCACCGTCTCCACGATCAAGTCGAGCTCTGACAGCTTCAACGTCATTCCGGACGAGTGCGAGCTCAAGTGCACTCTCCGCAACTCTGACATGAAAGTTCGCGCGGAAGCCACCGAAGCGATAAAGCGCATTTCTGAGAATGTGACGGCTGCGTACGGCGCCAAGTGCATCATTGATTCTCCCCCAGGCTATGCGGTGACGTTTAATCACGACGACGCGTACTCTGTGGCGATGCGGGCTCTGCCGCAGGTGATGTCGGAGAAGGACATTGTGCAAATGACGTACCCACTGAAGGGTGGCGAAGACTTCAGCGCTTTTGCCAACTGCTGCCCGGGCAACTATCTGTTCATCGGGTGCTACAATGACCAGCAGGGCTGCACGCCGATGAACCACAACCCCAAGTTCAAGGTGGATGAAGACGCCCTCAAGGTTGGCGTAAAAGTGCATTACGGAATTGTCCACGAGCTGCTGATTGCCCCCACTTCCGCGGCTAAGTTGTAGTCAGCGTTTCCCGTTTTACTTTTTTAGCTTCACATGCTCTATTGTGTAACTCACGTCTGAAAGACTGGTAAATGCGCCGACTTGTGCTCGAATACCGCGCTGCTGATGCGGTGCTCCGTCCTGTGCGACATTCCACTCGTCATCTGCTTCGGTTACGTTTTCAGTTTTGACTTTCTTCGGTCTCCACAAGCGCACTGCCGCTCTCTGCTGTTCGGGTGCGCTGAGGACGTGTTCGTCCGATGCGCCAGCTTTACACCCCCCTCTTCCTCCATATTTTCATTTAAAGTCATTCTTCATTTTTTATTTCTCTCTGTTTCTCTCTCTCTTTCTCCTATTTTTCTTTCCTTTTCCCCTTCTGACGTATCACTCAGTAGTTCTCCTCCTCTTCCACTTCCGTGGCTCGTGACACAATTCAGTGAGTGAGTTTTCCTTAACTTATTTTGCCGTTAAACAACGGCAACGCGAGGGGGGAAAACACAATACCAACGTTAGTTGTCAAGTGCAACTTGGTCTCTTCTGCGTGGTTCGATATTCATTCTATTCAACGCTCTTTAAACTTCTTTTTCATTCTCTCTTTTTTTTTCCGTATCTATTTTGTTGTACAAGTTTTTTTTTTTCTTTCTCTTCTTCTTCCTCTTCTTTTCTTTTATTTATTTCCGAACTGTTTCTTTCATGCCATCGAGTTTTAAGTAGTTATTAATATTCTTCTTCCTTTTTTTTTTGTTTGGTGAAAGTCACTAAAAAAAAATCGTACGCTAACAATTCTGTTTCCCTTTTTTCCGCTTTTTTTTTTTTAATGCTGTTTCTATTGAGTGCCTACATCATGTTGTTGTACTCCACGTTTTCTGATTTCACTTGCGTGTTAACGCTTCATTTGATGGAAGATACATCGAGATCGCATGTTGCAACAGTCTCCCGTTTTTTGTTGCAGAAGTGAATTACGTATTCCCCCCGCTCTCTCATATCTGCTGGCGCGCATCCTCTCGCTAGTGATCATTTCGTCTCCCATTTCCCCTCTCTTTCCCGTGCGTCTTGTAGTGGTTTTCTTCTCCCTCCTTTTTTTTTTTTTTAATGTCTCCTCCGATCCTCGAAGCTCTCAAGTGCTCTCACATTTCCCTCTGCCCTCATTTTTTTTTTCTGTGCGTTTTTATTACTCTCTTCTGTCTCCATTTGCGCGCTACCGAGCACCCATGTCTCTTCGTGCGCCGAAGCGTTCCTCAAAGGCCCCGGTCAAGGCGCTCCCCCGAGCGTCGGCCGCCGCCGCCGCCGCCCCGCCAACCCCGCGGCCGCTCCGCCTTCTCTGCTTTACCCTCCCGTACCCGGGGAGCGCGGTGCACGTTGTGTGCAGCGCCACCGGAGCGGTGTACTGGGTTGAGTGGGGCGTCAACGTCGATGCCGGCGCGGAGACCCCTTCCGCGCACCCCGCCGCTGCGGACTCGGCAACGTCAACGCTCGCGACGCCCCGCGCGGCGCTGGAAAAGTTGGCGGCCAAGATGCGCGAGCGGTGGTACCGCGGGCACGCCGTGGAGCTTCGCTCGCTGCCGCCCACCAGTCTCGTCGACAGCACCGGCAAGCTCCCCCAGAGCGTGCTGGAGCTGCCCGCCACGGCGGCCCTGCCGGAACCAGCGGAGGCGGATGAGCACGCCGCCGCCGCCGACGGCGTCGCCGAGCTGCCAGCGGTGATGCCGGCGGCCGTGATGCAGTTGGCGCGCATCCTGTCGGCGTACCTCAGCGCCGGGCCGGGACCGCGCCGCAGCTGCTGGAGGCGGCGCTGCGCCGCGTGCCTGTGCAGTACCCGCCCGCGGTGTCGCCCTTCACGCTGCGAGTGTGGCGGGAGCTGCGGCGGGCGGTGCCGGCGGGGCGCACCACAAGCTACGCTGCCCTCGGCGCGCGCGCCGGGAGTCCGGCGGCCTCGCGCGCTGTCGGACAGGCCATGCGGACGAACCCGCTCCCGATCGTGGTGCCGTGCCACCGCGTGCTGTCCTCTGACGGCGGCCTCGCCGGCTACACCTCGGGTGCATGCTTCAAGGTGCGTCTGCTGCGCCACGAGTCGGCGACGGCCGGCATCAGCGCGACGCAGCTGGCACGCGCCGAGAACAGCCGCAGCGTCTGGGCCGGAAACCGCAAGAAGGCAGACTAAACGCGGATGACGTGATCGTTTTGCAACGACAACGGGCGTTATGATCGTTGTTACTTTTTTCTTTTTTTTTTCTCTCTCTCTGTTTTGCATTCCCCTCCTTTCCTGTTTCAGAGCGTGTTGGTTTCCCAACATCCCTGAACGATGCTTCTTCTTTTACCCCATGCTGGTTCGACGGATGTCACTCAGCCCGATAGATTTATTCTTTTAATTTATTGTTTTTTTTTTTTTCTCTCCCTTTCCCTTTTATTGGTGAACGAGTGAAAATACACACAGAAAAAATAGTATGAGTTAAAAACCCCTTGACGAATTTGTGGAAGCGCCCACCACTCCGTTTCCGCGTGTTCGGCGTATCGTTCTTGTTTTTGTTTTCTGTGAGGAAGTCTTTCTTCCATCTTCCACCCCCACTCCCGCCCCGTCCTTTTCGCTGTGTGCCTGTTTTGTTCGTCTCTGCGGGCACCCTTCGTCCGCGGGGTCGGTCGGGCGTCTGCGCGACGTTGCTCCCCCGCTGCCGCTGCCGGCCGCGCAGGGGGGTTGGGGTGGGCCCCATGCGGGGAGCTGGGCGGGTTGGGCCGCCCCAAAGGCCGTGGGCCCTCGGGCCATCCCGGGCGCGGTATCCCGCCGCCCCCATGCGGACCCGGCCAACCCTCCCTACCGCACAAACCCACCCTGGCGCCGGCGCATACCGGATGGGGAAACCGCCGGCTCGCGCCCCACCAAAACCGCCCCCCCGCGCACGCCATCCAACAAAAGCACCCCCCCTCCCCCAGCATCACCACCACAGTTGCCAAGAACAAAAAATTTCATTTCAAATGTTTGGACGACGGCTGTTGCGCTTCGCTGTTCTATCAAATGCCAGCGCAGTGCGTAGCGTACGTTACCGTTCGCTTCCGGCCGATGACCCCTTCGGCGAAAAGAGCAGCTGGCGCGACCCAAGCGACGGCGTTTTTTCGTCGGTGAGCGGAATCGACGAGGACCGCTTCGCGGCCGCTGCAGAAAGCGATGAGGTGAAGGAGGCTCACTTTGGACCAGACTGGTCGCGGTTCACAACAGTGGGACGTTTGTCCATTAAAAAAATGAAAGATGCGGGTGGGGAGCGCACAGGCGTGAAGTCCGAGCCAGGCAGCGCGGATGCCGACGATCTTACGGCAGCAGAGCGGCGTCACCAGGAGGAGCTCGATAAAAAGCGCGACGTTATGAAGCACAATTACACTTCCTATGAAGAGTTCGCGCTGAATCACCTCGGTGCCGGGGAGGACGGCGTGGATTCGGATGAGCTGAGCTCGACGGACCTCTACACGTCTGCGCAGATGGAGTCGGAGTTTGTCTCCAAGGTGGAAAACGTCTACGGCCGCGATAGAATGGCGCAACGCAACGCGGAACGGGAAGAGCTTGAGACGGAGGAGGCATTAAGTGAAGGCGAGCTGGCATTTCCTAACTTCATGAAGGAACAAGTGGAGGACCCTGATGTAGTACCCCAAGCAGCGACGCCTTCTCTCCGGAAAAGTGACAGGACATCGACCTCGCTCCCTGATGAGTTCATCTTTGAAGCACTTTCCCGCCTCGGCGCGCATGGCATTCAGGCCGTTCCACTGGTGGACCCTCTGGACTGGACGACTGATCAGATTGTGGCATTTTTGTGCACGTTTGAGCGAGTCCTCCCTGGTGAATCCACGTGTATGGACGAGTCTATGAAGGATGCCTTTTTCCTCGCAAAGGTAGACGGAGAGATGCTATTGAATACTGTTACGCCACCAGGTTGTTCAGGATAATGCGACGATGGCACAGCGTACGAAAAGGTGCCGTCATGGCGCAATGGGACTGTCGCACCCGTGGTGTATCCTGCGACGAAACAGTATCGGCAAACATTGAAAAACTGAATGAAGTAACCAAGCAAATAGACGACATTATCATCAAAGAGACCATTCTCCTGTGCTTCCCTTACGCCCATTAGAATGAGTAGTCGACAAATTAAGCTATTGCTGATTTTGCTCCCTGCGTTGTTGAAAGTCACAGGCGAGGTACCGGATGATGCCACATTTGTTTTCGCTCTTCTCGCAGCCGCATCCTTATCACCTTGACCTTCCTAAATGTTGTCAACTATTCCCCTCGAAGCATCGTTTACTAGTTGACGGGACGTCAACACACTACGGGATCGTATTCATCTCCTCTGTTTTACCATCTTACTTGTTGTTACTTTTATCGTCAGTATAAAGCATTTTTGTGTGTTCCTGCATCTTCACCTAAATGAGCATGGTCTTTTCATCACTCTGGAGTGCCTACGCCCGCGAACATACCAAAAAGACGAAATATGGTTCATCTTGATGTTCTATTATCTCATTTTCTTTCCCCTCTGAATGTCGCCTGAGTTATGCTTAATCTTAAGCAGTGATACTGTGCCCATGCTGAAATTGCGTGTCATGTTGGTCTTCGCTATGCATTCCACTTTGGTTTCTCTTCCCTCCTTCTTCACCTACTTCACTCATGCGTCACTGATCGAATATTAGTATTTTATTAGCGTAGAAATAACAATATAATAAATAGTATATTTATTATTGTTATTATTATTATTATTATTATTCTTTTTTTTTTGATCCACTCACGTCTTTGTTGATTCCCATTACACTCAGAGGACGTGTGGTATCAAAGAAAAGCACCACTGAATTTAGAAAAACTTACCTAGATTTTTTTTTTTTGTTTGTGTTCCTGCGTCTTCGAATCAGCGACCGTACACCCTCATAGATTCTTCGTCCATCTGCTTTATTTTTCAGTTTCAGTTTTTTTTTTTCTCTATTCAAACGTGAACGCGTAAATATAGATATATTCCTTAACCATCACAACGTTACATTTTGCACGGTGTATTTTGCCTCAGGTAATTGTTGTGAAGACTTCACCTTAATTTTTAGCTTCTACGCTAAGTATCATTGCAACTGAGAAGCGACTCGACGTTTTCTGCGGTTCCGCGAATTCTACCAGTTGCTTCCTCGAATCGCGTATTCATAGAAGTTTCTTTCAAATTAAGCCTCGTGAATCCTCCAAATTCCGTACTCAATATATCTATTTGGTTGAATTAAGGACCGCTCTTATTTTTTCTTTTTTGTTTCTCCATACGAGACATAGATTTATTTCGCCAACTTCTCTGCCCCTTTGCTCTCTTCCACTTTCCACAGGCGGAATTCAAGTAGAATAATCGTAAGATTAAAATGAGCAACGCCACGCTTGCGTGGAGGCTGGTGAATAACTTCTATCAGAGCACCCGGCGGTCCATACAGGTCTGCGTCAGTCACGAAGCCGATGCTGCCTGCGCTACCTTGACGCTACTTTCATTATTGAAGACGTTTCTTATTAATTATGATGTCCATCCGATTGGCAGTTACAAAGAATTAGAAGAAATCGTGCAGCTGTGCGTTGCCTCACACGATGGTGACGAGAAAGAGAATCCGGAGATTGCGGATGATTTCTTCATTCTTGTTGGTTTAGGTGCCCCTGTAGCGCTGGACACGATCTTTGACTTTGACCACCACTTTGTCGTTGTCCTAGATTCTCTCCGTCCCTTTCATCTCAGTAATTTGCGAGCGGCCTCCGAATTTGTCGAGATGCCGTCACCTGCGCTGTTTCTCTGGGATATGGAGGTGGTTCGCGAGGAAGTAGACAACTTCTTCCGGCACCAACTGCGCCTGGAGTCGCGGCGCCGCTTCCGTAGACGTCAGCGCCATGTTCGTCATCGTCACGAAAAAATAGCGCGTGCCGCAGCGCTGGACGCCGGTGACTTGGACGATACCCTTGACAACGCTGAGAACGACAACGATGGTGATGACAGCGTGAGTAGCGCCACAGACAATAGCCGACTGTCCTCCTCTGATTCCGATTCTAACAGTGACACTGATGATAGCAGCGACGACGAATACGGGAATAACTACAGCGAAGATGATTTCACACCATCACAGAGTCAGGAACGCATTGACTGGATGAGCACTTCCGAGAATGCTGTTAGTCCAGAGATGGAGGCACTGTACTACTCTTGCGTCGGTGGCGGGCGGAGCTGCGCGGTGCACATGTACGAGCTCTCTATTTTATTGAATCGCTACAACCCTACGTTTCTCTGGCATGCCGCTGTTGGTGTGTGCGACTTATTGTTGCGCGGCCTGGTGGACTACAGCTCGTATCTGGTTGCTATGCAGCCTCTCCATGACGCCGTGACAAGCGAGCGTAGTACCAGCGGACGACGTGGAATGCCTGGTAGTTTTCTTGAGGAGGTGGAAACGAACCAGACGCGCATCCGTCGTCATTCCTCAATGCAACTGTGCAATTTCACAGATCCACAGCTGTTTTTGCTCCGCCACACCTCACTGTGGAACGCCATATGGCTACACCCTCAAACAGCCTCCGCACTAGGGCTGCACCACGTGGAGGACCGCACGGGATTTGTTTCACAGCTTCTGGCTAGCTTGTGCGGTGTGTCACGTAAAATGGCAGAACAACCTTGGCGCGAGGTGGCGCTTCAAGATCGTCAAGAAGCTCTCCACAAGGTCACACGGGAGCTGAAAGCTGTGATGTCGAAGCGCGCTTCATTTTTTCCCTTCCCAAACGAAATTCGCTGCATTGCGCGAACAGCGGGCTATAGTGCGGAAGTTTCAACTTTTGACGCTCACCACCTTTTCGAAGCAACTATGGCTGCGCAGCCTCCGCCGAGTCTGTACGTTGTGGATGACGAGAAGGAAATCGGCAATCCCGACGATATTGTGGAGGCGCGCCTGCGCGTCTTTTTTCGAGAACAGTTCTGGAAAGCGTATCATTTGATCGATGCGGACCCGAACGAGAAAGAATTCAACGGTGGTGTAGTGGAGGCACTGTCACTGCAGCAGCAGGTTTCGGATGCCGCAGTTGTGCTGATGCAGGCCGGCGTTGTGCAAAGCATTAAAACACTACACTTTACAAAGCCCACCGATCCGACCAAGACCATGTCAGCACTCGAGTCGTTCAACACTCTCTATCGCACGCGGGTTCTCGCACAGCGAATGCTGTGGACACTGGCTGTCGAGCGGCCCTCCCGCACTGGCTCTGTCAGCCCTCTTCTTCTCTCGTGCGCCGTGCCGTCGCCGCTGCGTCGTCGTACTCTTTTGCCTTTCAACGACCGCTACGACGGGAATTTCATGGTGTATCTGGCAAGTGACAATCTCGGAGATTTGTCTGGCGCACGCGCTCGTGGCAGTGGCACACTGCTACCTTCGAGCGCCGTCGAGCGTTTCCGCGAAAGCATCCAAGACGAGGACGTGTATACGAAGCTGCCGCGCCAGAGTTGGGTTGAGCGAAGCTGTGTCGCTCTGGATGGCCGAGAGGGCACGACACGCCTGGCGGAGTTGATGCACCTCAAATTCCTCGCCGCGCGCCGCCAGTCCACTGGCAGTTATCGCGCTAAACATATAACGGCACTACCACCGCGTGGCCAGAAGCGTGATCGCGATTCGGCGCTCCGCGGCGGCGGCGGCGATTCATTTAGTGGCAATAACAATACCGAAACGCTTCGCGATGATAGTGGCCATCCCATTGAAGGATACTAGCGCATCTTTTCTTTTTTTTATTTTCCTGTATATCTTTATATCTTTTATTTTTATTAATGGTGATGCCCATACGCTTCTTTTTGTTTTCCCAGTTTCTTTTTTCGTTTGTTTAAGATCAGTTTCTTAAAGCAGTAACTGCCCGAACGACAAAAGCAGCACATTGAAAGCTTTTCAAATGGGGAAAACAAAGGAATAAACAAATAAGGTATTATTTCAGTATCGCAGTCATTATTCTTTTTTTTTTCTTTGCCATAGGTGTCGCAACACTTTTTTTTTTCCATAGAATCTTCTGATTTATTTTCTTCTTCATCTGTTTCGATTACAACTTTTTCGTACACATATTAATACACACATCCCCCCCCCCTCCCTTTCCATCCACTTTTCCACTATAGACACACACACACCTGGGCATACAGTCGCACTGGCAGAGTCATACGAATTATTCTATTTCCCTCTGTTCCAAAAAAAAAAAAAAAAGGGCTGAACAAAATGGAGGGGGAAATACCCTAACCGATACAATTATTATTGTTTTATTTTCACGTGGTACGAATCGATGAAAAATTTAGTGTCAGTACTCATTTATTTTGATGCTGCGATACACATGGGAATATCAATGACAATAACAAATTGAATATAATATATCGAGAGAAGTAAATGAATTTTTTTTTTCTGATTCGAGTCTTATGCCATGTCTCTTCTTCCATTTTGCTCTTCTGCTTTCTTGGACCTTTACACATTTTCGTTTCCTATACACATGAGGTGTATATACAAGAAACACAACACCAAAAATAACTGTAGTTTGTAGTTTCATTTTTGCATCGCTTTCACTAGTGTTCATTTCATAGATTCCATATCTCTTCTTCTCTTTTCTTCCCATTACCTCTCTCTCTCTCTATATTTTCTGTATCTTTTTCTTTTTTTCCTATTGTTCTCTTAGACACAACAAAGTAAACACCCCTACGCCTCTATCCCCAAGTAGATTTAGAGTCGGAATGCAGGTAGACCCACTGGACTATCTCTTTGGCGTGCAGACTGTGCAGCAGCAGCAGCAGCAGCAGCAGCAGCAGAAAAGGACCCAAGCGAGCGGCGAAAGGCTGTGTCGCACTGACTCTACCCACCGCTTTGCTGATATCCACGGGGACTCTGGAGACACTAATAATAATACAAACAACGAGTGCGTTTTTGGTGATATCATTCACAGAGGCTACATTAACGATGATGACACGCTGCCTACGCCACCGTCTTCATTGGACTTTCCTGTTCACCTCTCCGAGGCCGTTGGGCTGGCGGAGGAGGCTGACGCAGAACTACTGGAGGCTATGTCAAGGACCTCTTCCTCTTCGTCTTCTGCACCAGCAGAGGCAAACAATGATCAATTGTACGACATGTTTGATGACCGGGATTTCACTGAAGAGAAGGAAAACGGCATTCCCGGATGCAACACCGATGAGGCAGTCGAACACGAACCGGAACCACTATTGCGTTTACCAGCACGCGACGTCAATCTTCCGTATGTTTCTCGAAAACCTCCCGTAAACAGTGCCCAAGTTGAGAACGCGCCACCCTCGACCCCTGCACTCGCGTCCAACAATACCGCCGATAACGAAATGGAGAAAGAGTTGTCACCATTCCGCATCAACCTGTCTGGATGGTATAACGACCGGTCACGCCTCGTCTCCGCAACATCGTCAGTCCAACAGCATCAACAGCGGGCTCTGCGATTTGACGGCAGTCGTGACTCCCTGGCGACGGGAACGCAGGAGAGCCCATCGCGGGAGCGGCCAACTACGCACTCCAAGTCGCTCTCTTCGCTGTCCTTCTCGGGACCCGTCTTGCCTCCCCAGCACTCGCCGGCGCCGTGGGGATGCGGCGCTGCCGCAAAGGCCTCGTTTCTCGTTAGCGCCGATGGTGCCTCTGTCCCCGTCACCGCGCCGTTTCAACGCCTCGGCGACAAATCCTTTCCGGGTGCACTGGCAGATGCAACGGCGGAGCGCGGGTATTGTGTGGGAGAATCTGACTGCAATGACGCCCTGGCCGGCAACGAGACACGTGCGTGGGAGGAAGATTCCTCAGCACCTGCGGACTTCACCACCGCTGCTGCTGGTGTGGAGGAGCAGGACACGGAGGACGGCGGGGCTGTGCTCCGCCGCGACAGCTCTGCAGCCTCGAAGGCGGAGGTGCAGAGGCTGCGGCGGCAGTTGGAGGAGTTGCAGCGGGAGGTCTCCCAGTCCCGCAACGGAATGCGTCTGGCACTCGAGAAGGCCGCAACACTGCAGGTGGCTTTTCACAAACTCGCCGCCACCGCCACCGCTGCGATCATGATGGGAGGACAAGAAGAGGAGAAGGAAAGTAGAGAAGAAAACTCCATCGACGGGGGCAACAACTCCCCCAACAAGGTAATCGAGTGCCCATCCAACAGCTGCGTCGGCCTCACAGAGGCGGATGTGCTGGCGGCGCTACAACACGAACCGGGCTGCGCAGCCTGCGAGACGGACGGCCTGCACAGCGCGACGCAGGTGCTGAGGCTGCAGTACGCGACCACTCTCTCGTCACTGCGTGAGCGCTGGCGGATGGTCAAACAGCGGCAACGGGCCTTGACGCGCGACACGCTCGCCCAGGCCGTCGCCGAGGTGTCCGCCGCCGCCGACGGCGCCGCACTCCGGCAGCAGCGGGCTGTGTCGCAGCTCGAGGGGCGCCTGGTGACGCTAGCGGCGCGCGTGCGGCCGGCGTTGGTGGCGGCGCTCGCGGAGACGGCGGCTGCGAGAGAGGCGCAGGGCAAGGCGCGGGCGGCGGCGCGGGAGGCGGAGGCGGCGCGCGGGGCGGCGCTGCTGGCCGGGGCGGAGGCGCAGCACCTGCGGCGGGAGGTGGCGGCGCTGCGGGAGCGGTGCGGCGTCGGCGAGGCGCTCGAGCGCGCCACCCACGCGACGTGCGAGGCGCGGCACGCTGCCACGGCGGCGCTGCAGAGCTGCTCCGAGGGCTTCGGGCGGCTGCTGTCGGCGGCGGCCGGCGACGCGACGCTGACCCCGTCGCTGCTGGAGGTGGTGCGGCAGGCGGCGCTGCGCACCGAAGCGCTGGTGGAGCACTACACGCGGGAGTTGTACCACCGGCTGCAGCGTTGCCCAACGCACCACTTGTTGGCAGCAGGTGGGTCTGGCGACAGATCCCGCGACTCCAACGGCGGGCGTGGCCGTCCCACGGGCGGCCCGGCGGCGCCTACCACCGCCACCACCACTGCATCTACGACGCGTCCCGTGCCGTCGCCGCCGCTGTCGCCGCGCGTGCGCTTCCAGCTGCCTCCCGACGACGGCCGCCGCGCCAGCCCCGGCCCCGAGGCCGCGCGCCTCAGTGTCGATCTCAACAGCAGCTTCGGCAGCGCGCGCCGCGGCAGGAGCAGCAGCGGGGGCAGCCTTGGCGGCGGTGGCGGCGGCCGCACGAACCCCAGCGGCGGCCTGGGGGGCCTCGCCGCCACGAGTCCGACGGTGCCCGACGCAGGCTCCATGACGCCCCACCAGGCCGGCGTGTACCAGGAGATGCTGCGCCTCATTCACACGCCGCCGGCCGCCCTCCCGGGACCTCTGTCCATTCGCAGCAACAGCAGCCCGGCGCGCACCCCCACCCCGCCGCGCCTCGCCGCACTCCCCCACGCGCCCCACAGCACCAGCAACAGCCAGCACAGGACCCCGGGCGGCACCACCAGTGATGCCCCCGCGCCGGAGGTGGAGGAGGCGCTGCGGGGTCTGACGGGTGGCGGCGGCGACTATCACTGCACGGTGTTCTCCTCCGCCGAGGTGCTGGTGCTCGAGTCGCTGGGGCGGCAGCTGCGGAACCTCTGCACGCTGCTCGAGAACCACCAGAGCGCCGCCGAGGACCGGCACGCGGAGATGCGCGCGGCGATGCGCTCGTGGCGCGAGTCGTTGGAGCAGCAGTACGGCAAGCTGTTCGACAGTGTCCAGACGGCGCTCGCGGGCCTGCGCGTGCCTCCCTCGCTCACTACCGGTGGTGTTGCCCCCACTGCTGGCGCAACGAGCGGCACTACTACTACTGCCGTCACCGCTGCGGATCTGCCGTCCGCTCCGTCATCCGGCAACCACACAGGCTCCTCATCCTTCTCACCGCTGCCACCGAGCAGTTACATCATGCCTACAACGGAGGCCACTGGCCCCAAGGCGGCCTACCCCGAAGCTAACCTCGCCACCAGCTCGCGCGTGGCCGGCTGTGGTGCAGGCGGCGGCAACATTCGGGTGCTGCGGTCCTCCGCCTCCACGTCTGCCCCGGCGCTCCCTGCGCTGCCCTCCATGATTCCCGTGACCCCCGTCAGCCAACGCACGGCAGACACCAGTCTCGAGTACAGCCGCACGGGTGCCCCCGACACCACCTCTCTCCCGCCGTCGAATGCTAGCGCTTTGCCCGAACGCGTCTGGACGGCGGCGGCAGCAGCAGCAGCGGCAGCACGCGCGCCAAACCCACCAACAAGCTGGCCAACAGCAACTGCCGCCACTAGCACAACAACATCCATGACAATATTGGCGCAACGGCGCGCGTCGGACAATGCGGACCAGCCGAATACTGTGACTCCGACTCCCGCCTCCCGCGCTCCTGAGTCGTCGCGACTGCTGGACGCCCTCTCTGGCAGAAGCTCACCGGCGCCGACCCAGGTCGAGTGGGGCTGCGCCAAGACCGCTGACGCGATCGATGTGGCTTCGGTGTACGGCGCATTTCCCTCCTCTGACGACGCGTACGTGTGTGCGGGAGCCACTACGGGGCGCGCGCCAGCACAGGCCACCGAGGCGGCGGAGGAGGGGGAGGCGCGCCGAGAGTGTGTTCCGTGGCGCACGAGCGAGGGGATGCCCGGCGACAGTTCCAGCCGTCCAGGCGTTTCACTGTCACAGGAGGCTCCTGCCAGCGCCTCCGTCTCGGCTTCTGCAGCTCCGCAGTGCTTCTTCTCGTCTCCCCCCGATGCACTGTCGCTGCAGCCGGATGACACGGACCAACAACGATGCTCCATCTCCCCTCCGGCCGCCCCACCGTCTGTTTCACTTGCTGGGGCTCTCCAGCAGCAGCGGCAGCAGCAACAGTCACGTGGGATGCGCGTGGACCGGACAGTGACGGTGCAGCCGCCGTATTCGTCACTTGACGAGATGAACGAGCGGATGGAGTATCTCTTCGAGGGCGTCGCTCGCCGCAGCAGCAGCGGCAACAGCTGTGGTGTCCACGGTAGCGCCAGCGCTGGCCGCTCAGCCTCCGCGTCGTCGGCGCCGTTCAGCACGCTCGCCAACACACAGCCGCGCGGGAGAGCCGGCGCCACTACGGCGACGGATGCGGGAACGCGTGACGCGGCGCAATCGGATCTTCATGTCACCGCGACAGGGTCTGAAGCGATGACGATGTCTCACTCTCCCGCGAACCAGGACCAGCAGAAGCCTCAGCCGCCGCCGCCGCCGTACTGCGTCCCTAACGGCGCCGACGACCTCAGCGCGTCTCGCACGTGCCGTGCGCTGTCGCTTTCCGTTAAAGAGGTGACTCCCGCAGCTGCCACTGCATCGTCAAAGGTGTCTGGCCCCGCAACACACTGGAGGCATGACACCACCACTCCCACTCCGGGGGCACCCAAGGAAAGCAGTGATGACATCTCCACCTCTGGAATGCCTAAGCAGCGAACGGGTGCCGTGGTGTTCGGCACCAAAGCTCTCACGGCGTGATGCGCCAAACGTAATCATAGATTCTGTCTTCCGTTTTTTTTTTTTTTTGGGATTTTCGGATCTTCGCTTCCCCCGCTACATATATATATGCGCTCCTTCCACACGCTTCCTTTTGCTACTCCTTTGCTTTTCTAGAACTAGAACAAAAAACATTTCTTGCAATATGTATATATTCAACAATCGACGTTGCACTTTCCGTCAACACCTATTTCACTTTCCGGCCTGTCCACCTTATCAGTATACACATATCCTTCCCCACTTGCTGCAACGGACTTCGCGATAGTTCTTCACAATGAACGCACAGACTCTTTATACAGCTCTTTTCTTCTTGACCAACACAATGCACAAACAGAATCGGTGTCGCTTTCGCCTCTTCACATCCGCTCTCTTCGCACCCGCCTGTTTCAAATCCGAAGAAAACCCAAAGCTTTAACAGTTAGTAATCTTACCACTCTTGCTGCTTTCTCACACCCTGAAGACAGCAAACCACAACCGGCTATTCCACCAACTCTCCCCACACTCTCTCCGAGTACCCCACCCCACACCCCTGTGCACGATGCTGCGCCGCACTTTCGCCGCGCGCGCGCCGAGCAAGCTTGTGCCGCTGGAGAAGGCGCTGGAGGGCGTCAAGGACGGGATGAGCATGGCCGTGGGCGGCTTCGGGTGCGCGGGCGTGCCCAACGCGCTGATCCAGAAGGTGGCGGAGCTGGGCGTCAAGGACCTGACGACGTACACGGACTCGGCGGGCATCGACGGCTTCGGGCTGAACCTGCTGATGCACAAGAACCAGATCAAGCGCATCTGCTGCTCGTACGTGGGCGACAACAAGCTGTTCGCGAAGCGGTACCTGGAGGGCGACATCGAGCTGGAGTTCGTGCCGCAGGGGTCGCTGGCGGAGCGGATGCGCGCGGGCGGGTGCGGGATCCCTGCCTTCTACACGGCGTCGGCGTACGGGACGCAGTGCGCGGTGGGCGGGCAGATCATCAAGTACGACAAGAAGGGGATGCCGCTGGTGCTGTCGGAGCCCAAGGAGACGCGGTGCTTCGACGGGCGGTGGTACGTGATGGAGCGGACGGTGCGCAGCGACGTGGGGCTGGTGAAGGCCAAGAAGGCGGACAAGAGCGGGAACCTGGTGTTCGCGGGACGGCGCAGAACTTCAACGTGCCGGCGGCCATGTGCGCGCATCTGGCGGTGGCGGAGGTGGAGGAGGTGGTGGAGGACGGCGAGATCCACCCCGACGAGGTGCACCTGCCGGCGTCTTCATCGACCGCGTGGTGCACGTGCCGCGCTACGACATCCCGATCGAGCACCGCACGGTGACGGTGCACGGCGCGGCGGCGGACGCGGCGGCGGGCGGGACCCGAACCGGCAGCTGATCGCGCGGCGCGCGGCGCTGGAGTTCTCGGACGGCATGTACGTGAACCTGGGGATCGGCATCCCGACGGAGGCGGCCAACTACATCCGGCGGGCGTCTCGGTGACGCTGCAGTCGGAGAACGGGCTGCTGGGGATGGGCCCATTCCCGGAGGAGGACCAGGTGAGCGCGGACTGGATCAACGCGGGGAAGCAGACGATCTCGTACCTGCCGGGTGCGTCGAGCTTCGACAGCGCGACGTCCTTCGGGATGATCCGGGGCGGGCACATGAACCTGACGATGCTGGGGGCGCTGGAGGTGGCGGCGAACGGGGACCTGGCGAGCTGGGGCATCCCCGGGAAGCTGATCAAGGGCCCCGGCGGCGCGATGGACCTGGTGGCGAGCGGGTCGCGCGTGGTGGTGACCATGTCGCACTGCAACAAGAAGGGCGAGCCCAAGATCCTGGAGCACTGCGCGCTGCCGGCGACGGGGCTGCGGTGCGTGAGCCGGATCATCACGGAGAAGGCGGTCTTCGACGTGGTGAACGAGCGGCTGGTGCTGCGCGAGCTGGCGGAGGGCGTGACGGTGGAGGACCTCAAGAAGTGCACCGCCGCGCGCTTCGACGCCAGCGACGTCAAGCCCATGCAGTACGCCCCGGTGCCTCAGTAGCCCCCCCCCCCTCCCCAGGCAAAGCAGAGGCTTTGTTCGATGCCGTGGCTGATGGCTGCCGGTCCTCTCTTTCCTTCATTCTCCGCCGTGTGTCAGTCATTCGCTTCCGTCATGGCTTACTGCTGGTTTAGGGCAGCGGTGCTGGCACTACTCCCCCCCCCCTCAGGAGACTTCCGGCTTAGGTGTTTTTTTTTTTTGTTCTATGTCACTTTTTCTACTGACATGATTGCTTTCTGCGTGTTGGGTGCGGCAGCTGTTTGGTAGCGATGCGGCGGCGCAAAAGTGATTAGCGAGACTTTTCACTGAATACTGCTGTTTCGCTGTCTTTTTGTCTCTCCTCATCCCTTCTTGAACCGATTGCCACTTCTTTTCAACACTTCTTTGTTTTTTACGTTTTATTTCTTTTTTTTTATTTGTTTAGCCCCTTTCAGGAAGTATTCTTCTCTTCTCTTCCTTTTTTTTTTTGGTAAATATATTCTAATGCGTGCGCTACCGCTTCTGTTTTTCGTGTCTCGTTTGACATGTTTAGTCAGAGGTACATAATGCGACAGAAAACACACTATGTAAAAGCAGTGCCTGATGCCCTCGAAAGAATGACAAGTTTTTTGCCTATTGCTGCCGCGCCTCTCTGCCCACGCTGCAGTACAGAAGCGACTGTGTGGTGGTAACGCTGAAACCGGTCTTCTCTTCCGATGGTGCGCACCCTCACCGTTATCAACCTGCAGGTGAAGCTGCAACCAAAAATAATAAAAAATAAATTCCAAGTAAGTACTAAAAATATCGGAGATGAAATAGAGACTCTTTTCATTCTCTTTACTTTTCAATTAACTCAGTCTTTTTCTTCTTCTTCCTTGCTGTTGGTCCATCATAACTTCTTTGTCATTATTTCTTTCTTTCATGCTTTTCTATTTTTCTATTTTTCTATTTTTCCTCTCATATTCCCAGCAGTGTTTTTGAGTTAAACTTCTACAAAATGTCCTTTTCTTCTCTTCTTTTGTTTTATTTTTTGTTTTATTTTTTGTTTGGTTAGATCTTAGTATTCCCGGCGGCTTCAGACCGAAGGCTTTAAACAAAATTGTGTTTCTTTATTTTCACTTTATCTTTCTCTCTCAGTTTTCTCTTTCAAAAATATCTCTTCCTGTTTATCCCGTAATCCACACGTAAAATTTGTTTTTCTTCCAAGAACAGCAAAGAGAACAACAACCGTAAATGCCCTCTACTTTTTTCTTTTTTCTTTTTTTAGTTAGTGTTATCCCTACTTATTTTTTCCCTCCACAGCCTTATTTCTCTCATTTTTCCTTGTTCCTGCACAGGACTTGACCGCACTACATAAAACTGAGTCACCTCTTTTTTTTCTGTATTTTTCCGGATCTCATTAAAATGCAACAAAAACTTCTTTTGCCGAAGTACTGCTGGAATTATATTTACAGTTGGGCACACCCTTTCCCTTCCCTTCCCCCCCTCCCCCGCTCAAATAATGTCAGAAAGGAGAGGTGTGTTCCTATTGTGTGCCGTGGTAATGCTCCTCTGACTGCTGAGCGCACTGCACAGCACTGTGCGAGATAGGTGCCCATGTACGTGGTACCGTGATCATCCCTGTGGCTACTCCTGTGAAGTGTCGCTGCGCGCTAGTCTTGATGCCCACCCTTTCTTTCCACTTCCCCATACTTGCCTACCCTTCCATACAACTGGCGTGAAGACTTGAAAACTACCAGAAGAACTACAAGGAATAAGCAACGGTTGATACTTCGTCCAACGCGCAACTTCAGCTTTCCATCCCTCTTGCAAGCTCTCTCTCTCTCTCTCTCTCTCTCCCTCTCTCTCCGACACACTCTCTCCACACTCTCTCCGAGTACCCACACACCCCTGTGCACGATGCTGCGCCGCACTTTCGCCGCGCGCGCGCCGAGCAAGCTTGTGCCGCTGGAGAAGGCGCTCGAGGGCGTCAAGGACGGGATGAGCATGGCCGTGGGCGGCTTCGGGTGCGCGGGCGTGCCCAACGCGCTGATCCAGAAGGTGGCGGAGCTGGGCGTCAAGGACCTGACGACGTACACGGACTCGGCGGGCATCGACGGCTTCGGGCTGAACCTGCTGATGCACAAGAACCAGATCAAGCGCATCTGCTGCTCGTACGTGGGCGACAACAAGCTGTTCGCGAAGCGGTACCTGGAGGGCGACATCGAGCTGGAGTTCGTGCCGCAGGGGTCGCTGGCGGAGCGGATGCGCGCGGGCGGGTGCGGGATCCCTGCCTTCTACACGGCGTCGGCGTACGGGACGCAGTGCGCGGTGGGCGGGCAGATCATCAAGTACGACAAGAAGGGCATGCCGCTGGTGCTGTCGGAGCCCAAGGAGACGCGGTGCTTCGACGGGCGGTGGTACGTGATGGAGCGGACGGTGCGCAGCGACGTGGGGCTGGTGAAGGCCAAGAAGGCGGACAAGAGCGGGAACCTGGTGTTCGCGGGGACGGCGCAGAACTTCAACGTGCCGGCTGCCATGTGCGCGCACCTGGCGGTGGCGGAGGTGGAGGAGGTGGTGGAGGACGGCGAGATCCACCCCGACGAGGTGCACCTGCCCGGCGTCTTCATCGACCGCGTGGTGCACGTGCCGCGCTACGACATCCCGATCGAGCACCGCACGGTGACGGTGCACGGCGCGGCGGCGGACGCGGCGGCGGGCGGGGACCCGAACCGGCAGCTGATCGCGCGGCGCGCGGCGCTGGAGTTCTCGGACGGCATGTACGTGAACCTGGGGATCGGCATCCCGACGGAGGCGGCCAACTACATCCCGGCGGGCGTCTCGGTGACGCTGCAGTCGGAGAACGGGCTGCTGGGGATGGGCCCATTCCCGGAGGAGGACCAGGTGAGCGCGGACTGGATCAACGCGGGGAAGCAGACGATCTCGTACCTGCCGGGTGCGTCGAGCTTCGACAGCGCGACGTCCTTCGGGATGATCCGGGGCGGGCACATGAACCTGACGATGCTGGGGGCGCTGGAGGTGGCGGCGAACGGGGACCTGGCGAGCTGGGGCATCCCCGGGAAGCTGATCAAGGGCCCCGGCGGCGCGATGGACCTGGTGGCGAGCGGGTCGCGCGTGGTGGTGACCATGTCGCACTGCAACAAGAAGGGCGAGCCCAAGATCCTGGAGCACTGCGCGCTGCCGGCGACGGGGCTGCGGTGCGTGAGCCGGATCATCACGGAGAAGGCGGTCTTCGACGTGGTGAACGAGCGGCTGGTGCTGCGCGAGCTGGCGGAGGGCGTGACGGTGGAGGACCTCAAGAAGTGCACCGCCGCGCGCTTCGACGCCAGCGACGTCAAGCCCATGCAGTACGCCCCCGTGCCGCAATAGGCGCCCCCCCCCCCTTCCCCAGGCAAAGCAGAGGCTTTGTTCGATGCCGTGGCTGTTGGCTGCCGGTCCTCTCTTTCCTTCATTCTCCGCCGTGTGCCAGTCGTTCGCTTCCGTCATGGCTTAGTGCTGGTTTAGGGCAGCGGTGCTGGCACTACTCCCCCCCCCCCTCAGGAGACTTCCGGCTTAGGTGTTTTTTCTTTTGTTGGATGTCACTTTTGCTGGTGACATGATCATGATTGCTTCCTGCGTGTTGGGTGCGGCAGCTGTTTAGTAGTGATGCGGCGGCGCAAAAATGATTAGCGAGACTTTTTGCTGAAGACTGCTGTTCCGCTGTCTCTTTGTCTCTCCTCATCCCTTCTTGAACCGATTGCCACTTCTCCTCATCACTTCTTTTTTTTTTTTTTTAATTGTTGTTCATGTTTTACTTCTTTTTTATTTGTTTAGCCCCTTACAGGAAATATTCTTCTCTTCCTTTTTTTTTTTTTTGGGGCAAAGATAGCCTAGTGCGTGCGCTACCGCTTCTGTTTTTCGTGTCTCGTTTGACATGTTTAGTCAGAGGTACATAATCTGACAGAAAACACACTATGTAAAAGCAGTGCCTGATGCCCTCGAAAGAATGACAAGTTTTTCGCCTATCGCTGCCGCGCCTCTCTGCCCACGCTGCAGTACAGAAGCGACTGTGTGGTGGTAACGCTGAAACCGGTCTTCTCTTCCGATGGTGCGCACCCTCACCGTTATCAACCTGCAGGTGAAACTGCAACCAAAAATAATAAAAAAATAAATTCCAAGTAAGTATTAAAAATATCGGAGATGAAATAGAGACTCTTTTCATTCTCTTTACTTTTCAATTAACCCAGTCTTTTTCTTCTTCTTACTTGCTGTTGGTCCATCATAACTTCTTTGTCATTATTTCTTTCTTTCATGATTTTCTATTTTTCTATTTTTCTTCTCATATTCCCAGCAGTGTTTTTGAATTAAACTTCTACAAAATGTCCTTCTCTTCTCTTCTTTTGTTTTATTTTTTGTTTTACTTTTAGTTTGGTTAGATCTTAGTATTCCCGGCGGCTTCACACCGAAGGCTTTAAACAAAATTGTTTTTCTTTATTTTCACTTTATCTTTCTCTCTCAGTTTTCTCTTTCAAAAATATCTCTTCCTGTTTATCCCGTAATCCATACGTAAAATTTGTTTTTCTTCCAAGAACAGCAAAGGGAACAACAACCGTAAATGCCGTCTACTTTTTTCTTTTTTCTTTTTTTTTAGTTAGTGTTATCCCTACTTACTCTTTCCCTCCACAGCCTTATTTCTCTCATTTTTCCTTGTTCCTGCACAGGACTTGACCGCACTATATAAAACTGAGTCACCTCTTTTTTTTTCTGTATTTTTCCGGATCTCATTAAAATGCAACAAAAACTTCTTTTGCCGAAGTACTGCTGGAATTATATTTACAATTGGGCACACCCTTTCCCTTCCCCCCTCTCCCCCGCTCAAATAATGTCAGAAAGGAGAGGTGTGTTCCTATTGTGTGCCGTGGTAATGCTCCTCTGACTGCTGAGCGCACTGCACAGCCCTGTGTGAGATAGGAGCCCATGTACGTGGTACCGTGATCAGCCCTGTGGCTACTCCTGTGCAGTGTCGCTGCTCGCTAGTCTTGATGCCCGCCCTTTCTTTCCACTTCCCCACACTTGCCTACCCTTCCATACAACTGGCGTGAAGACTTGAAAACTACCAGAAGAACTACAAGGAATAAGCGACGGTTGATACTTCGTCCAACGCGCAACTTCGGCTTTCCATCCCTCTTGCAAGCTCTCTCTCTCTCTCTCTCTCTCTCCCTCTCTCTCCGACACACTCTCTCCACACTCTCTCCGAGTACCCACACACCCCTGTGCACGATGCTGCGCCGCACTTTCGCCGCGCGCGCGCCGAGCAAGCTTGTGCCGCTGGAGAAGGCGCTGGAGGGCGTCAAGGACGGGATGAGCATGGCCGTGGGCGGCTTCGGGTGCGCGGGCGTGCCCAACGCGCTGATCCAGAAGGTGGCGGAGCTGGGCGTCAAGGACCTGACGACGTACACGGACTCGGCGGGCATCGACGGCTTCGGGCTGAACCTGCTGATGCACAAGAACCAGATCAAGCGCATCTGCTGCTCGTACGTGGGCGACAACAAGCTGTTCGCGAAGCGGTACCTGGAGGGCGACATCGAGCTGGAGTTCGTGCCGCAGGGGTCGCTGGCGGAGCGGATGCGCGCGGGCGGGTGCGGGATCCCTGCCTTCTACACGGCGTCGGCGTACGGGACGCAGTGCGCGGTGGGCGGGCAGATCATCAAGTACGACAAGAAGGGGATGCCGCTGGTGCTGTCGGAGCCCAAGGAGACGCGGTGCTTCGACGGGCGGTGGTACGTGATGGAGCGGACGGTGCGCAGCGACGTGGGGCTGGTGAAGGCCAAGAAGGCGGACAAGAGCGGGAACCTGGTGTTCGCGGGGACGGCGCAGAACTTCAACGTGCCGGCGGCCATGTGCGCGCACCTGGCGGTGGCGGAGGTGGAGGAGGTGGTGGAGGACGGCGAGATCCACCCCGACGAGGTGCACCTGCCCGGCGTCTTCATCGACCGCGTGGTGCACGTGCCGCGCTACGACATCCCGATCGAGCACCGCACGGTGACGGTGCACGGCGCGGCGGCGGACGCGGCGGCGGGCGGGGACCCGAACCGGCAGCTGATCGCGCGGCGCGCGGCGCTGGAGTTCTCGGACGGCATGTACGTGAACCTGGGGATCGGCATCCCGACGGAGGCGGCCAACTACATCCCGGCGGGCGTCTCGGTGACGCTGCAGTCGGAGAACGGGCTGCTGGGGATGGGCCCATTCCCGGAGGAGGACAAGGTGAGCGCGGACTGGATCAACGCGGGGAAGCAGACGATCTCGTACCTGCCGGGTGCGTCGAGCTTCGACAGCGCGACGTCCTTCGGGATGATCCGGGGCGGGCACATGAACCTGACGATGCTGGGGGCGCTGGAGGTGGCGGCGAACGGGGACCTGGCGAGCTGGGGCATCCCCGGGAAGCTGATCAAGGGCCCCGGCGGCGCGATGGACCTGGTGGCGAGCGGGTCGCGCGTGGTGGTGACCATGTCGCACTGCAACAAGAAGGGCGAGCCCAAGATCCTGGAGCACTGCGCGCTGCCGGCGACGGGGCTGCGGTGCGTGAGCCGGATCATCACGGAGAAGGCGGTCTTCGACGTGGTGAACGAGCGGCTGGTGCTGCGCGAGCTGGCGGAGGGCGTGACGGTGGAGGACCTCAAGAAGTGCACCGCCGCGCGCTTCGACGCCAGCGACGTCAAGCCCATGCAGTACGCCCCGGTGCCGCAGTAGACAACGTGTCGTCCTCTCTCTGTTGTAGCGTCTAAAATGATACAGCAAAAGATCCACGTAACCATTAAATGTTGCCTCTCAATGGTAGTTTATAGTAATTGTAGCAAGGTGTAAGTAAATACACATCAAAATTCGTAAAATATGCCAAATTTAGCTCGCGTCTAAATGTGGAACTAGCAGCGTGTTGCACAACGTGAAGCTACAGTGCTGACTGAAGCCATACACTCTTTCTCGTGAAGCAGGGACGGGAGCTACTTCTTTGTTTGCTGCCGTAGTTCTCTGCCCGCTTTTTTTTTTCTGTATGCTTCTTCTCGTCACCACAGTACTCTACGTTAATTCACAACGTCTCCTAGTTAACAGAAGCGAAAAGTGGTGAGATACATATATAACACAACATGTAAGAAGTGGGAAAGAGAGAAAAAAAAAACGTGGATGGATGACAACCGACCGAACTGATAATGCGTGATGCAATACTACGTTTTTGTTTATATACACACAGAGTTAGCGCCACTCATTTGCCGCCTTCTTCACCCGTATCGCTTTTTTCTTTTTTCCTTCCGCCTAGTTGCTTACATTGTTTGCGAGTATCTCTTCTTTCTTTTCCTTTCCACCAAAAATAAATAAATAAAACTGGCGAAAAAAAAACTTACTGAGTAATACGAGCTGGGCTTTCCTTTGATTCCTCCTTCATTCCTTTTTTTTCGACCCCTACTCTCACGGTGTAAGCATGTGAACTACGCAAAATGCAGTCACTCAAGGGCTGAGGTTCAGAAAAAGATTTTTGCATCGAAGCGCACGGAAACAAAAAAGAAAAGGAAAGGCAGGTCTGACTTGGTCGTCTGGTCTCTTTACTCATACCCCATCATACACCCATATTTCTCAAAAATAAATAAAAGTTTCTCTCTTTTCTAGTTTGAAATACATTACATTTTTTTGTTTATGTATTCTTTTCTAGCTTTTCAAAAAACCATATCTTTTTTTTTTTTTTTTTTGCCCTCATATAACTCTTTTCTTGCTTCCTTCCACCCTCTTTTTGCTCCCTTTTTTTTCCCCCTTCTAAGTTCACTTTAGAGAACAGTGAACACGATAACAGACAAACAAATATTTTTTCCTTCCATCATCTTCCCTTCCACACTCCATTGTTCCCCCTCACTTTTTATTTCTAACATTGTTTTGCTCTCCCTTATTTTATTTTTATTCTTTTTTTTTCTTTTATTGTTGGCTTTGCCGATTCAGGATGTATGACGTATCAGATGCAAAAGTCCTTCAAACATTGTAGAACCAAACCTAACAAGCCAAAAGTAAAAGTCGGAGCAGCACGCTGAAATGTAATGAAGCGCACGCCAGATTGCCTGCCGAAATACACTGCGTTGCAAATACAAATGCTAATGCGGGAACACTGATCATTCTTCTTTCTCTGTCTCTCTCCAATTTCTTTCTGAGTGTGTAGGTTAACTTTTATACGTGTGCGATATACATTGCAAGTTGAATAGTGTACTACTGTGTCAACTTGCATGCATGCGTCTTTGTCTGCGTTGATCTATGTTCGAGGCATTCAAAACTGTGGCGTTTTATCCTCTTCTTCCTCCTACGTGCTCTTACTGATCAACCTTAGTATTCACATACGTCTTCAACTCCTCCAACCGCACAAACAATAATAAAAGCAATATAAGTACTTTTCTATTAGAACGTGACAGGAACTTGATCAACTACACAGATTACGAAGAGGCATCGCATAAGTAGGCCTTCTCACGAGCTGTTATTTCTCTTAAACCTTTTTTTTTCAAATACATTATCACATCTCGCATCGTACGTACACTTATACACACACAGACACACAGACACACACATACCTAAAAATCATTCTTTTCCTTTCCTGCAATCTCCCACCTCATATCGTCCAGTATTATTTCTCTTGTATTTTTTTTTTCCTCTCACGTCTTTTCCCTGTGGCGCAGAAGGAGGCCTGCTCTGCGCTTTTCCTTTTCTTTTCCCTCAACAGACACTCGCGCTTCCCTGACAGAGATATATTCGTGTCATTATCGTCATTTTCCTATCCCCTCCGTCCACCACCTCCCGCCTCTAACAATGTCAGCTACAGTCGACGTACGAACACCCATCTCCAACACAACGGTCTTCGCCAGCGCCATCGCGGGCCAGTCGCGCAAGGCGTTCCTGCGTCTCACGCACGCCCACCCGTACGCCGAGCTGCTTCCGGGCGGCGCGGGCACGGGGGCGGCCATCGAGTCCGTGGTGCACCACTCCGTCACGTCTCTGAAAGACCTGCAGAAGTTGCTGGAGAACATCCTGGTGATTGCGGAGGAGCGGGAGCTGGCGCGACTGCTGCATCAGCGCCAGGAACACAGCGCGGCACACCAAGCACTACTGCCGCAACAAAACATCCGCAGCAGCAGTCAGCTTCTCTTAATCATGTACAGGAGGATGAACAAGAGGAGCGGCCGTGCGGTGAGTCGGCAGCCGGACGCCAACGGCAGCGGCAGCCCGCCGTACCCCACGGCTGCCAGCACCGCCGTTCACGCCTCCCGCGTTGCGTCGGACGATCAGGCAGGCAACGACAGTGCCCATGAAGAGAATGACAGCGCAAAAGCAGCGACTCCCATTCGCCCCCCGCCTAGGACAGAGGCTGAGAAGGAGGCGAGCACGGAAAACCTCCCGCGCTCTTTCTCTCACTCTTGGCTCGGAGCCTCGCAGAGGCTGTCTCACCAGCAGAAGCAACAACAGCAAGCTCAAAAAGACTCTGCCCTCAATCGCTCCGAGGTTATCTCTGTGGACCCCGCCGCAGCCTCGCCGCCCCCACTGCCGCCGCTGTCCGCCTCTGTGCGTCTGCGACAGGTTCCCAAGCTCGTTCAGGACGCCTTTTTGCGCTCCCCAGAGGAAATTGAGGAGGAGGCCATCGCCTCCGCCGCCCTCGCGGCCGCCAGCGGCTACGGCGCCAGAGCCACGGTCCCGTCCTCCTCCTCGCCACTGCTGCCGTACAGCCAGCAGCGGCTGTGGCGCCGCACGCACCATACGAGCGCCAGCGTCAGCAATGAGGTGAGCCGAGCCAACTTCAACAATGCGAGCAGGCGCCCTGATGGGCGGCAGCGTGATGCGCCACCGAGACGACGAGGCGGCCGGCGGTGGGGAGGAGGAGCAGGAGGAGTCTATTCCGGCGCTGCTGTGGGCGCGCTCGCCGGCGGTGCTGCACCGCTGGTACGACGCGGCCTCCGCCACCATTGCCGGGGTAGGCGCGAGTGCTGGGCCTGGCGCCGGTAACAATAGCGGCAGCAGCGGCGGGGTGAGTGCGCTGCTCGCCGGCGCGCGAGCGTTCCTGAATGACGCCGGCAAGCGACTTCAGTTTGAAAAGGTCCGCGAACAGCTGGCGTCGGCCGGACTGCTGCCGTCAGCGCCGCCGTCTCCTACGCGCGCGGCCGCCGCGGCAACAGACGACACAGTGGACGACGACCCACATGATAACCACAAGGTCAGCGTCAGCGGCAATCGGGATTTGCTGGAAGACAGCGACAGCGACGACGACGCGGCGCACGAGGAGACGCACAGTCCCAGGCGCGGCGAGGAGCACTGTATGCCCAATGTCGTCTCCGAGGGCGAGCTGGAGGCGTGCGCGTCGCCGCCGCTGCTGCTGGCGACGCCCACCGCCACCACCACCGTTCCTGACTGGCGGGACGTGGACGGGGCTCATGCACGCAGCGCGGATGATGCTGTCGGCGCAGGTGCCACCACGTATCAGCGCTATAATACGGCTGCTGACACCAAGGACAGCGTGGCGGCGGACAAGGGCGCCTTCAGCTCCTCCAATGGCCGCCCGCTGCCTGGTGTGGCGGCGGCGGCGGACGGGCGCTCGGTGACGACGCCGGCCTTCAGCACGGCCACCATGCCGGGCGGCACACTGCCGTCGCCGCGCGTGGCGCTGTCGCTGCGTCTGCCGACGATGGACGGCTTCGACGAGGGCAGCGTCACGAGCACCGCGGGGGAGACGCACGAGCTGCTGGGGTGGCTGCACCTGCTGGTGTGGGTGCGCGTGTGCATCGTGCAGACCCTCAAGGAGCTCTCCCTCGCGCAGGGGGCGGTGGCGTGGAGCGCGTGGTACTGGACGTGGGCGCTGGAGCACCCGCGGCAGGCGACCTTCCACCAGAGCCTGTCGGGGCTGCGCTTCTGGCGGCGCCTGCTGCGGCTGCCCGGCGGCGGCTTCGAGGCGACCGGTTCGCGCGACGCAGTACGAGGCCAACAGCCACATGTTCACCCTCAAGAACCTCTTCCGCTACCTCGTCAGCTGCATCGGCGCGTGCTACGGCGTGCTGGAGCGGCTCAACACCTCCGTCGGGCTGCTGCGCCGCGCCTGCGACGCCAACTGCTCGCACGTGGCCGCCGCCGCCGCCGCCATCTCGCACTCGAACCCGACGCACCTCACCCGCGTGCCGCTGCCGACGCCGGGCGCCAGCGTCTCTGTGGGGGCCGTCCCGCCACCGCCGCCGCCGCTGAACTCGGCCAGCGTCGTCAACGCGCCCCCGTCGCCTGGCGTCCCTGTGTCCCTTCTCTCGCGCGGCAACAGCATCTTTCCCATGCCGGGCTCACCCGTCTTTTTCGAGGGCGGCGGCGCAGCCAGCATTCCCTTTTCATTTCGAGAACCTCTCCACCGCCGCCACCGACGCCAACTCTCAGCGTCGCCCGCCCGACAGCAGCTCTTTTGCTGCGACGCTCGCAGGAGGAGGGGCTACGGCCGACGGCGCCAGCCACGCCTCAGCGTGGGTCAGCAGCTACCCCGCCGACGCCAACGAGACCAGCTCCCCCTCCTTGCAGGCCGCCGCCGGGAGCCCCACCTTTACGTCTGCCGGCGGCCTCCCCGAGGCGACCGCGGCGGCGACGGGTGATGCCTCGGCGTACCCGGCGACGACGGGCGCGACGGCCGTCAAGGCGCTGCGGGCGGTGGTGGTGCAGACCCTTCGCGAGAGCGTCAAGCTTTTCTCGGCCGACCTGTACAACGAGGGCGGCCCGTGGATGCCGGCGGCCGGTGCAGCTGCAGCAGGCGATGGGGCAACCACTGCCGCGACGGCCACGGCGGGCGGTGGCGTGGAGTATGATGATGCCACCACGGCCACCGCACACGCACCCACCTTCGCCAGTAACAGCACTCGTCTGTGGGGGCCGTTCCTTGCCAAAGCCGCCACCGGCAGCAGCAACGAAAGAGCTAGCGGTGGGGTGGCGGCGGGTGGCGGGGGGATGCCGCCGCGCGTGTCGTCGAGGCTCAGCGCTTTTTTCCGAAGCGCTGAGGACAGCAGCAGCGCGACAGCCACGGCGACCGGCGCCTCAGCGTCTACTCAGCACGCGCACGCGCCTCATGGCGCTGGCAACCACCACATCGGCAGCAGCGCTAGTAACGTTCTCGGCAGCCGCGCTGGCACCACCACCACCAGCGGCAGTGCAGCAGCAGCAACACGAGCGAACCCAACGACGACGACGGCAGCGGCAGTGTGGGAGGCCCAGCCACGAGCGGTGGTGCTGGCGGTGGTTTGGCCGGCGATGACATGACCCTGCAGGAGGCGGTGGCGGTGCTGCTGGCTGTCAGCCGCCGCGCGTCGCGGCTGAGCGAGTCCGTGGAGGAGACGGTGATGGCGCACCACCGGCCGCCGCTCGCACGCCACTGGCGGCGCATTCTGGTCGCGCTCACGCTGACGGTGCCGCCGCTGGTGTGGCTGTACCCCAAGAACCCTCGGGAGGTGGCGGAGCTGGCGCGCGGCGCGGCGCGGGTGATCGGCAACGTGGTGTACAACTACGCCCTCCTGCCGCTGCAGCAGATCAAGGAGGCCATCTTCTACGTGCGCCCGGGCGTGGAGGAGCGGCGCCGCAACTTTGACCGCGACGCGGAGGCGCTCGCCAAGATCATCCGGGACTACCACGAGCACTGCTACCCGAATCTGTCGCAGGATCGGCTGGATCAGCTGCAGCAGCACTCTTTTCAGTGCCTGCGGAGCGGGACGGCGGACAGCGAGGGCTTCGGGCTGGTGGAGCGGCAGTACCGGCTGGCGGTGAAGCACCCGTACTGGTCCGCCATCTTCGGCGACCTGCCCCGCATTCTTCTCATCCAGATGAGCTACCAGGCGCTCGAGGTGAACCGCGTCACCAACGGCATCGACGAGGTGCTGGAGGGCAACGACCTCAACTTCAAGGTCATGGCGCTCGTTCCCGTGCTCGCCGTCGCGGGCCTCTCGCTCACGTGGGGCTTCTTTGTCTTCCGCGCGCGCCACCTGCCGGCGCGGCACCGCATGAAACTGCTCTGGCGCTCCGTCTATCGCGTCGTCACGCTTGCCGACGAGCGTCTCCGCCGCGCCGCCGCCGCCACAGCCGCCGCCTCCGCCGCCTCCCACGTGCCGCACTCAGCACCACCACTACCACTGCCGCCATTTCATCCGCAGTACCAGCAGCACTCGTATGCGTTTGGGTCGCCCGCCACGCCGCCCGGCAGGGCACAACCAGCGCTGCGGCGGCAACCACCGCGCCTGTCGGCCGCTCCCGGACACGCCGCTGGGGCTGACCACGCTTTCCCCGACACGCCGGCGCCGAGTGCTGCCGCAACGGCCGGCGGAGGGCCAACCAACACAACAACGGCCACTACCACCACCACCGCAGCAAGCACCACAGCAGCCGCGTCAGACACCAATGCGGCGATTGTCGGAGTCAACCCCAACGTCAGCGCGAGCGGCAGCGACCAGCTCATGCAGCGCACCACCACGGACATCATGACAACTGCAGAGACACCCATCACTACTGCTATGAGCGGCACCATACCGCCGCAACCAGCATCCGCGCTGGGCCGCACACTCCACAGCGAGGGCAGCATAACGACAAATATTGGTGTTGCTGGTGGTGATGGTGGCGGGGACACTGCCGAACGCCCCGTAGAGGATAGCAACAATAATTCGCCGTCCCCTGACATGCGCGCGACGCTCGGGCCGGCGGAGGTGGAGGCGCATCAGCGGCCCAAACAGGTCAAAGAGGGCGACGACTCGCAACGCCTGACGGGTGCCAAGTCTCCCGTCTACCGTAGCGTCAGTTTTTACGAGGGAACCGGGGACACTTCCAGTGAGCTGCACCACCACCACCACCAGCACCAGCACAACTCGCATGACACGTACAATATTCGGGAGCAACCGTACCTGCAGCAGCAGCAGCAGCAGCTGCAGCGTCAGTTCACCTATGGTGGTGGTGGTGCCGGTGTCCCGTATCCGCTTCCTCCTCATTATTACTACCAGCAACAACAACAGCAGCAACAACAAGAGTGGCAGGCGCAGCAGATGCAGCGCGGCCCGCGGGTGGACACGCTCAACAATTACGAGCAGGGAATGGTGCTGATCCTGGTGCACATTATGCGGAGCCTCGGCGAGACGTACCTGCGCGGGCACTACCCCTACTACAGCGCCTTTATGGAAGACCTGGACGATCTCGAGTGCGTGCAGTGCACGTGCCGCGAGCGTCTTGACATTTTGTACCGCATGCAGGTTACACACTTTTTCTTTTAGAGCTTGTTTTTGGCGTTGTTGTTGCCCTGATTATTTCCTTATTTCCTTACTTGCTTGTTTTTTTTGCCGACTGTCTGTGTGTGTGTGTCGTTATGCTGCCACAAACACTCTATATCGCTTATTAATTTTTGTTCTTGTATTATTTTCATTTCATGCATCGTTGAATGCGACTCTCTGCTTTGTTTCTACGTTTTCGTGTTTCAAATTCAAAGCGTCTTTCTCCGTTTCCTGTTTTTTTAAAGGTACGTATTCTTCTACCAATGGGTGTACGTCTGTGTGAGTGTTTATAATCTCCGCACATCGCTGTGCAAAAAAAGAAATCCGGCAATACCTTGCTATTTTGCATGAATGCTGACTGGTATGGTCGTAAGTACCAAAACGGCAGAGCGTTTCTGGCCGCATTTTTTTTCTAATCCACAACATTCGTCTCGTCTTTATTATTATTATTATTATTATTATTTTTTTTTTTTGCGCTTCTCTTTTATTACTACCACATCGCGACAACGCCACGTACGCAAACAGTCTGAGTAATATACACGTTTCATCACAAGGGACTCCACAGATACCCCGTCTGCGCATACAAGAAAGCAAACAACAGACAAAAACAACAAACCACCACCCACAAACTAAAAAGAATGCCTCCCAAGAAGAAGGGCGCCGCGGCGAAGCGCGCGACGACGGCCGCTCCCAAGACGCGCGCCGGCGGAGCCAGCAAGACCGAGAAGGCGGGCGCGGCGGCGGCGGCGAAGAAGCAGGAGGCGGCGGCGGCGCTGTGGGCGGAGGTGGACGCGCAGGACCCGCTGCTGGAGCGCGCCACGACCGTGCGCGCGTCGGACCTCTTCACGGACCTCTCGCACCGCACCTTCAAGCTGGAGGGGGAGGCGTCGAGCCGCGAGTTCGACTGGGGCGTGCTCAAGGCGGTGCTGGCGGCGCGCGACGCGAGCAGCCCGCGGTGGTTCATGCAGCTGCGCGAGGAGGACCTGCTTGCCGGCGAGCAGGGCATGGAGGGCATCAAGATGGACTGCTTCGTGGTGGCCGAGGCGACACAGCCGACCATGGCGCCCGCCGAGTACATCGTGCGCGTGCACTACCCCTTCAGCGACCTCGAGGACAACGCCCCCGAGCGCGTGCGGCCGCTGGCGGAGCAGGGCATGTGTTGGCGTGAGGTCGTCAAGGACGACGGCAGCCCCACCAACATCTTCTTCCTCCAGCGCCGCGAGGTGCAGCAGTTCAGCTTCGGTGGTGGCGGCGGCGGCAGCGCCAGCGCGCCCCCCTCCGCCCCGCCCGCCGGATTCAGCTTTGGGACCTCCGCCACCACCGCTAGCGCTAGCGCGACGGCCAACAAGAGCGAGAATGAGGAGAACGAGGGCAAGCCGCCGACGTCGTTCAGCTTCGGTTTCGGCGCCGCCGGCACCTCCGCCGCCGGCACCGCCGCCAGCCCGGGCAGCTTCTCCTTCTCGTTCGGGGGCGGCGGCGCGCCCGGGTCTGCGCCCGCCGCCGGCAACGCCACGTCCCCTCCGTCCTTCAGCTTTGGGGGCGGCAGCAGCGCCGGCGCGAGCGTGGGCTCGGCCACCGCCGCCGCCGCCGCTGCCTCCGCCAAGAAGCCCGACCTGCGGACGGCGCCTGTGGGGGAGCTGCCGGCCCCTGTCGCCCCGACGCACGCGCCGGTGGAGACGGCGGCGGCGATGGCCGTCTCGCCGCTGCGCGCGCGGGAGCTCAACTTTGTGCTGTGGTCGACGCAGCGCCTCAAGGAGCTGCGCGGCGACATCCTCAGCGGCTCCCGCGTCGTGCGCCCCGACTTCCCCTTCGCCGGCGTCAAGCTGCAGATGCAGAACGACCGCGAGGACGACCCCGCCGTCGCCGCGCGCGCTTTCCTGCTCTCCGCCTTCTTCGCCCCCCGCTGCGGCCCCGTCGCGCAGCTCGACCGGTGGATGGAGCAGTGCCCCAGCGAGACCGTCGGCGCGCACGACGAGGGGGCCCTCGAGAGCCTCATGCAGGCGCTGGCGGAGGTGCAGGCCGCGCGGGAGGCGCTGCTCGCCGCCTGCGCCGGCGACGACGAGGACGGCGTTTTTGCTGCCATTGAGGCCCGCTACGGCGCGGCGGTGCGCGCGGAGCTCGAGTACATGGTGTCTGTCCGCCGCGCCGCCGCCGACGCCGAGGTGGCGCGCATCGACGCGATTCTTGCGCTCATCAAAGGCAAGCGTCTTGCCGAGAAGTCGCACTTCCGCCTCCTCAAGTACTATCCCAAGAACGACGTCAAGCCGTTCCGCCCGACGGACAAGATCAGCGGCATCACGGAGGCGGGCGAGCGCGCCGACGAGTGCATCCCGCCACCGCCCGTCCGCATCAACCCCTTCACCGGCAAGCCCATGTAGTAGTGTCGCTTTCGTTTTTTCTTCCACCCTTTTTTTTTTCCTTTTCTCACCTCTTGTTGTTGTCTTCGTTGATGTGGCTGTGTGCATTAGGACAGAAGTTTTATCGGTTAAAATTTCCTCCAGTTTATTTTTCACTTGTTTTTTTTCCTTCTGTTTTTTAAATATAACGATTCACATAGGTAAGCAGCTGTAATTTGATAACCTTTCGCTAGTCCCTTCTTATCTTTCTTTTTGCAAAGATACACATCTATGGTAGGCAGCAAAAGCAGTACTGCAGCTGCAGCATACTTCAGCTGCGGATCACTGTAACTCGATACTACAGGAGGGGATATATGGTGCTATCGCTTCTTTAGCATATTGTGAACTCTTTTTTTTTCCCTTCACCTCTTCAGGGAGGTCGTGCCAGAGATATTTAAGTCCCACCCTTTGCCAGCAACATGATGCGATGCGTTTGCTGCCCAGAGCTACGCAGCCCTACATACCGTCCATTCCTTCACCACCACGTCCTCCACCACCGTTTTCCTCACACACTCGTAGCAGCCATCTGCCCTTTTCTTCATTTTTCTTTCTGTTCCTCTTTTTTTTTTTTTTGAGTCACACACGTCTCGATTTTATCCAGTGATTCTTCCGTGCTATTGCTACTGGGGAGGGGGACACATATACCGAGACTTCTCTTGCCGGAGTACTACACGAACACATAGCGCTAGTAGTGAATGGGCCAAAACGGTCAAAAGGCAACTGGAAAAGCCAGCGCCGCTTCCGACGCAGCGTGCGATGCCTTTCTTGAAAATGTGAGCGGCTTTGAGATTGTGCGACTGCTGCCGTACAGCCCCGCCCACGACGCCGGGCTCGTCCCCTACTTTGACTTTATCGTGGGCATGGACGGCGTGTTCTTCTCCAACTGGCCCAGCTCACTATCTGCCGCCGCGCCGCAGTCGCACCCGTCGGCTCCCTCTGCGTCACCGCTTTCGTCACCAGCTGCTGAGGCTTCGCCAGCCACCGATGCGACTCCTGGTATTAATAATAGTAATGACAATGCCCCCGCGCCACCTCGGCGGAGTTGTTTGCACACTTTAAGAATCGTCTGCGGGAAAGCGAGAACGGCGAGCTGCCGCTGCTGGTGTTCAACCTGCGGGTGCGGGTGGTGCGGGAGGTGCGGCTGCGACCCAACCGCGAGTGGCCGCGCCGCCTCCCCTCCACCCGCGTCGCCGTCGGCGGGAGCCTGCTCGGGTGCAGCCTCGAGTGGGCGCGCGCGGCCGACCGCGCCGGCGCCTGCTTCCGCATTCAGGCCATCATGGAGGGCAGCCCCGCGGCGCGCTGCCCGGCGCTCAAGGAGGGCCGCGATTTCGTGCTGGGCGTGCAGGCGGCCGACGAGGGCTCCGGCGGCGTCCCGATCGCTGCGCTGATGCGCTCACTCGACGACTTCTCACGGCGTGTCGCGCAGTGGCAGGAGCACCGGCGCGCGCAGCGCCAGCAGCCACTGCAGCCCGGAGTGCCACCCCCTGCGCTGTCGCTGCTGCTGCTGGTCTTTGACAGCGAGGCGGGGGAGGTGCGGGAGGTGCCGCTGGCGATGCCGGACGCGGACAGCCCGCTGGGGATGCAGCTGGCGAGCGGCTTGCTGCACCGTGTGCCGGCCGTCGAGTGGGAGCCGCACCGCTCCCCGTACAGGCTGGAGGAGCTGCTGCCGCAGATGACGCAGTTTGTCTTCGACCCCGAGATGGGGCCGCTGGTGGTGCCGCGCAGGGCGTCGGACGCGGTGGAGGTGTGCTACGTGCCCGCGCCCGTCGCTCGCGCGCCCGCCCCACCTGCCCCGCCGCAGGTAAGCGGGGCGCCTTCGACAGAGACGGAAAGTACGCCGTACATTCCGCCTCTTCCGCCGGTAGCGCCGTCCCAGCAGCTGCCGCAGCAACAACAGCAACAACAGCAACAGCAACAGCAGCCGCAACATCCAGACGAGCCACAACATGAGGAGACGCACGAGAATCCTTTCCACCGTCTAGGAGCCCCGCCCGCTAGTAGTAGCAGCGCCAACATCAGCACTGCCACTGCTGCGGCTGTTGCTGCGCCAGAGCCAAGCGGCCCCCCTCCCGCTCCCGCTGGTGCCCCCGTGTCTGTATCGGTCTCGACGGCCTCCTCTGACGTCGTTGTCCCCGCGGCGAGCACCACCACCAGCGCCCGCGACAACAGCAGTGCCTACTCGGCAATCAGTGAGCACGGCCCTCATCTGGCCCCGCCAGCAACAGAAGCGGCAGCTGCCGTGGTGATGCCTCCGTCTTCGCTGCCCGACGCGGCTGCCGCCATCGTCACCAACGCCTCTCCCACCTCCAGCGTCGGCAACTCCCCCGCGGGCGCGACGGGGTTTAGGGCTCCTGCCGCTCTGGTGGGCCGTCCGCCGCAGGCCGCGTGGGAGCCGCTGCCGCCCCCGGAGACACCCGCCAGGGAAATGCCAGTCAACACTTCCCCCAATTCAGCTTCTACTGCTGCTGCTACTGCTGGTGCGCCCACCGTCATCGCCGCGCCCCCGCAGCGCCCGGATACTGGCGCTTATTACATGAGTAACGTCCCCACCACCACTGCCAGCTACCCCCAACGTCTATGCAGACGCCGCATCGCGCGACGGGCGCCGCCTCCGCCGCCGCCCACGTTCCCACACCCCTCGCGTTTCCCAGCTTTCAGGACGTGTTGCGCGCGTCGCCGCGAAGGTGAAGCTGGGGGTTAGAAATGGACACAACGCACGTGCGTGTGTGTGTGTATGTGTGTGTGCTGGTCAGTTTCGTCGTCGGCGATTTGAGATTTCTCTTTCCTCCTTTCTGTACCCATTTCCTTCTCTTTTTTTTTCTTAAATGCTGTGCTTTCGCCAGCACTTCCCAACTTCATATACACTCGTTTCGTGTGCGTTTGAGATCCTTAGAGAGAATCAGTGTATATATTCATGATATATGAAAATGCGCAGTACTCTGATACATCAGACACCTGCTCTAGTCGTAATGTTTCTTTTTTTCCCCTCCTCTTTTTTCTGAGCCCACTTCTGCGGCG
Source organism: Kentomonas sorsogonicus (assembly GCA_030347455.1). Classification (NCBI taxonomy): domain Eukaryota; phylum Euglenozoa; class Kinetoplastea; order Trypanosomatida; family Trypanosomatidae; genus Kentomonas; species Kentomonas sorsogonicus. The sequence goes on along the minus strand of JAQOSZ010000110.1, from coordinate 84,761 downwards.
GCCCTTCGTTTTTTTTTCCTGGTGCATACCGTCTATTGCTCTCCGTCGTCTCTCCATTTGAACGTATACCAATACTACACTCCCCACCTCTTTCCCTTTTCACCCTTTTTCTACAGATACACTCAATTTGTTTACCACTGCTTTCGTATTTTACCTTTCCCTAAACTCCACTAATTCTCCCTCCTCCCACTCTTTTTCATCACACAAGCAAGAATATTCGCATTAAAAAAGCAACAACAACACAAACCTCTCTAACGACACACCATGATGCGCCGTGCCGTCCAGCGCGCGGCAGTCGCCGGCGTCGCCTCCCGCGCTTTCGCGACCACCCGCGCTCCGTCCGCCCCGCTGCAGGGCTTCCCTGCCACCTCATCTTCTTCCTCCCCTTCCTCCCCTCCTCCTTCTCCCCGCTGCTCTCGTCGGTGCGCCGCTGCTCTACGGAGAAGAAGCCGCAGGAGCCTGCGGCCGCTGCCGCGACCGCGACGGCGGAGGCGGAGGCGGCGACGGAGAAGAAGCCGGATAGTGTGGTGGACGACGACGAGGTGGTGGTGGAGCCGGCGGCGGCGTCCGACAGCGCCAGCGGCAGCGGCAACTCGCGCGGCATGCACGCCGAGACGGAGACGACGGTGGGCGAGAGCGAGGAGCTCGGCTTCAAGACCGAGACGCGCCAGCTGCTCGACATCGTCGCGTGCAGCCTCTACAGCGACAAGGAGGTGTTCATCCGCGAGCTCGTCTCCAACGCCAGCGACGCCCTGGAGAAGCGCCACCTGCTCGAGATGAGCAACCCCGAGTACGCGCGCGAGGCCGACGACGAGGCCCCGATCATCGCGCTCGCGTGCAACCAGAGCAAGAGCCGCTTCGTGGTGCGCGACACGGGCATCGGCATGACGCGCGAGGAGCTCGCCGAGAACCTCGGCACCATCGCCGGCTCCGGCTCCAAGGCGTTTGTGCGCGAGCTGCAGACCAGCGGGCAATCGGCGGCGGAGAAGATCATCGGCCAGTTCGGCGTCGGCTTCTACGCGTGCTTCATGATCGCCAAGTACGTCAAGGTGTACAGCCGCAGCGCCAAGAAGGGCTCCAAGGGCTACCTGTGGGAGTCGGACGGCACCGGCAAGTTCAAGATCACCGAGTGCGAGGGCGTGGAGAAGGGCACCAAGATCGTGCTCGACGTCAAGGACACGGAGCTCTCTTTCTGCACCCCGCAGGTGGTCGAGCGCGTGCTCAAAAAGTACAGCAACTTTGTCAGCTACGAGATCACCCTCAACGGCGGCAAGGTCAACACCGTCGAGGCGCTCTGGATGAAGGAGAAGAACGAGATCAGCAACGAGGAGCACATTGACTTCTACAAGTTCATCAGCGGCGCCTACGACAGCCCCATGTGCCGCCTGCACTACTCCATCGACGCCCCGCTGACGGTCCGCGCGCTGCTGTACGTGCCGCAGTCGCACACGGAGAAGTACGGCGGCGGCCGCATGGAGACGGGCGTGAACCTCTACTCGCGGCGCGTGCTCATCCAGTCCAAGGCCAAGGGCTGCTGCCCGACTGGCTGCGCTTCATCAAGGGCGCCGTCGACAGCGAGTCGATCCCGCTGAACGTGTCGCGCGAGCACACGCAGGACGGAAGCATGATGCGCCGCCTCTCGACGATCCTCACGAAGCGCATCATCCGGTGGTTCGAGGAGGAGAGCAAGCAGGACAAGCAAAAGTACGAGCGCTTCATCAAGGAGTACGGGCCGTTCATCAAGGAGGGCGTGTGCACCGACCAGGTGCACAAGATGGACCTCGCGAAGCTGCTCCGCTTCGAGACCACCAAGTCTGACATCGACTACCCGTACGTCTCGCTGGACGAGTACCGCGACCGCATGCAGCCGAACCAGACGCACATCTACTACCTGAGCGCCCCCAGCAAGGAGCTCGCGCTGCAGTCGCCCTACTACGAGCAGTACAAGGAGCACGACCTCGAGGTGCTGGTGTGCACCGAGCCCATCGACGACTTTGTCATGCAGCACCTCGACACCTACGCCAAGCACAAGCTGCAGAACATCGAGATGTTCGACGCGAACCTCGACGGCTACGTGCAGCACAAGAAGAAGCAGCTCGGCGAGTCCAGCGAGGACGTGGCGGTCAAGAAGCAGCTCAACGAGACACAGGTGAAGGCGCTCGCGGACTTTATCAGCAAGCGCCTCGTCGGCCGCGTCGGCGTCGTCAAGGCGACGACGCGCCTGCGCGACAGCCCGGCCGTGCTCGCCGACCACGAGTCGGCGCAGATGCGCAAGATCTACCGCATGGCGGGGCAGAACGCCGGGCCGCCGCCAAAGTACAACCTGCAGATCAACCCGCAGCACCCGCTGATCCGGAAGCTCTACACCCTCTCGCAGTCGGACAAGAACAAGGACATGGACACCGCCGGGCTGCTGGCGGAGCAGCTGTTTGACAACGCCCTCATCACGGCCGGGCTGCTGGAGGACCCGCGCAGCATCGTGAGCCGCCTCAACACCCTCATGTCCACCATGGTCGAGACCGTCGACGAGCCGTCCGCCGACAAGTGAGCAGGCACGCCGGTGTGGCTACTATACTTGGGCCCAATAAAATTCTGTTCCTCCCTCCCCGCTGTGCACCGTAGTTTTTACAAATTCCTTCCCGCGACCCATCACCGACTCTTTAAAAATACACAATTATTTTTCATTCACAGTTGATATGGTCAAATAATATGTTGTTTTTGTTCCGTATCTTTGAATCCCTTTTTTTTTTTTTACTTTCCCCGTTTCCTTCCGTTTTGTACGTATGCTCGGTCGGAAAACAGAGAAGGAAAAATAAAAAAAGAGATGATCAATGAATTTTAAAACAATTATTTTCACAAGGGTAAACGTAAAATACAAGGAAATAATAGTAATGAAATTAGGAAAAAAATAAGCAAGTGTTATTCATACTTGTTTTCTTCTGTTTTTTTTTTTCTTCTGATAATTTCACATTTCACATTTTTTTTCTTTTAATGTTCTCGTTGTGCTCCTCCGCTGTTTCACTCTTTTTTTTTTCTTTTAAATATATACACTGCATCGTTATTAACTACATTCACTTTATCATATTCACAAAATAAAAAGTGTAATCATTAGTTTATTATTATTATTTATTTACTTATTTGACTTGTGTCTCTATTAGGGTTACTACTCTTTCGTGCCTGTGCTATCATTCCACAGTACTTGAATTGAGGGACGAAATGATATGATTATTTTCTCTTTTGTAATCCTATCTTTCAGCCCTGCGAGAACAACTCGAATGATGATTTGTTTCTTTACCTGCTTGCTCCTTGCGCTGCGCGCAGCGGTCGTTTCAAAAAAGCGAGTGAAAGTGAGCTCATGAGAACACTGATTCTCGTTCCCCGTGTTTGTCCTGGTTTTTCAGTCACGCGATTGCTAATGCCTGCGTCAGTCTAACCACTACTCGATTTATGTTTTATCCCCCACCATCCGCCCTTTCCTCCCTCTCACACACAATCGTCAACAGCAGTAAACTTTGCGAACTTGGGAAGCACTACAAACAAACAACAACAACAACAAGAACAAACACTGGATAGCTGTACGCGAACCTTTTTTTTCCCCGTTTCTTTTCAGAAGAGAAGTAACTTCATTACTATTCTTTTTTTTTTTGTTTCCCAATGGGAGGACACTCCAAGAAGGCCGGGCGCGGCGGCGGCGGCGGCGGGAAGCAGTCGCAGCATCACCGCAGCGCCGGCGACGGCCCAAGGCGCTGCGGCGCGACCCGGGCGTGCCGGACCTCAAGGCCGTCACGCAGCGCATGACCAGCACCATCAAGAAGCGCAACCGCAGCCTTCTCAGCGTCACCGGCGGCAGCGGCGTCTCTGCCTCGTCTTCCGCGGCGGGTAGCGGCGGCGGGCGGCGCGCGGGTCTGGACGCCCTTGTGAGCCGCCTGCACGCCGTCGACGGCGGGGGTAAAGGACACCGCGGCGGCACAAGTGAGCCCTGCTGGGAGATTATAGACGGGGAGTGGGTCAACGTCAACGATCCTGCCTTCCATTCAGCAGCAGCAGCAACACCAACAACAGCATGCTGGTGGTGTCGGCGGTGCCAACGAGAACGACAGCGAGAATGAGGAGGACGGCACATCCCACAACAACGGCAACAGCAGCAACAGTAACAACCTACGGCAGTTTCGCAGAGGACAACGCCGCAATGAGTGTGAATGCGCAGCGGAGCGAGATGGCGTCGCTGGCGCTGCGCTCGCAGGAGAAGGCGCACGACCACTACCAGGCGCAGCATCTCGCGGCCGGCGGCCTGGGCTACCGTGGTAGCCTGTCCTCCGACGCAGCCGGCGACGGCTTGGAGGAGGAGAGCGGCTTGGTGTCCACCTACCGCGGCGGCAACGGCGGCGACCGCTCCCTCCGCCGCTTCTTTAAAGAGTTCCAGAAGGTGGTGGAGAGCAGCAACGTCATTCTGCAGGTGGTGGACGCCCGGGACCCGCTGGGGTGCCGCCTGGTGCAACTGGAGCAGACGATCCGCTCGCTGTACGGCGACGACGGCAAGCACCTGGTGCTCGTGCTCAACAAGGTGGACATGCTCCCCTCCCGCAGCGTCGCCGACGAGTGGATCCAGTACTTTGAGCAGCACGAGAAGATCATGTGCATCCCCTTCTCGGCGACCGCCAAAGGGTCCGAGGGACAGTTCTACACCCACAACCTGTTTCGCCGCCTCCGCGCCCTCGCGCGCGCGCCGAGTGGGGCCTCGCAGCAGTCGTCTCAGTCGCAGCAGCCGGCGCCGCTGGCCGGGGGCACGAGCAACGACGGAGGCCGCCGCGCCATTGTGGTGGGGGTCATCGGCTACCCGAACGTGGGCAAGAGCTCCGTCATCAACGCCCTCAAGCGCAAGAACGTGGTGGGCGTGGGCAACATGCCGGGCTTCACCACCGGCAATACCGAGGTGGAGCTGCGCTCGGACATCCGCGTGATGGACTGCCCTGGTGTCGTCACCCCCGGGGAGGACGCCGGCGACGTCGTACTGCGCAACGCGGTGCGCGTCAGTGACCTCCAGAACCCCTTCACGCCCGTCCAGCGCCTCCTGCAGCGCTGCACCGACGTGCACGTGCTGGGCGGGGGCGGCGTCGACGGTGGCCAGCCGCTGCCCGGCGCGCGCCTGCTGCCCGGCGGCCTCCACCCGCTCGCGGTGCACTACGGCATCGGCACCTTCGACCCGACCGACGTGATGGACTTCATTCAGCACGTCGGGCGGCGCCGCGGGCGGCTGACCAAGGGCGGCGTCGTGGACGAGGAGGAGACCGCGCGCATGATCCTGCAGGACTGGAACGATGGGCGGATCGCGTACTACACGCTGCCGCCCGTCACCGACGACTTTTTCGCGCGCGGCGAGCAGCACTTTGCCTCGGGGGGCGCCAACGCGGGCGGCAGCGCCGTGTACGCGGACGGCGGGGAGGACGCGGAGGCGGAGGCGGCCGACGCGGTCCGCCTCGTCAAGACCGCCGCCCGCGGCATCACCGTCGACGGCCTCCCCACCTTTCAGCTCTGGCTCGACCAGCTGGACGGCGACGGCGGCAGCGCTGGCGGGCATCGCGTCAGTCGGCGCCGCCGCCATTGAGAGAGGGACTCTATCTTGACCAGCTCGGCTAAGCGCCGCTTTCTTTCTATCTCTCTCTCCCTCTCCGTGTGTTTTTCTGATTTCGACTTAACTTCTTCTTGCGACTAATGATACACCAACTCATCGATTAACTCATCGTGTCTAAAGTCCTGCTTTTCATATATAAATAGATAATGTCTGACGAAGCTGTGTGTGTGTGTGTGTGTGTGTGTGTGTGCGTGTGTGTGGTGGATAAGGTTGTGGTTGCTGAAATAGCGCTGAGGAGATGAAGCTCAACATTTCCCATTGATTATTTACAGATTGCTCATCCTGCAGAGGAAAGAAAAGAATGATTGAAACCACAGTTCTGTGTGGGTGCTTGCTACGTTTTCTATCCTCTTCAACCTGCTCCCCCACTTCATCGTATCAAAATCCGTTTCGCGTTTTTTTTTTTTGACAGAACTATATATCCACATTTTGACAGACCGCAATACACAATCTCTCTCGCGCATGTTCCACGACGCCCCATTAGAGGCAGTAGAGCCGTCGGCGGCCGCCGCTCTGGCCGTCCACCGCCACACCGTCTCGCGCTCCCCTGACGAACTGCGCGCAGCGTACAACCTGCGTGATGGCGTGTTGCCGTTTATTATCCAACAGCAAGAGAAGAAGCTGCACCGTGTTGTCGCCGAGAAGGATGCCGAGCTGAAGAGTGGCAACGTTGCTTCCTCAACGCTTTCTGCCTCTTCTCTGCACCGCCGCTTCGTCTCCGCGTGCTGCGTTCGCATCGCGCTGCAGTTCCCCGACACTCTCCTCGACGACGCCGTCGCCGTCCTTCACGAGCTGGAGCGTGCCCTGGACGCGTCGGCGGAGCTCCAGGCTCTTCTTGCCAGCGCGGAGAGCGCCGCCGCAGCCCACGCGGCCGCCGTCCGCGAGCAGCAGCAGAAGAACAATAAGAGCGCGGACGCCACGGACATGGAAACCATCGGCGGGGCTGCCGCTGGTGCTGCTGCCGGCGCTGCTGCAACTCCAAATGCGCTGGGTGGGCTGGCGGCGCGGCGCGCGGCGGCGGCGCGGCGGGCGGGCGGGACTTCTGGTGCTGCTGCCGGGCGCGCCGCGGTCGTGGCGCCGAATGCTGTCATCGAGAACCCCAACGCCCCACGCGGCCACGGCTGTTCATTCTCGCGGACAACACCTTCGGCAGCTGCTGCCCGGACGAAATCACCGCGCAGCACTACGACAGCGACGCCATTGTACACTTTGGCGACGCCTGCATGAGCCGCGCCGCCCGCCTCCCGGTGTTCTACACCCATCCTCACTTTTCCCTCCTCCCGCAGCAGCAGCAGCAGCAGCAGCAGCCACAGCAGCCGGAGAACTCTCTGGCGGCTGCCCGCCTGGTGGCGGAGGTGGTGCGCCGCGTACGCGCCTCCCTTCAGCGCGCAGCAAGGGCTGAGAGTGCGTCAAGTGGGAAGACACCATTGCGGACTATCTTGTCCATTGTGGGAACGTACGAGTCGCGAGAGTTGCTAGAGTTGGCGCGAACTGTACTGGAGAAGGACGACGCGCTGCCAAGTAAAGATGGTGGTGGTACTGGTGGCGCGTCTCCCGAAGTGGATTGGTCGGAGTTTCCGCAGGCACCCACCGCCGCCGATGATGATGATGGAGCTGTGGACACCCATCAGCAGCGTGCCGTACACGCCCAAACTACGAACCAAGGCGAAAACAACGAGGAAGGCAATGCCGAAAACAATGCTGACGCCGACGACGAGTCCCGTCGCTGGACGGTGAACGGCGTGACATTCCGTCAGCTGAGCCGGCGCGAGGCGCGGCGGGTGGCTCAGCTGTTTCTCTTCGTGGGCCCCAGCAACGCACCGCACCTGGTGCATCTGCAGCAGATCGTCAGCTACAACGCCTTTCACGCTCGCGGGCGCGTACGTGATGTGCTGGAGGAGTGCGCCTCGCCGTCGCACACTGCCCCGGAGGTGGGCGAGCAGGACGCGCGGTGCATTCCTTCTCCTCCTCTGCTTCCTCTTCCTGCTGTCACAGCACTTTCTATTGTCGATGAAACGCTCTTCTCGGCGCATCTGGAGGAAATAGGTAAACCCATCACGGCAGAGGAGATGGCTGATCTGCTCAGCACACGGGATGAACAGAGTGGAGACGATACACGTATCAGTCGCACGGTCTCCAACGTGGTGTCTCGCGCGCTGCTGGACGGTGGCGACTCCCCCTCCGCGGCCTGCGCCCTGCAAAACAGCGCGGCGAGCGCGCAGGCCGCCCTGACCCTGCAGCGGCGCCTGCGGCAGCGCAACTTTAACATTGAGACGTTGCGCGCGAGCGAGGCGGTGGGGGTCCTGGTCGTCTCCCTCTCTATCCGCCACTACCACGAGGTGGTTCGGCTGCTCCACAAGCTGCTGCGTCTGCGGGGCAAGCGCTCCTATGTGCTGTACGTTGGCCACCTGAACGAGTTCAAGCTGGCCAACTTTGCCGACACGGTCGATTGCTTCGTTGCCGTGGCCTGCCCCAACAGCCGAGTCAGCCACTTTCCAACACGCGACGACAACTTTCTGAAGCCGGTCATGTCTCCCGCCGAGGCACTGCTCGCGCTCGCCCCCACGGAGGCGTCTGATCCAGAGGGCGCGGGCACCAGCAGCAGCAGCGGCAGCAGCGACAATGACAGCGACAGCGACAATGACAAGAGGGCGGGTGGCGAAGCGGAGACCACCGTCACGACGACGGCGGCGGATGTGGCCGTCACGCACGGTATGGCCGCCGCCTTTACCACTGCCTTCGCCGCCGTGCTGCCCCCGCTGCGACGCGCGGTGCGCGTTCTGGAAGAACAGCGGCGGGAGAAGAAGCTGCGCGAAGCGGGAGGCGACGGCAGGGAAGAAGAAAAGGAAGTGGAACAGGAAGACGACGACTGCGGGGCCGACGCGGGCTCTCGGGCGCTGGTGCGCGTGGGCGGCGCGGGCGGCGGTGCGCTGACGACGGGAGGGCAACAAGGCGCGCAGGGGGCGCTGGCGCGTCTGCACGCCCGCTCGTACCATGGCCTGGAGGCGCGCGTGGGCGAAACGGCAGTTCAGGAGAGCATCACGGAGGGCAAGCACGGCATCGCGCGGGGGTACGCGGCGGAGCGCGAGACCCAGGGACAGTAAAACTCACTTCCGGGCGGGACTTTTCATTTATCTTCTTTTTCTGCGGAAGCCTTACTGTTTTTTTTCTCTAAATTATTTGCTACCGTTACTAACTAACGTCTAACTACACGATTAATCTATATGGTGAGAATGTAAACAGTCACTTGCTCTGAAACACTATTAAAACAATACTTTTAAACTTCGACAAAAATAACCAACGTGTCTGAGATGACGGTAGCATTCCGTTTTGGACCAAATGTGTCCGTTGCACTGACGAATCCGGATCTCTTTTACCGTTTCATACGGCATCACCCTTCAAATTAGTTGGTGTGCTAGTTCTATTACAAGTTGGGAATGCTTCGTTTTATCGTCTTTTCCTCCCCTCTCCGATCTCGATTAACAGGAGTAGTAGTAAGAGTAGTAGTAGTGAGCTGTTCCAACTTTACTTTATTATTATTATTATTATTATTTGTCCCGCGTGCTGCCGCAAAAATTGGCTAACACAAGGAAGTTGAATCGTAAAATACCAAGCAAGAAACACAACAACGACAGTAAAAAAAAAAAAAAACAACAACTCAAAACATATTCATTTCCCACTTTTTTATTTTTCTTAGATTTTCTTCTTTCTTTTCCTCTATTCCCCCCCCCCCCCCGCCCGTGATGACCACTCTGCACTCGTCGTTTTCCAGCCGTCACGGCGGCGGTAGCGCCCTGCGTGGCCCTGGCACCGCCCTCCCCCGCAACGGCAGCGCCTCCTCGCGCGCCCCGTCCTTCGGCAACAACTCCTACAGCGCGCTGCGCGGGGGCTTTATTAGTGTGATGCGGGTGCACAGTGAGAGCGAGATCACCACCAACTCCATCTTCCGGCAGGGCAGCAGCGCGAGCAACGTCGGCGGCGGAGGCAGCGGCGGCGGCGGCGGGGCCCCGACAACAGCGTCCGGCACGGTCACCGGCGCGGGGCCCGGCTCCTCGCACCGCACCACCTTCGCGCCGACCGACGGCGAGGCGGCGGGGCACAGGCCGGTGGGGGCGCCGCTGCCGCGCATCTTCGTGACGACGCGGCAGCTGCTGTGGGGAAACGACTGCCTCCCCGACGCGAATCCGGGGGAGCCGCCGGGCGAGAACGCCCTCCGCGCACGCACCATCGGTGGCGGCGGCGGCGCCGCCGCGCTGGACGGAGGAGGCAGCCAAAGCAGCTCCGGCGAGGAGGAGGAGGACGACGGCGGCGGCGACGAGAGTGCGCAGACCGTCAGAGGCGCTGCGGGGGGCGGCAGTGGCGGCGGCTCCCCGAGAAGTGCACGCCGCCGTCGCCGCCGCGGCCCGGTGTGCTCCCACTGCGGCCTCCCCGGGGGCCCGGCGGCGACGCGGCCGCTGCTGCTGTGCTCGTGTCTTGCGGAGCGCTACTGCAGCGAGGCGTGCCAGCGCGCGCGGTGGCCGCTGCACCAGCGCCTCAGCGACTTCCACGCCCCCAAGCTGCGCGGCGCCGGCATCGCGTGCGACACGGCCGGCCCCCGCGGCGCCTCCGGCGGCGTCGAGTATCGCACGCGGCACGGCGAGTTCATGCTGGTGCGCACGGCGGGCGGGGCGCTGGTGGACGTGGTGCCGGCGCTGGCCGCGCGCGCCGCGGCGGACGCGGGCGCCGACGCCCCACTGCACGGGTACTGCTGCTACTGCTGGCAGGGGTGCGCGAGCCCGAAGCGGTGCGTCTGCGGGGAGGCCATCTACTGCAGCGTCGCCTGCCAGGCCGCCGACTGGCCGCGCGTGCACCAGTACGAGTGCGCCCTCAACCCCGACAGCGGCGTCACCCTCGTCGGCGCGCAGAACCCCTCGACAATCGTCGCGCGCCTGGCGGAGGAGCGGGAGCGGCAGCTAGAGGCCCGCGGACTCGACGCCGACGGCAACCGCTACCGCTCGTCGCCGCGCTGGGGCGGCCTCTGCTGCGGCGCCGGCGCCAGCGACTCGGAGGAGGAGCCGGACCCGCAGGTCGCGACCGCCGGCGGCGACGACGAGTTCGAGGCTTTCGCCACCCCGGAGTCCGCCGCGCGCGAGCGCCGCCTGCGGGAGCGGGAGCGCCGCCTGCGCCGCAAGCAGGAGAAGCGCCGCCGCCGTCGCCGCCGAAGCTACACCGCCCGCGGACGCAAGCGCGAGGCGCTGCGGCGGGAGGAGCTGAAACGACTGCGGCGGCTCCGGCGGCAAACGCTCAGCGGCGCCGCCGCCGCGGCCACAGTTGAAGGGGCGGACGGCAACGCCCACACCGGCGGCATCACGCGCAACCCCCTCAAGGCAAAGCACGAGGTGGGCACCCAGACGACCCCCGCCGCCGCCGCCGCCTCCGCGCTGATGGTCGGCGGCTCCGTGTGGGTGAACATCGACGCCGTGGCGGAAGAGATGTCGGCGACGCCCAGCGCCTCGGTGGGGGCCGGCAGCGCCTTCGACAGCGCCTCGGCGAGTGCGCAGCAGCAGCAGCAGCTGATGGAGTGCGTCGCGTCGGGTGTGCCGCCGCCCTCGCCGGCCGCCAACCGCCGCCACTCCAACTTTGGGAACAGCGTTGCCGCCAGCAGCTTCGTGTCCGCCCTCGGCGGCCCCGGAAACGGAGGAGGCATCGGTGGCAGCGGGCTTCCGGGCGCCAGTGGCGGCGGCGGTGGCGGTGGTGGGGCGGGCGGCGGCCCCGGCGGCGGCGGCGCCCTTCCCCTCGTTGGCGCCCCAGTGCGGCCACTGAACGTGTGGGCGGCGCCGGCGTCGCTGCTGACCTCGACGGTGCACATCTCCGGCAGTCGGCGCGGCAACTCCGCCACGTCACACCGCGCGGAACGCGACCGCGACCGCGAGAGGACGGAGCGTGGGGCCGCCGCCAATAACAACAACAACAACAACAACAATAACAGCGGCAATAATAACAACAACAGCACGACGCACGGCGGCAGCGCCAGCCCGGCAGCAGGCGCGTCGCTCTTCCGCGAGTCGGTGCTGCCCAGCGTCACCGGCAGCCCCGTCGCGCGCAGCCTGCACCCCCGCTTCCACGACGCCTACAGCAGCCTCATCGCCTCCGTCGCCAACGGGGCCGGCGGCGGCGGCGGCGACACCGTTTCCGACGCGCCGCAGGGCGCGTACGCCTCCGCGGCCGCCTCCGCCTCGCGCTTCTTCAACCCCAACTCCCTCGACGGCGCCCCCACGCGGACCGGCGGCGGCGGCGGCGGGGGCCCGATCGCCGTTGTCTCCTTCTCCGGCCTGCTGCGTCAGCAGAGTGTCGCGTACCGCGCGCTGGTGGCGGAGGAGGCGCAGCAGTGGTCGCGGCTGCTGACGGGCTTCCACGAGACGCGCACCACCCTCGAGCTGCAGCTGCTGGAGAAGGAGGAGGAGATGCGGCGCTCGGAGCTGCTGGTGGAGGAGGTGCTGTGGTGCCTCAAGGTCGGCTTTCCCCAGCACAAGGCCATCAAGGAGAAGCTCTTTGATTTTTACTATCGCGGGAGATAGTTCAAGTGCTTCATCGGACCCTGGGGGAAAGTTGCTCATTTCAGTCTCTTCTCCGGGGTCTCCTGAACGACCGTTGTGTTATTAGATCTGCCTGTAGCCGCAGATTTTGGTTTCCGTTTTCTTTTTCTTTGTTTGTACCACTTACCTTTTTTTAAACCCCTCTTCTCTTTGGCCTTATCTTTTCCGCATTTCTGCTACTGAGTCTTTTTTTTTCCCGTTCTCTCTTTCTTTGATTCTTTCATTCGCTCCCTGGCTCACTGCGCTCTTTTCACACACAAAAAGAGATCTTCATTGCATATCAAACGATCAGCGACCATACGCCAATGGCTCAATACGTACGTGTCTCTGCTCATTTGCTGCGTCGTATTCTTAACACAGAGTGGTTTCCGACGAATAAAACACCTACTCCCACATACAATCCCACAATGACTTTGAATGCTTCTGTGCTCTCAACGACAATTCTTTTCTTCAACATTCTTCGACTATTTTCACTCAATCCAGGATTAACGCATCTCTTCACGATACACTTGAGGTTTTCTCTACATTTTCAAGGAAAATACCGAGAATAACACACACACACACACACACATTCACACACACTCACTCAGACATACAAAGTCAAAACACATACATCACTTCATAACCCAATCACCGAGAGCGATTAAAGAAGAAGAAGAAGAAAAGAAGTATCTGAGAGGTAACGAACTCACCGGCTATAAAAGGCATACACGATTCCACCGCGAGTCACCACAGCCAACTACTTTTCCACTTCTCTCCTCTCTCTCTCACTCCTATTCAGTAAACGCTTTTCGATTATTACCAATTGATTTATATTCCCTGTTTTTCAAGGTATACCCGACATTGACTATCTCTGTCGGCGTATTCCCGTTTTCAGTTGCTCATACGCACGCAAACAAAGAGAACAACAAAAAACAGGAAGTACTTAAATAAAGGAGTAAAAATAAAGAATCGCATCCCCCTTCGAAAATAGCATCCTCATCAACCAGCAAAAAAGAAAAACAAAACATACAAAAAACAAAAACAAAAACAACAACAACAACAACAACAACATCAGCGAACTAAAGTTCCAACAGCCGCATTAGTGTCCGCCTCCCCCTCCCTTCCTCTTCCCCCTTTTCTTCTCCCCCTTCCCACCATGCTCTCTGGATACTGGCTCCTGTCCGACCTGGACGGCACCCTCATCTCGACGCCGCACAAGGCGCACGGCCTCTACCTTCCCATCTCCAGCAGCCCCTGCTACCCCTCCGTGCGGCGCTGGCTCCTCAACGGCGGCAACGTCTGCATCGTCACGACGGCCGACAGCCGCGTCTTCAGCCAGGTCTATCTGCCGCTGCGCGACTGCCTTCGCAGCAGCGCCGCGCAGTCCAAGGAATACTGGGAGCAGTACGACGACGAGAGTACGCCAGGGGCTGGTGGGCGCCGCCCTCCGTCAGCAGTGCCGCCCGCGCGACCTCGTCCTCCTCCTCGCCGCTCGCTCCCCCGACGCAGCCACCGCGTAGCCACAAGGGAGACGGTTCTAAAGACCGCAGAAAAACCAGCGGCGATGGTGATGGTCCGATAAACCATAAACCCCGCAACGGTAACAGCAAGCACCGCGGCGCCGCCGTCGTGACGACCATTGACTACGCCAACGACACCCGCGAGGAGTACGCTGGACAGTACGACGTGCGTGCTATCACCAAGAACCGGCTCCGCGTCGGCGGGTCGCTGCTGCTGAGCCTCTACACCGGCGCTGTCATCTACCACTGCACGTACGACAGCGTCCGGCTGCTGCCCAAGTACGCCAGCGCCGTGCACTGCGCCACCGCCGAGTCCGTGTGGCTCACCCGCCAGCTGTCCATCGAGCTGCCAAAGGCACCCGTCTACGAGGACTACGGCGCCCACAAACTCCGCAACGGCGCGTCGCCCTCGGGGCCGCCAGCCCCAAACGGAAATCAGATGCCGACCCGAGTCGGCCAAGGGCGTCCAGCCGCCGACGCGCCTCATGTACTGCGTGCAGGGCACGTGCATCAGCCGCGGCGTCGCCCACATGCTGCAGGCGCGCGTCAAGTCCATCTACGTGCGCTACATCGGCGACGTCCTGCGCGGCGACGCGGCGACGCTCGCGGCCCTCAAGAAGCTCTCGCGCCGCTACAAGCGCATGTGGCGCGCGCTGCTGGTGTACCTCGACCTCCTGTACGTCTCGCACCTCCGCGTGCGCAACCGCGACGACGACGACCGGCGCCTGGCGGAGGAGGTGAGCCGGCGGCAGCAGGCCGACCGCGACTTTGCGCTCCACACGCGCCAGAACAGCATCGCGCAGGCCGACAGCAGCGACGACTACTCGGCGCTCTTCGAGGCCCCCGTCGCCGCGCGCGAGGCCGCCACCACCCCGGCCCGCAAGGCCGCGCTCGCGGAGGCGATCGAGTGGAAGCTCGCGTACGTGGACGGCTGCGACGACCTCCTCGCCTCGCTGGGGATCCTGCGCGTCGAGTACGTCGACTACGAGGTGAGCTTCGAGGAGCTCGGCGGCAACGCCAACCCCGCCCGCGCCGCCGTCACCCCCACGGCGGCGGACCACAGCACCCCCGCCGAGGCCGCGTCGACCGCGGGCCTGCCGCCCGGCGTCGTGGCCGTCGTGGAGCACGCGCGCGCGGTGCTGGCGCAAGCCGCTGCCGGCCGCCGAGCTCAACGCGCACTCGCGCAACCTGATCGTGAACTTCAGCAACTTCATGACGACGCTGCTGGGCCCCGACCCCAAGGACCTCAGCAAGCGCGTCGGCGGCCGCCCCACGGACGACGGCGTCGCCGACGTGGCGCAGGTGATTGTGCTCGGCATTCCCATCGACCTGTACAGCTCCTACTTCGAGGCCGACACGGCGCAGTTCGTCCGCAGCGGCGTCCACGCGCTGCCGCAGCCAAACAGCGTCGTCTTCTCGAAGCTCGGCGTCAGCAAGTCGACCGCGCTGCGCTACCTGCTCGGCAAGAGCCGCGTTGCCGACAGCGATGTCGACGGTTCGGCGGCGCGCGTGCCGGGCGCGGCGAAGCCCAAGAACTTTGGCCAGGTGGTGCGGTGCGAGCGCGCCGTCGCGCTGGGCGACAACCCGCAGTCGACCGACTACGAGCTGACCGTCTTTCCCGACGTGGCGTTTGTGTCGATCGAGAAGTGGGCGCAGCGCGAGGCCCGCCACGCCCGCATCGCGGCCGCCCAGCAGCGCATCGAGCGCGGCGACGTCCCCGGCGGCGACGTGGCGGCGGCGCGCGCGCGGCTGGCGGAGGCGGTGCGGCGCAGCGGCCCGCTGATGGACGACCGCCTGCTGCCGAACCTGACGTACGTGGGCGGGGAGGAGGAGGGCACGCACGCGACGCTGGACACGCTCATGGACGTGCTGCTGGTGCCCCCGCTCGGCGTCGAGGGCTCCGCGGAGCCGCTGCCGGTGCCGGTCGAGCCCGAGGAGTTCACCGACGCCCTCACCCTCGCCTTCAAGTACGCGCGCGAGAAGATGCGGCAAAAGTGCCAGGCGAAACTGTAATGATTGTGGGGAGAGAAGGGTTGACAACGGAAGCGGTACCGATGGGGACAATGGCGGTGCTGGGGGGGGGGGGAAAACTTTTCATTCCAATTTTGTTGAGAGTGCAGGCGGTGGTGCTGCTCGGAGTGCAGATGGTGCTTGTTTTTTTTTCCCCCTTCGTTTTTCCCCTTCCCAGCTACTGCTCCTGTTTCCAGTAACCCGCTCTGAAGTTTTTATTTCTTGTACCCTTCGGTTCCAATGAAGGCATAGTCATGCACACTTGTTCATAAAAGCAAAACAAAACAGCAAAGAGTAAGGGGAAGAAGTACACACATATAAATTCATATTGATATTCTTGTGTGCTCTCACTCCTTCGATCTCTTCGCGCTTACTTACACTGCTCTCCTTTTTTTTTTTTTTTGTTTCACTCATGACTTGATTTCACATCATTATCATGAGATTTACTGCGTCTTTGTTTTCCTTTTGATTTTCTGTACTCTTATTGCTTATATAATATACATATACATATATAAATTCAAGACCAACAAAAACATTGTCTCCTCTCCTGTTTCATGCCAACGCTTCTTTTCTTGCGACCTTTTTCTTCTTCTTCCTGTTTCTCTTGTTCTATGCATCTTATTATTATTACTATTGTTATCATTACTACTACTACGATTATTATTATTATTATTATCTATTTTTTCTTTTGGCGTTTGTTTTGCCTTCCTAATTGTGCTTCTTCTTGAAAGCAATCTCTCAAGTTGTCTTTATTTCTTCTACTACTGTTTTTCTGTGATTAACTAGTACAGCCCTTGATCAAATAAGTGCAATCCATCAAGATGATCTGCAATGTTGTCTTGTCTCTCTGTTGTTTCTCTTGCATTTTTATTTTTCCCTCTATATAAATGTCTGCATATGGTTCTACTTCCTTTTTCCTTTTTCCTCTCAATGTCGCTTTCCCCCCCTCCTCTTTTCGCTTTCAAGGATCATTCCGGAGAACAAGAGTTGCCTTTTCCCCAACTTTACTTCTCACCTCACTTCACATCTCTTTTCTTTTTCTTCTCATTTTTTTAGTTATTTATTAGAAATCCATCTTCAGCGGTCCTCTTCTGTCCTTCTCAAGTGATAGAATCTCGACCCGAAGCGCCACTACTTCCCACACAACACCCCATCTCTCTCTCATCGCCTTTTTTTGCCACCCATGTCGCAACCTCAGTCTGAGCACGGCGTGGTGACGACCGCGGCGGACGTTGCGGCGGCGCGCGCGGAGCTGGAGGAGAAGCGGGCGGCCTACGAGGAGCGCGTGCGCGCGGCGATGGCCGAGAACGGCTTCGAGGGGGAGGAGCTGCCGTCGCTGGAGGCGCTGCGGGAGGAGCGGATGAAGCTGAGCGAGACGGTGCGCCACCACAAGGACGAGCAGGACGCGCTCGAGCTCAACATCGAGAACCAGGAGGGCGCGTCGGAGGTGTACCACACCGCGGCGCGCGTGGAGCGCTTCGAGCGCTTCGCGGCGGCGGCGCAGGCGTACGTGGAGGGCCCGATGCAGGACGACGTGGACGCGGCGGTCGAGGAGGACCTCAAGGCCTCCGAGGACGAGGTCGCCGCCTTCATTCAGGAGCTGCAGCAGAAGCGGGAGGAGGTGCTCGCCAAGATCAACAAGAACCAGAAGCGCGCCGCGGGCGCCGCCGCCGGGAGCGACGAGCCGCAGCTGGACGAGCAGACGCAGGAGTCGGTCCGGCACGTGGAGGAAAACAACAACCAGGTCATGACGCTCTCCGACAAGATCAAAAAGTACCGCGCGATGCGCACCAAGCTGTCGGCGGAGCTGAGCCAGGAGAAGGCCGACGCCGTCAAGTCGGAGAAGTCGCTCGGCGTGCGCATCAAGAACGCCGAGCTCGCCAACGCTCGCGACGCGCGGCAGTGCAAGGAGCTGAACAACGCCAACGCGACGCTCACCAACAACGCCGCGATGCTGCTGCAGCAGCTCAACGTGGAGCACTACGGCTACGACGGCGCCCCGAGCAGCAAGCAGGTCATCGAGGCCCGCAAGGCGCGCGAGGCGACGCCGGAGCCGTCCCCCGAGCGCGACCGCGCTGCGCCCGCCGCGCGCGAGGAGAGCGAGTCGTCGCAGCCGCGCCAGCGCTCGCGCCGCAGCTCCATCTCCAAGCCGCCACTCGTCGCGATGAAGCAGACCGAGGCGCAGCGCAGCCGCGACCGCCAGGTCCGCGACGAGCGCGAGGAGCAGGAGCGGCAGCAGCAGAGCGCCGCCGCCGCCCGCCGCGGCAGCGTCGACGGCAGCTACAACGGCTCCCGCCGCGCCTCCATCACGCGCCCGCCGCTCGTCGCCAGCAAGCCCACCGAGGCGCAGCGCATCCGCGACGAGCAGGTGCGCAGCGAGCGCGAGGAGCAGGAGCGGCGGCAGCAGCAGCCGGCCCGCAGGCCCCGCAGCCAGTCCGTCACCTCCGACGCGCCCTCCGCGGCAAACAAGTCGACCGCCTCGCAGCGCAGCCGCGAGGGCAAGGCGTAGTGACGGGGGATGAGGTGGGGGTGCGAGACAGCGTGACAAGAAAGGGAGGAATGCACAGAATGCGTGAGGAACCGTTACGAAGGGGTAAAAGAAAATAAGAAACATCTTGAAGAAAAAAAGAAAGAAAGAGGGATGTACTGACATCTGAGATGCATTGTAACGCCATCAACGAAAGAGAAGGAGAGAGAGAAAAAAAAAGACAGTGAGATATCCCAACACACAGACACGAAAAAAAATATATATTCAAGGACTTCTTTATTAGTTTCTCTCTCTCTCTCTCTCTTTCTCTCTCTGCTTTTCTGGACCTTTTCTTACCGCTACAAGTCTTTTTTAATTATTGGCTCTCACTTCCATGTTGACTTGTTCCACAGCAAAGACGTGGACGTAAATCGTATTCCGAGAGAGAAAAATGAGAGCGACAGTAAAAAAAAAAAAAAACGCATTCATCTCATGAATCATCCAATCATTGTTCATTTTCATTTTCACTGTTAGTCTCCTCCCACTTCTTTCGGTACTCTTTACTCTGCCTGACTGAGACCCCTCTTGCCTGTCTTTTCTCATCCTTTTCCTTTCTTTCTCACGACTTGTAAAATCCTTCATAGAACGTCAAATACCTCAAAAACTAATCTAAACGAAAGAGACAGTATGGGGGAGACACTTTGCCTGAAATCACCAACGGGGAAGGTAATAACTGCCCTGCGCAGGGAAAGAATTTTATTTTTCATTTTCGTAATTCATAATAACTGTAATCATAATCATAATAATAAGAGCACTGCTATTTGAAAAACGTGTAACAGCACCTTTCGTGTCCCGCCGCCACCACCACATTTTGCGCTCCCTCTTCTTCTCTCTTTCTCTTTCTTTCTTTCTCTTTTCTATTTCATATATTTTGATCTCTCCTTTCTTTCTCTTCCAGATATCTTCATAGTTGCGCCTTTTTGTTACTTGGTTGAACTTCAGTTCCAAGAAGCAAATTAATTTTTTTTCTATCGCGTTTTTTTTTGTTCTTCTGAATTTCATTACACCTTTCCTGTATCCAACTGTAATTTAAAAAAAAAAAAAGAGAGCTTGATAAAGATGCTTGAGTATTCACTACGTGTGTACACACACACATACACACAACTTTCGCAAATGTGTACAGTACGTTTTCACGTGTAGGATTTGCTGCCGTGTGATTGATCTCTGTTTGTGCGACTCATCCATACATCCAATGCGAAGTGTAGTTTACGTACTTATACTTTATCATTTAGAAAGTCTGTTTTTTGTTTTGGGGAAGAGTAAGTTAAATTTTTGTGATAATGATAAGTCTTTCTTTACAACACACACACTCTCTCTTCTGTCCTTCACCCTGTACCTGCTCACTCCCACAACAAGGAAAACGTTGAGGAGACCTCCACACAATATTCAAAATAGACGCATAAATACTCCTTCAAAATATGCTCAGCACAGAGACTCTACTGGGCAGTGTGCAGAGCTGGTATCTGCATACGGAGTTTCTCGCACTTCTACCAGCCCTCGTCCCCGGTGCGTGCCAAGGGTCCCTGCAGGGTCAGCAGTCTCTATTACCACCATCGTCGGCAGCACCGTCACCAGTGGCCTCTCCCAGCTTTCCCGAAGCCACGTGCAACCACTACGCCGTCGTAGCGCTGTCCAGTCACAACCTACGGCCCTCTCGCCTAGTTTTCGGCGACAACGCAGACGAGAGAGGCTCCTCCATTAAACAAGAGAAGGGCAATGACAGCAGTGACGACGGGGAGAATGATTCATCAAGTAATGAACACTGCTCCACTTCTTCTTCGTCCCCTCGTCTTGGCTCCTCGCCGTCGAGCGCGTCGTCACCGTCTTGTGATCATCAGCATCACTCGCATGGCCACTGCTACTCTAGCGGGGAGGAGAGGGACGCCTCGTCCGCCGTGTCTTCACCATCACAGGAAGCCGCCGCCACAACTGAAGCGTCTGTGTCCAACACCCCAGCGCCGGCAGCCGCAGTTAGTGGGGCTGCTACGCGTACCGAAAGTAATGCGAGCGGTGACGACATGATCAAAAGTGGTGGCGTCACGCGACGGACTGTCTTCTCAAGCGCATCGTGGCGATTGCCGTGCGCTGTGAGCACTGCGGAGTAGAAACGACCCTCTCATTAGCGGAAATGCACGCCCTGTGCCATCTCTCCGCTGCGAGCGGGCTCGCCGTCGCTGCCGCCTCCAGCCCCGCCGGCCTCCACTACGACCCGCGCAGCTCCTCGGAGGACACCTTCTTTGCGGTGACGCTGAGGGCACTGTGGGGCCGCTCGCACGCGCCGTCGTGCGTGTGGGCGGTAGCCGCCGCGAGACACTCGCCATCGTCGTCTTTTGCTCCCCGCCTGCACCACAGCGACTGGGCGCCCCGTCTGCTCTTGGCGCCCGACTCGCTCGATCTGTGCGCGTCGCAGTGTGTGCGCTGGATGTGCGCGGCGGCGCCCCTCGCGGCGGAGAGTACCGCTTCCACCTCGCGCCGCCCGTACGCGCTTCCCGCCGGGCAGTGCGTGAGACAGTGGGTGGAGGCGGCGAGCGCTGCGACGAGCCGCCTGGCGCTGGGATGCCCTCCGGAGGCGTCGCCCGATTCTTCCGAAGCGCTCCACGATCTGCGGCCTCGCGTTTTGCTCACTGGTAGTAACGCAGACCCCCGCGTGCTCGCAGTGCTGTTTTCCGCCGCCACTGCTCCACCGCCGCCGACGGTGGCTGAGGACCCTACCGCCATGAGCGCCGCAGACGCGACAGTGTTGTGGCACCTGTGCAGCTTGATGCGTCTCTACGGCTTTGAGCTGCTCGACAGCGCGCGGCCGCAGCACTACTACACGCAGGCTCCCACCTTGACGGCGGAGGACGTTATCCCCGCGAGTGATGTACCGAACAGTGCACCTTCTGCCTCTGAGGAAGCAACTCTGCAGCAACAGGAGAAACGTTCCTGTACCGACGGACCCGCAGCCGCGGAGTTGCTGCTTGAGCGCCTGGGTCGTCAGTTCCACTGCCGCTACTGCGCCTGCGTGCCGCCCGTCCGCGTCCACACACGCGTGACGTTCCGCCGGCGCCCCCGCGTAGTCCGAGAGGGCTCGCTGAACACCACTGAAGCCCTCCCGGCGGTGGAAGAATCGCAGCAGGAGCCGTCGAGACCCGGCACACCGCCACCGCTGCCACCTCCGCCCGCCGCTCGCCTGACTGACAGCACAGGAAGCGCAGCAGACGCTGCGTCAGGCCAGCCAGACGCGACAGAGGGCGTTACGGGTGACGCGCACGGCCACCGCCACAGTGTCCAGTTCGTCAAAGCCGAGGAAACAACCGATGCCGGAGAGCCCGAGATCCCTCACGGTGGGCAGGAGGAGCCACCACTACAGGAATCCATGTGGGAGCCTTCCGAAAAACACGTTACCTATGTCGTGACGTGCGGCGCGCGCGAGGCGGCCGACGCACACCTCCCCTTCTGCCCGTGGCGGAAGCTGTTTCTCGCCGCCGTCATGGATGAGCAGGCCCTTCGCGCGGAGAAGGCCATCGAACTCTACTGCAGCGTCACAGACCCACCATTGCCGTCGGCGCACTCGCCTCATTTTGGCAGCAGCGAACAGAGGAGTCCAAATCATAGCCTCAACGAAGAGCAACGACAAAGAAGAAGAAGCTGTGCCCGACGAGGAAAGAGAAAAGGAGGGAGGAGTGTTCGCCGACCCGGAGCAAATAGACTGTACCAGTTCCCGCAGCTCTCACAACGTTGAACATAATGAAGACGAAACCGAAGTCGATGATATTCAGGCTGAAATGCGTCAACTAGAGGAGTCTCCGTACTCGGATACTAAATGCAATACAAAAGGGGCTGAAAATGAGGAGGAGCCTGAAGGGACAGGGGAGTCGGAACAGTTACACCCTCGGGCCGAATCACACGACCAGCTTGATTCTCAATCGGAAAATGACTCGGAGGAGAAGGAGGCGGAAAATCTCCCCATGACGCCGGCGACGGCTACCAGAGAGCAATCACCTTCGTTGCCCATCATCATCACGGAGACACTGCAATTCCGCTTTTTTCAGTCCGAGGTGCTCTGCCTGGAGGCTATTTGGAAGAACACGCTGCAGCTCGCTCGCCAAGAAGGAACCGATAACGTCACATTAAGTAACACCAGCAATACCATTAATGCGGGTGCTCTCACCCGAATCAACACGCTAACGTTCATGGACCCTGACACACCTGTTACGGTTGGCACACTATTTGGACGGCAGGCACCGTTTCACCACCTGCCACTGGCCGCCGCTAACACCGGCGCGCGGGGCGGGCAGGAGGCGCTGCAGCGCCGCATAGACGCCGTCGACTCGTTTTTGGGCTCTCTTGTGTCCCACGACGACGCCGAGGGCACGAACGTGCCCGCGACCTCCTCCATCTTCTTCTCCACAACAGGGGCTGATAACCTCTGTGGGGCGAAGGACGGCAGAGTGGCCAGCATGACGGGAGACTCCGCCACGGTGTCCGCGCAGCGCCTGACACAAATCGCGACCGCTGCCCTCAAGGACGTCGCGCGCTTCTCAAGGTCTCCCACTGGTGAGGAGAGCAGCACACGCACCGCTGTGGATTCCTCCGCCAGTAACGCTCTGCTGCAGCAAGCGCTCAACGCCATCCGCGCTGGGCCCAGCAGTTTTGACTTGAACGCTTTTCGCCAGTCGTGGTCCAGCGCTCTCAGCGATGATGCGTCTGCCTCATCCGCGGCGGCGCACTTCCCCTCCTCTCTGAACGTGTGCCACCGGGCGCACATGGCCGTTGCTCCCGAATGCTATCCCGCAGAGTTCGTCACTGCTTTATTGCGCAAGCGACCGAGGGAGGACCCTGACACGTCTCTTTCTTCTTCAACTGCCGCGGATGCCGTACGACAGCTGACGGGCTCTGTGAAGTTAGAGGCGGACGCACCGCAGAACCCTGTGACGGGCACCTCAGCCCCTACCGAGGCTTCCCCGGAGGAGACAGAGACGGAACCGACAACAGCGGATACAGAGAAAGTGCACCCCTTCGCCCTTCTCCCGGATGTGGTGGCGACAGCAGCGGCAACGGCAGCCCTCGCCACCAGCGGCGACAACAACAACGTCATGACGACTGTGCTGAAACGTTTGGAGGCTGTTCCCGTGCCTGAGCAGCTGCGCAACGCTGTCGCCGTCGCCTCCGCGCCGGAGCCCCCGACTCCCTCTCCCTCTGGTGCTACATCATCTGCTGTGCCAACCGCCTTTGCCAAGACCGTCACCGACCTGCTGTCTCGCATGTCTAATGTGGTGCGGCTGGAGGAGCGCAAGGCGGAGCTGCGGGAGAAGGCGGCCGCTCAAGCCAAGGCTGCCGCCGCCGCCGCCGCCGCCGCTGCCAGTAGTGCTGCTGCTGCTGTTGCCACTGTTTCTACTTCTACAGCAGCACCGTCAGCAACGACGTCGGCTCCTGTTCATGTGAAGGTGGAGGGTGGCCTCGGTGGCGCGGGGCGTGCGGGGAACGCAGCCCCCGGGCGCCAAGCCCCTTATCACCCACCACCTCCACCCGCCGCGCGTCCGATGCCTTCCGCACACGGTGGCCCAGCACCATCTAGTGTCACGACACCCTTCCACTCCTCCTCTGTGGGCGGGAAAGCGGTTCTGCCGACACCGTCTGGAAACACTGCGGCGCACGGCAACGTCACCCAGGGGCAACACCACCAGCAACAGCAGCAACGGACCTCGTACGGTGCTACTTCGAACAATCCACCGCCGCCGCCTTCGTACGGCTTCTACCAACGCCAACAACAGCAGCAGCATCCTCCACAGCAACAGCAGCAGCAGTGGAGCCAGCAGCAACGACAGAGCACGTGGCCGCCGCCCGAGGAGTATGACGCAGACCCCACGGCGGCTCCCCTTCTTCCGGCCGCCCCGATCAAGCGCGAGCGATCCGCCAGCGTTCTCGGCAGCAGTCCGTTCCAGACCTCCCCACCAACCGCTGGAGCCTCCGTTGCGTCCGCAGCGGTGCCCGCACCGAGCTTCAACGCAAACAGGGGCAGCATCCTTTCCTCACAACAGCCGCCACCTCCACCGCCACAGGCGAACAACGCATACCAACATCCTGGTCAGGGTCTTCTTTCCCGTGCCCACCCGCAACAACAACAGCAACAACAACAGCAACAACAACCGCAGTCGAACAACGCCTACCAGCAAACCAGCCTCGCGATTTCACACCATCATTCAGCGCAACCGCAACAGCAGTGGAACGCAGCACCGTCGGTGACGGTGAAGGAAGAGCCAGGCAGCAGTGATAGCAGCATCAACACAGGCAATCTCAGCGCGGGTCACAGCTCTACCAAGACTAGTGCAGTTCTGCAAACGTCGCGACTGCAGCAACGCGCGGCTCGTTTCTCCGCGGACAAGAGTGTCTCGAACCCCTCCGGTGCTCCTTCAGGAGTTCCTCCAAACAATACTGGCAACTTCCATTCCGGAGCGGGAATCATCTCTGCCGGCGGAGGAGGAGGAGGAGGCGGTGGGACTATCTTCCGTAGCGGCACACCGACAGGGGCTGTGGCAGCCGCGACGACGTCGGCGGCAGCGCCACCATCATTGGCTGGTCGCCCCAGAGAGCCCATGTTCAACCCGCGCTCCGCGGCTGTCTTGCCTTTGCCTGCTGTTTCGAATACGGGCGTCGTGGTGGGCGGTGGTGGTGGTAGTATCCTGGGCGGCGCCGGCCCCTCTGGTGGCAGGCACAGCGGGAGTGCTGGTGGTGCTGGTCATAGCAACAACAACGTGATGGCAAACATGACGGCGAGTATTGCGATGCTTCAGCAACCATTGCCACCGCCTCCGCAGCAATCGCAGCAGCAGCAACAACAGCAACAACACTCGAGAGGTGGCCGCAATCGTGGACCGCGGCGTGGACGTTAAAACGGGTAACAACATGCGCTTCTGAACTTTAGACAACATGCTGTGGTTTCTTTCTTAATCATATTGCGAACATTCACTTGTTTTTTTTTCCTGGCACTTGTCGGTTTGAAAGAACTTTATATAAAATGAGCAAATAACAATGATATATATATAAAGGACAGATCATCTGTTCGATAGCTCAGTAATGTAGTGAAACATTGACATTGCGCATGATCGCTTCTCAACACCGTGCTGTGTCAGGAATTGGTGAACTTGACGGTGCGCATCTCACTATGTATGTGCCTCATAGCCCCATATCCTCCCATTCTCCCACTACCTACACAACCTCAACATTTTGAATCAAGGAAAGGTAGATATAGGAACCAAACTCATTGACATCCTCTTTCTTTTTTTTTCTTCTTGGGCTCTTTTTGTTGAGTTCCTGCTCGGTAGGCGCAACAGACCTTTATCATTTTTTTTCTTCTCTCGCTCATACACATACATAGCGGAACCACTTGTTTTTTTTTCCCCTACCTGTACTGTTTTCTTTCACCATCCCCGTCTTCCCTTTCCTTTCCCTCCTCCCCCTGCTGAAAACGGGAAAAAGAAAATGTCTCTCGTTGTCATGGACGACGTCCAGCGCGAGGTGCGCGAGCTGCAACAGGCCCGCAAGTCCCTCCACGCCGCTTCCGTCTCCAACGAGGAGGCCACGACGGCAGCCGACGGCAGCAAAAAGCAACATGGCTCCTCCCCCTCCTCCTCGTCGACGGGAGGAGCCGCGAGCAAGGGTAAGAAAGGCGGCCTCAACGCAACACCGCGCACGCTGGACGCGCCGTCGCTGAGCGTGCTCAAGTCCGCCAACTACCCCTTCTCCATCTGCGAGGAAGCCCCCGCCTCCTATGCCCCGCCGCCCGTCCCCTTCGACGTGCTGGGCGAGATCGAACTGATGAAGGAGGCCGTCATGCGCGTGCAGGAGACGCTAGACAAGGCTGCCGCGAACAGCAGCGATAACGGCGGCAGCAAGGGCAAGAGGGCCGGCAAGAGCACGATGAGCGAGGAGGAGGTGCTGCAGACGCTCGAGGGCGACCCGACGTTCGCGGAGCTGGCCTGGCAGATCTCGTCCATGCAGTGGTTCTACCGCTGGGTCCTGACGCACTCCATTGCGCACCTGTGGAACGTCAAGGAGGCGCTCGAGTATGTGCTCACCGACGGCGACGCGCCGCTGCCCGCCTCGCAGGACGAGATGGACTTTGCGCTCGCCGAGTGCGCCTTCCCCGACGCCGTCAACGTCCTCGACAGCGACCGCATGCGCGTCGTCGCGCAGGAGCGCAGCAAGCTGCAGGAGGCGCAGGGGCGCCCGCCGTACCAGGGCGGCAGCCTCCCCAGCATCGCCGTCACCGCGACCGCCAGCAGCTACCTCACCGACACCGAGAAGATCGCGTACCAGGAGTACTTCAACCAGTCGGAGCACCTGCTGCTGCTGCTCAACCACGCCGTGATGATGGACCACGCCGAGCAGCTGCGCCAGGGCGGCGGCGACGACCGCGAGGGCAGCGGCAAGCGCGGCAAGAGCGCCACCCCCGGGCCGCGCGAGTCGGGCGCGCTCATCACCCGCAGCGACACGCAGGGGGCCGCGGGGCACGCGGACACGCAGTCGCTCGCCGACGCGACGCGCGCGGCGCTCGCGGACGAGAAGGAGGTCATCAGCGCGATGCTCAGCCGCATGGAGCAGCGCAAAAAGGACAATGTGCGCTTCGAGCTCTCCGAGGAGGAGGCGCGCCGCAGCCGCACCGCGCAGGTGGCGGTGTACGGGTGCGTGCTGAGCGACATGAACATCATGGGCCGCGAGATCGACGAGGCCGCCACCTTCTTCGCCAAGTACAACGAGTGGCTGCAGTTCCACGGCCTCAAGAGCCACGACGCGCTGATGAAGGCGCTGTCGCAGCGCGCCGGCGGGGCCCGCTGGCCGGTGCTCGCCGGCTACGCGCCCGAGGCGCCCCCGACCCACACCCACTTTGTGCCGCCGACGCAGCGTCTGTCGGAGCACCGCGCGAGCGAGTCGGCCGCGCGCGCCGCCATCGCCGACAGCTCGCCGGCCAGCAAGCGCAAGCAGCAGCGCCGCGCCGCCGCCGAGGCGGACTACACGCGCCCCGCCCGCACTTCCGTGCCATCGCGCCCCGCCGCCCCCGCCAAGGCCTCCGGCGCCGCCCGCCCGCGCGACGGCAGCGTTGGGCCGCAGCGCAGCAGCTCGCAGCTCCGCAGCGCCTACGACGACCCCAACAACAACAACAATAAGAACAGCAGCAGCAAGGCGGGCTCCAAGGACCGCGGCGGCTCCCCCGAGCCCGCGTCGGCCCCCAAGCCTCACGGCCGCGCCTCCGCCTCCGCCGCCGGCAACAACGCCTCCGCCGCGGCCGCCGCCTCCAGCCCTTCCCCGCCGCCCTCCCAGCCGAAGGCGCCGCGCCGCAAGGCCGCCTCCGCCGACGCCGCGGCCGCCTCCCCTCCCGCCGCCTCCGCCGACGAGACCGCCGAGCAGCTGTCGGACGCGCTGGTGGGCCTGCTAGCGGAGGTGACGGAGCGCTACGAGGGGGACGAGGCCAACGGCGGCAGCGGCCTGTACCGCGCGTGGCAGGCGGTGGCGCTGCACTACACCTCGGCCATGCTGTGCGCGCGGCGCTGGGAGGCCCCGGCGCTGCTGGCGGCGATGCCCGCGGCCGCGGAGGCGCTGCTGAGCTCCCTGCAGGACGAGGTGGCGGACGCGGCGGCGGCGACCCCGTACGCCAACGCCCTCGTGCGCATGCTGCGGGAGCTCGCCGGCCTCGTCGACCGCAAGCGCACCTCCCGCAAGCGCCGCGGCCCCGTCATGGACGTCCTCATCGCCGTCCACGTCCCCTTTGGGGGGTCGACGTCATCCAGCGTCAGCGGCAATAAGAAGAAGAAGCAACAGGGGGCGGACAGCAGCCCCAGTGACTTGGCCGCCGAGGCGGCGTACGCGCTGACGGCGATTGAGCAGGCGCGGTGGCTGGCGGTGGCGGACGCGCTGTGGCTGCAGTGCGACCCCACCCGCGCGGCGAGCGGCGGCATGCTCAACAAGGCCAAGACGAGCGACAACGACAGCGAGGCGGCCGTCGGGTTCCTGCGGGTGGAGAGTGTCACCGTCCCGGCGCGCCCCGCCGGCGCCTCCGCCGAGAGCGACCTGGCGTATCTCTGCCTACACTACCTCACGGCCGTCGGCAGTGTCACCGTCGGCACGCTCGCCGGCGACAGCAGCGGCATCGAGGACGACGCCAGCGCGCGCGCGGCCGTTGTGCGCCGCACCCTCGAGACCCTCCGCACGCTGGAGCGCCGCGGCTTCCTGGCGCCGTACGCGTGCCGCGTCGCCGAGGCCGGCGCGGTGCCGCTGAGCGAGATGCTCTTCACGCACCTGGAGCACCCCCGCCTGTTTGTGAGCGCCGTGCCGCCGCCGGCCGTCGAGCTGTGCCGCATCGACGAGCTGGTCGGCACCGCCACCACCCTCGACGGCGACGACGCGGCCGACAAGGCGGAGGAGCTGTACGCCGACCGCGTCAACTTCTGCACCGTCGCGCTCGCCGTCGCCGACGTGATCGCGGCCGTCGCCGAGCAGCCGCCGCTGCTGACGGAGCTCTACATGCTGGCCGAGACGGTGCGCGAGCAGGCGCTCTACGACATCCGCACCGGCGCCCTCCCGCGCCCCTTCGCACGCGCCGTCCTCAGCCCCATCGAGCCCGCCTGCGACAGCCCAGGCACCGCTGGCGGCGGCGAGGCGGCGGCGACGCAGGAGGGCGGCCCGACGGCGCAGCGCAACCGCAACCGCAGCACCGCCAGTCTTGTGCAGCCGCTGCTGGCGCAGCTCGACGACCAGTCTGCCTGGGCGGCCCCCGACGTGCCCGCCGCCAACGTCGCGCAAGCCAAGAAGAAGATCCCGGCTCGTCATTAGAGTGCTATATTTTTTTCCCCACCACCTCCTTCCTTCCCCCTCTTCCCTTTATTGTGTTGTAACAGTGGGGCACCAACTCAAGTGAAGGATCGCCGTATAGCCTCACAGCCCCCTACTGCAGCTAACTACAGGGGTTTGAAAATTACATCGACTTTTTTCTCTTGTTAAGTAGCACTCGCTTGGGCCTAGTTGTTGACGCGTGATCGTTCTGTAGAATCACGCCTTTTTGTTTGTTTCTTGTTCCTTTTTCTTCTCTCTTTCCTCCCCATCATTATCGTCGCTGTATTTCACCTTGTTATTTTGTCCTGATTATAGTTATTTTTCCCCTTTATTCTTCACCCATAACCTGATCTTGGTGATCTCTGCCCATTCGAATTTATTTTAACTCGCCCTCCTCCTCCTTCCCTTTTCCTTTCTATCCCCGTCCAGAGAACTGATTTACATACATATACACACCTTCATCACTCTCGGGTACGGTGCAGACAAACAATAATAATAAGAAAAAACCAACCACTAAACTTTTGATTCATCAACCAGTGTCTTTGTGTTCCCCTCTCAATTTATCACCATCACTTTTCCCACCTTCATCGTTGGCACACCTTTTGACTTACCCTAGTGTCGCAATTCTATGTGCTCCTACTGTGGTTACCTTTCTCTTACCACTCTTATATCGACGCGTGTTCAGTTCTTTTTTCTATTCCTTCTTCCGTTCGTAAAGACATGTATCAGAAGAAAAAAATAATAATAGAGGAAGTGAGAGACACATTTGTAAGTAGGTGTTTTCGTCAATGCTGTCGAGCTGCCTTCACCAACCACACTAGTTTTCCATTCATTGTTAACGTTGTACATCGAAACTATATTCTTTGCCGTTCGTGCTGTTGTGCCTTCACTCTATCATTTTTTTTCAAGTTACTGTCGCCATATTTTTTGATCTTACCCCCTCTGTATTCATTCGCTGAATCCTGTTTAGGATTTCTTTCTCTTCATTCTTTGTTTCTTCTATATATATAAAATGGACATCTTTTGCATCTGTATTACTCTTGCCGTCATATCCCTCATCATCCTCATAATTTCCACTTTTACTGGTTACACCTATCGCTAACACATACACGAATTTTACGTAAAAAAAGAATAATTTGTGTCGTACCTACACGTGGGAAATTCCTGACGTATATAGCGGGCTGGAAAAGCTGCATGAGTCATCTCGTGGATCCCATCATACACGAATTGTGAATACCGCGGGTATAGATACAGAATATCTTTAATGATTCACTTTTTGCTCACTCGGTGTCTGTGCCGTTGCGTGGTAGTCAAACAGCAGTGAAATTGATGTACGTTGTGAATGCCTCCGAGTTGCATGCTGCTTCTACATGAAAAAACTGTTCTCTTTTCCTCATTCGCTTGCCCTCTTTCTTCCTCCACCGCTCCCCCCCCCCTTCCTCTTCATCCTCTACTAGGTCCCTATCGCCAAGTCATTACCCCCTTTTCAAGTGTCCCACTCTCTCCCTCCCCTCAACAAATGCTCAGCTGGTTCTCTGCCGCCCCTGCGGAGGCGGCCACGCCCCCTCCGCCCCCACCCGTCGTCAAGATGGACGGCCCCCTGCGCGCCGTGCGCTACGCCTCGCTGGCGGTCCTGGGCGGATACACGGTATCGCTGCTGTACCGCGCCGGCCTCGCGCGCCGCGTCCTCCCCGCCGCCGCCAACGAGCGGCTCGAGGGCTTTGTGGAGCGCGTCAAGGCGCGCACGCGGCCGATGGGCGACGAGGCCCGCTTCGCCCTCGTGCGACGCCATCTCGTCGCCACCTACGCGTGGTCGGCCGCCGGGATGGCCACCGTGGTCGGCGGCGTGCTGCTCTTCTGCCGCTGCCCGCAGATCCCCATTGTGCTGCCCGTCGCCGCCGCCGTCGTGTCGGCCGCGCTGATGATGGCCGTTCCCAAGTCGATGATGCAGCCCGCCGCGCGGGGCCTGTGCTTCTTCACGGCCTTCCTCTCCGCGGGCTACTCCATCGGCCCCATTGGCTGGGCCGCGCAGGACTCGCTGATGGTGTTTTTGATGCTGTCAGGCTGCACCATGACCGGCCTCTGCGTGCCACTCTTCCTGCACGCGCGGCATGATCAGCTACGTGCTCAGCTCGCAGCTGCTCTCGCTCGCGCTGTCGCTCTCCTTGGTGACGGCGCCCAAGGAGTCCAAGTCGCTGTCACCCTTCAAGTCCCTCAAGGCGCACCCCGGCGTGCAGGTCATCCTCGACGGCGACGTCAACGTGCTGCTGACGATGCAGCTGCTGAGCAACGCCGCCATCGTCGCGATGCACACGCTGCCGGTCATCTACCGCTTCGTCACGTGGAAAGGCGACGGCGGCAGCGGCGAGGAGGCGCTGCTCGACAGCGTCGACCCGATCAAGGAAGCCTTCTGCATCGGCGCCGGCTGGGTGTACGTCGGCTACCGCCTCGTGCGCTCCGCCCTCCACCGCCTCATCACTCTCGTGCTCGCCGATGAGCGCGGCGCGCGCGGCAAGAAGGGCGCGGCGGGCGGAAAGGACGGAGGCGCCCCAGCCGCGGCGGAGACGCTGATGAACGGACAGGTGAACGTCGGCGGAGTCAGCAGCGTGGCGTCGGCGGTGCTCATGGCACTCACCTACGTGCGCGCCGTCTCCATTCTGCAGCGCAGCAACCCGGCGGAGACGCTCGAAGGGGTGCGCTCCGGCTTTGCGCACTTTTCGCCTCTTACGCTTCTTCTCGGCAAAAGCCGTCTACAGTAGCCGCGCATCGGTTGTGCCGCGGTGATAGAGCCCTCATTCTGAACTTTTTCACCCTCCCCCCCTTGTGCCCTACTACAGTTCATTGTTCTTTTCCCTTTTTTTTTTGATCTCATCATCGTTTACGGTAGTAACCATCCGCCGTTGTCTCAACTCCGTCCTTCCACCTGTATATATATATATGTATCCTGGCTATCACTAAGCTGTGTACTGTGTGGCACACCAGAGAACGGACTATTGCTCCGATGGACTGGGCGAGCCACAAGACAAACAGGTACTCTTTTCACATTTAGATGTGTGTACTGTGTGTGATTCTTACTTCTTTTATTTCCAGGTACGCTTTCTCTACCCCCCCCTCCCGCTGCTGCGACAATCGCCTCACACTACTCTTCAACCCTTCTTTCTGAATTCCTTATACCATCACTTTCACAGTATCTGCGCGGAGTGTTTAGAAGTTCTGTTTCCTTTTTTTTCCTTATCCCACGCAGCCATGAACACTTCCACGACTGACCTGGAAACACTGCGAAGACCATTCAACCGCACCATCTCCCCCGATTTGCGTCCTTTGACCATTCTTCAGCTGTCGTTCGAGGATGCTATTCAGCAGTGGCGCCAGTTGGTGACGGAGCAACAGTCCCTCACACGGAGTTACGATGGTGAGGGGAGCTTCCCCACCACCGGAAGTGCGTCCCGTGAAACAAGTTCCTCACAGATCTTTCAACCTTTGAGTGCGTAAATGCCATTAGGCGTGTCCACCGCATTGTCTCGCAGCTCAAGTGCGTGCGACAGGAACTGATGGCGCAGCTGCCGACGCTAGAGGGCGGCGGTATGCTATCGATGTGCGAGGCAACTTCCGCAAAGGACAATGAGGGCTTTGGCGCTACTTTTGTCGCTCTTGTCTTGGATTCTCCTTGCACTTCCTCTTGCACGCCTCCGCTGTGCTCTGGCAACACTACCAGCGACTCTCCCTATCAAGTGGGACGAAGACTGGCGTGCCGTGTGTCGCTGTGCTGCCTCTTTTTTTCGGTGCTGCTGGTGGATTTGGAGCTTCTTCCTGGGCGCTCTCGCTACCGCTGAGGGCCTTGTCGCGGAAGAAAACATTCGTCTTGTGGTGGCGCGGAGGGCCGACCACAGCGGTGACTGCTGCGCCACTGGCGAGTGCGAGAGCACTGGACAAGACCCTTCTGCCGTTAGCTCATCGTTGGGTGTGTCCTTTAGCTCACTGGAGGGTGACTTGAATGAGGCGGCGGCGGCTGAGGAAACGCAAGCGCTGCACAGCCACCGCAGCACCTTGGCAGATCTGCTTCTGCTGACGCCGGATACTGTTGTTGCCGTTACTGCCGCCACAGAGATAGTGCCTCCCACATGACACTTTGGCACGATTATGTGTTTGTGGAAGCGGCACACGCGCTCTATCTGCTGTACGTGGCGGAGGACGCGGAGGCGGAGAGGGCGGTGCATCGCTGGTTTGCTACCACCCGCGGGAGTGAGACGTCTGCGGACGTCAGTTCCGTTGAACGCCAAGGAGGCTTACAAACGCTTTCACAGAAAGATTGCCAGGCACTACACGACGTGAGCACTCTAATAAATCGTCTGAGCGCCGACGACTTTGTGGATATCTTCGGAGACCCGTTTGATGATCTTTTGACGTCGTCTCCCAGCGAGCGAGACGCTCTTCTCTTTGCGCTCCTCGGTTTTTGCCGCACGATGCAGTCTCACGTGCTGCGGCGGGCGTGGACGGCGCGGGGATTCGGAAGCGCCGTTCGTCCCCTCCTCCCTGAGAAGCCGCCCTCCAACGACGGGGAGAGGTGCGTGAAGCACATGTCGCTACAGCAGTGGAGGGAGCGCTGCCGATGCAATGCAGCCGTGATGGAAATGACACTATCCCCGTGCCACCGGCGTTTGATGTGTGCTGGGCGCTGCAGGAGACGTGCCTATCTTCGCACCGAGAGCCGTGGCCGCTTCCTGCGCTGTTTGTGGATAAGTTGTTTACTCGTCTGTAAGCTTGGTGTACTGTTTTTTTTTTTCCTTTTGCGGAAAATACACGAATGAAGTGTTCTCATTTGCTCTTGTGTTATGCCATGTTTTTTTTCTTCTTGTTGATCCCCTCTCAGTTGTTTTTTCGACGTTTTTCCTCTGCTTTAAAAGCACTTCTGTATAGTTTTCATTACGCCTTTATTTTCTTCTCCTCCATCTACATATTCAAAACAACTCACAACATTTAAAAAAACATTAGGGGTTAAAAAGCAAACAAGGTCACTCTTTGGGAGAGCACACAAACGCGATCACTCTTACATCAATCTCTCATCTTTTCCCTTGTTAGCACCGTTCCCATCTCTCATTGATAACATCTTCCCCCCGAAATAGACACATTGGGTCCCAACCGACATCGAATACCCCAGACCATGCTGATTGAGACCTGTGAGTATATTAAGCCGTCTGTCAAGTCGGTGTTGCAGGAGAAGGGTATCCTGTACGTGTCACAGCTGGTAGAGCTGCTGAAGACCGCAGCAAGGCAAGGTAGTCGCGCTGTCGCTCCTGCAGTGCCAGGCGCGGCATCTTCAGTCCACACAGTCAAAGAAAAGAACCACTCTGACCCCACTGACAGCACCACGACAGATACACCACAGCAGGAGCAGCATCGCCTGTTGACCGATGCACTCGTCCACTTGTTTCCTGTCACGCTTCACCGGCGGGAGGCCGAGGACATGGTGCGCCTGGTTGTGCTGCCGAGCATCATCGCGAGCGGGGGGGCTGCGGGCCACCGCACACGTGCTGGCGGAAAGCGCGGGCGTGCAGCCAGCGAGAGTTTTGAGCAAGAGTACGGCGACGACAGTGTGGGAGAAAAGAAAGTCCGGACGAACGAGCGTACTGCAGAAATATCCACCACGATTCCTACTACGGAAACCAAACGGAGCTTCACGAGCGCCACCAGCAGCAACAGCAACAACAGTTGGATAGACTCGCTGCGCGCGCTGTTCCCTGGCATGCAGACGGCGGCGGAGGTTCAGGCGACGGCGGCCGCCGCCCAAAAGCGGCGCGGCTCCACCCCTACCCACGTGACAACCTGCTGCCGCGCGCTGGACGAACTGCTGGGCGGCGGCGCCCCCGTGGCGCAGCTGACAGAGATCACCGGCCCGCCCGGTGCCGGCAAGACGCAGCTGCTGCAGCAGCTCGCGGTGAGCTGCGCGCTGCCGGCGCCGCTGGGCGGCCTCGACGGCGAGTGCGTGTACGTGGACACGGAGGGAAGTTTCTCCGCTGGGCGGCTGGAAGACATGGCGCTGAGCGTCGTCACGCGCATCCACACGCTGGCGGAGAGCGAGACGAGGCGTGCGACGCCGCGCTGGGCGAGCTGGCGCGCGGCTGCACCGTCGCCGGGGTGATGCGCCGCGTGCGGTACGTGCGCGTGACCGACGTGGAGGGGTTGCTGGCGCTGCTGTACAGCCTACCCGAGTACGTGGAAGGGGAGGGCCGCGCACGCGCATGGTCGTCATCGACTCTATTGCGTCGGTGTTTCGGCTGTGGGAGGCGACGAACGCCGCCAGTGCCACTGTCGCAGGTGGCGCGCCTGCTGCCGGCGCCGACGGCGGCGATGACGGGAGTACGCACTCGATGTGGCAGCGCGCTCATCTGCTTCGGACGTGCGGGGAGCTGATGCAGCAGTACGCGCAACAACTGGGGCTGACCTTTGTGGTGAGCAACCAAGTCACCACCCGCTCTCTCTACGTCCCCGCCTCTGCCGTTGAGAGTGGCGGCGGGGAGAGCAGCACTTTCCACGGCGGCGCTGACAACGATGGGTGCGACTTCGACAATGACGACGACTTGCCCTACAAGAAAAAACATCCAGATGGTCAGATCGAATCCTCCAGTCGTAATGCTTCGCGTGCGCTCAGTCGGCGTCGGTTGACCGTTCTGCTGCCGGCCCTGGGCGACAGCTGGGCAGCCTGCGTCTCCAACCGCATGATGCTCTGCTACCATCGCTACGAAATCGATTCCGCGAGCACAGGCGCGGACAACAGCACCACGGATAGGGCTGCGCGCGGCGGCCAGGACTTGGAAGACGTGGCTGTCTGCCGCCCCTTGCCGGACATTCTGCGCAGGGGCAGCGTTGGCGATGCCGACGGCGATGGGAATGCAGCAGACGACGCAAATGTCCTGAGCAACTCGCCCGTAGGCCCGTACTATGGTGTTACTCAGCACCGTGTCGCACGTCTCCTGCGTTGTGCCTACAAGAACTGTGGCTCGTGCCGCTTCGCCATCTCTCGAAAAGGCATTCGCGATGTTGTTGAGATGGATTGAGTGATCGCGCGCTGTCTCCACTTTCTTTCTCCTGTTGTTTGCTCTACAGATTTGTCTCTCTTTCTCTTTCTCTTTCTCTGCTATTTCTTTTGTTTTCAGATTTCCCCAGTTAACTAAACTAATGCAATACGTGGAGCTGTTGTTCTCTCTCTTTCTCTCTCTCTCTCTCTCTCTTGCTGATACAACTCACCGTGTGTTTCTTCGTGGTTATCTCTGTTCTCATTGTGAAACGTTTTTTTTTTTTTTAATCGTTCACCACTTCCGCTTCTCCTTATCGTCTGGCTCTCCATCCCTGTCTCCACTAGCCGTAGAACACAGGATTTAGAAAACAAAGAAACGAAAAGTAAAAGGTGACACCATCCCCTTTTCTTGTGGCTTACTCCATCTATAAACACCTTTCATAAAGTATTACGTACCCCCACCCCAAAGTGTGACTTTCCCTGCCACGCCCATGACGGAAGTGTTCCCCTTCACGCACCCCACCGGATACATGTTCTCGCCTGGCGAGCGGGTGGCGCTGGCGACGTCGCTGCCGCTGCTGGCGCACCAGTGCAAGCGCAAGAACATCGTCATCTGGGGCAAGATCTTCGGCTACAAGGCCGACTACATCGTCGTGCAGGCCTTCGAGGACGACCTGGTGGCGGAGCCGGAGCTCTTCTACACGGTGGACGGCGGCCTCACCTTCACGCTGCTGGGCACAACGTCGTCGCTGATGAGCGAGCTGCCCGTCGCCAAGGGCCTCAACGAGCTGGACCGGCAGCAGCTGAAGCTGGCGCTGGTGGACAACATGCGCGGCAGCTTCGTCGGCGACCCGTCGTACGAGTACCGCATCACGCACGACATCACCGGCGAGGCGAGCAGCTACAAGGAGAGCTTCCGCGTCGCGCTCTTCGTCGAGGAGCACGACTACGCCTGCCGCGTCGCCCCGCGCGGCGCCTACTACCGCTGCGAGCGCAACAAGAAGGCCACCGACGAGGTGCGCCGCAACGGCGCCTTTACCGGCCTCGCCCGCAGCCACGCCGAGTCGCTGGTGCTGAGCAACTACTACCACATCCGCGCCCCCAACCCGTACCGCCGCCTGCTCGCCTCGCAGGCCGGCACGCTGCTGGACACCAACACCCTCGCCAAGTGGACCGCCAACCGCGAGGTCGACGGCATGTTCGACTCGCTCGCCAACGACATCCCCTCCGGCGTCTGGCGCCTCCGCTACGACGCCCTGCACAACCTCATCGTCGGCAGCAACGCGCGCTTCGTTGGCTCCATCTTCTACCACGTCCCCGAGACGGACCAGTTCGGCACCGTCTACATGGGCGACGGCACCATCAACCGTGACATCGCCTTTGAGCTGTGAGAAAAACAACAGAGAAAGACGTTACAAACAAACAAGAACAGCATAGGCTAGATATTTTGAGAAGCGCCAAAAGCGTCTGCGCATTACGAGGAGGCACACGACAAGGCGGGGCACGACCACACATTTAATATTGTAAACTCTTTGTGACGCGATTGCCTAAACGACGCTGAACTGAGACTGCCCCCTCCCCCCGCCCCGCCTCCTCCGACGCATTAGAGAGAAAATGTGCTCTTTTTTCCCTTTTCTTTTCTCTTCCTTGATTCTTTATATATATTTATTTATTTATGTAAAATACGCGCGCACCTAGTGTAGCGTGATGAATTCCTTTCCATTTCATGTACTCTTCCTCTCTGTAGCTGTTTTCATTTGCTTAAAAAAGGAAAAAAAAAGAAGTGAAAAAACAAACTGTAATGAGTATCATCCCAGCGCCTCGTCTACTGAGAGACTAAAATATTAGAGTCGACTCTTTCCTCAGTGGAGATGCGCGCTTTCTTGTGTCTTGGCGCATGCTCACACGTCCTCTGCTAGTTGTTTTCCTTTGTATTTGACGAGTATATCTCAATAGCGAGAGTGAATAGTACATTTCGGAATAAAAATCTCTCTCTCTGTCTCTCTGTCTGTTTCACTCTTGCTCTGTGCTCTCGATGCGACTTTCTCAAGGGAAAAATCGATGTTGTTACTCGCTTGTGTTTCTGAAATGAAAATACCCGAATGCTTTGACCTGCCCCTCTTCATTCAATGCCTTTTCAGGGAAATTAACTTGTAGGAGAGGAAACACACACACACACACACATATATACAAACATAAATACACACGTATTCTTGACAGTTGTGTTTGTTTTTTTCCCCCGCAGTATCGATTTCAACTTTGCCGCAAATAAAGTAAGCTCTTCTCCCACAGCCCCGCACTCCTTTCTCTTAGATGCTGCGATTTCGCCGGTGCGAAGCCGCGCCGTTGGCGGCTGCGCTGCCCCTCGCGGCTGTCGCGCCGCGGCGCGCCATCACCTCCCGGGGCCAGTACAACCCCATCCACAACTTCGACGTGATGACCGGCAGCCCGCAGGCGGTGGCCTCCACCGACGCCGAGTTCCTCGCGGCCGTCACGAACCCCGGGCCGCTGCGCGTGGGCTACTCGGCGGACTACCTCGACTGGATGCGCCGCGCGTACCGCGCCAAGGTGCAGTACCTCACCGACCGCGAGAGGGCGGAGCGCATCTTCAACGGGCACCTGCTGACGTCGACCGGCGCCAAGGACGCGGCGGGCGACGCGGAGGACGAGGAGGCGCAGCAGCTGCCGGGGGCGCCGCCGCCGGGCATGCACCTGCGGCCGCCGCACTCGACCCGCCGGCAGGCCGGGGAGGCGAAGCGGCGGGCGGCGCAGCGCGCGCTGGACGACATCGCCGTGGAGCAAGGCATGCTGGACCTCTTTGAGCGTCAGCCGCAGTTTCCCGTCATCCACCTCGACCGCGCCTCGCGCTTCCATGTCGTCGAGCTCTTCAAGGAGCTGGTGCTGGACCGCGCGCTGGAGCCGGAGGAGTTGTGGGACAAGGCGCTGCTCTACCGCGCCATCCTCCTCGAGCGCCGCGCCAGCTACCCCAAGTCCTTCGACTACATCGCCGAGGCGGCCGACGCGGTGGTGCTGAGCAGCCCCCAGCAGCCGCACCTGCAGGCCGTCGCGGACCGCTGCCCCAGCGTCGACGACGCCACCTACTTCCGCTACCTGGTCAAGCGGTACGTGATCGACAACGCGGTCGAGGGGCACGTGGTGCTGCGCTGCCACCGCGAGCCCAACGCCAGCGAGCTGCTCTTCTGCAACCCGCCCCCCAAGGACGACGGCGAGGTGCGCCGCCAGCTGGCCGAGGCTCTGAGCGCCTCCGCTGCTTCTGCCGCCGCCCCGGCCGACGCCGCCGCGGACGGTGCCGACAAGCGAAAGAGCGCCGCCCCCTCCGGCGCTCTCAACATTCGCGTTCCGCCGCAGTACCCGCCCATCTCGGCACTGTGGCGCTGCGAGGAGAACTACGAGCTGCTCCGCGTGCTGGTGTTCGGTGAGCTCAACCTGATCGTGTCCGAGAATCCCTTCTCTAAGTTCACCCGCGCCCAGGCCTTCATCACGCGCCATACTCGACGGACAACACCGCCGCAAACGGAGCCAACAACGCCGGCAACACTGGGCGGGGCGGGTACCGCGGGGGCGGCCGCCGCGACGACAATCTCATCTCGCTCGCCAACATCATCTCGGAGCGCCGCGGGCACCTGGCGCCGCTGCACCGCAACCTCAGCGTCGCGCTCGACGCGCGTGCCGGGGACCTGCGCCGCCTCGAGCAGCGCCACCACCGCGAGGACAACGCCGGCTTCCAGAAGCTGCTGCGCCAGGGCTCCCAGGGAGGTGCCGGCGGCGGCAGCGGCGGCGGCGACCCCAACGCCAGCGACGCCGGGACTGGCTTCACGTCCTACGCGGACTGGAGCTACTTCAACCCCCGCGCGGTGCGTGCCGAGACGCGCGACCGCCTGCAGCGCGCGGCCGTCAAGGCGCTGTATCAGTACGAGGAGGCCGGCAAGGACCTCTACCGCGCCGACGTCGACACCTCCGCGGAGGCCGCCGCGAGCCGCCCGACGGAGGGCTTCAACACGATGCCGGCCTACGTCCCCACCGGCGCGCACTTCACCGCCCTCATCAAAAAGGACCCGCACGTCGCCTTCCTGCAGCACGCGGCCGGCCTTCCCGAGGACGGCGCCGCCGCCGGCCGTGACGGCCGCAAGGCGCCGACGCGTCTGCCGGACGGCAGCCTGCTGGTGACCGCGACGCGCCTGGAGAAGCTGGTGGTGCAGCTCGCGCTCACGCTGCAGCGCTGGGCCGCCAGCTACGACGACGAGCGCGCGCGGCGGGTGCGGCGGCGGGCGGTGGACGTCGCGGCCGCGATGCTGGACCAGGCCGTCGCCGACGCGTGGCGGCAGAC
Source organism: Kentomonas sorsogonicus (assembly GCA_030347455.1). Taxonomy (NCBI): domain Eukaryota; phylum Euglenozoa; class Kinetoplastea; order Trypanosomatida; family Trypanosomatidae; genus Kentomonas; species Kentomonas sorsogonicus. The sequence continues at coordinate 44,340 of JAQOSZ010000110.1, read as the reverse complement.
GCTGCAGCGCGAGGGGGAGGGCAGCGCCGTCGCGCGCGCCGCCCGCCGCCTCGGTGCCTTCCGCCCCTTTGAGAAGCGCCCGCTGGACAAGGCCGGCTTCTCCACCGACGCCCGCATGGACGACTACGAGCGCTGGACGGCCCCCGCGGCGTAAGAAGAACAAGAAGAAAGAAGGAGGGAAGAAGCTTCACATCCGGCATTCCTTCACATCCATGCAGCCTTCATTGCTCCGTTATGTTGTTGTTGTCTAGTTCTTCCCTTTTATATGCAGGCTAATCTGCGCTCACACACACACACACATACACAGAGGTTCGGGATGTACGTAAGTGTACGTATGTGTGTGCGCTCTTCTTGTTAATGCTTTCAAACCAAATCTCTTGCATACAGTATTACAGGTTGTATATTTTGATCACGAACGGTTACTGTTGAGCTCATCCTTCAGTTCTCATCAGTTTGTCAGTACAAGTACCCCGACTCTCCTTATACGATGGTACGTTGAAGCTCTCTATCACAAGTGTTCACGACTTTCTTTGGATAAAGTATGGGTTGAAAGTTGAAAGGAGCAAAGGAGTCTTCTTCGTCATGTAATGTTCTGCTGTAACGCTCGATACGCATGGAATCCACCTTCCTCCTCACTTCTCTCACTCTCTCTCTCTCTTTTTACATACATATTCAAACTCACAACATAAAGTATTCCATTTCGATCATTGTGCCTTTTAACGAGTTAGTAAGGAAACACCTCACTCAAAAACAACACAACAACAACAACAACAAAAGTTAGCAGCCCTACATTTATCAATCATGCCCTCCTCATCTACGCGAGAGGCGCTGGAGGCTATCTTGGCGGCCAGCGGCCAGACACATGTGCTGGAGCACTGGGACACACTGACGGAGGCGGAGCGCGCGGAGCTCGCGGCGGAAGGTACAGCACGTGGAGAGCACCGTCGGGTTCACCCACCTCAACGACGTGCTGGAGCACAGCCTCTCGCTTCTCCGGGGCGCCGCTGCTGCTGGCACGCCGGACGCCGACTCTGCTGCCGCCCAGCCGTCGTTTGAGGCGCCGCCAGAGCACCTCGTGTTGGAGCCGGCGACGCTGGAGAAGGCAAAGCGCGAGCGGCTGTGGGAGGCTGGCCTCAAGGCGGTGGCGGCGGGGCAGGTGGCGGTGCTGGTGCTGGCCGGCGGCAGCGGCACTCGTCTCGGCGTTCAGATCCCCAAGGGACTGTTTGTGCCTGACGAGCTGGCCGGCGACCGCTCCCTCTTTCAGATTCACTGTGAGAAGGTGCTGCGAGTGCAGCATCTGGCCGCTCAAGTATCGCAGGCTGCGGACTCCTCGCAGCCCACTATTCAAGTGCTGATAATGACCTCTGACCAGAACGACGCCGAGACGCAGGCCTTCTTCCGCCAGCGCGCGTACTTTGGCCTGAAACCGTCGCAGGTGCACTTTTTTCGCCAGAGCTCGCTCCCTTGCTACCGCGAGAGTGACCGAAAGATTCTGATGGCGTCCCCTGGCCACATGTGCCTCGCCCGGGCGGTAACGGCGGCGTCTGGCGCAGCGTCGCCACCGCACCGCTGACGTCGGCGGGAACAGAGGAGGAGCGGCGGGTGGCGGCGCAGGGGGACACTGCCGACAACACCACCACCGGCTATAATGCGTACGCCAACGCACTCGATCTTCTGCAGAGCAAAGGCGTCCGGTACGTCCACATCGCTGGAGTGGACAACATCCTGTCGCGCATGGCCGATCCGCTCTTCACCGGATACGCCATCGACACGGAGGCGGAGGTCGCGGTGAAGTCGGTGCCGCGCAAAGGACCCGACGAGCGCGTCGGTGTTTTTGTGCGCCGTTATCCCGACCCGTCCTCCGCCCCCGTGTGGGGCGTGCAGGAGTACACGGAGCTCGCGCCGGCGCAGGCGGCGGCGGTGTCGCCGGAGACGGGCCGCCTGGTCTTCAACTGCGCCAACATCGCCTACCACTGCTGCACCACCGAGTTTCTCGTCTTCGCCGCGGAGAAGATGCTCTCCGAGACCCTCTACCACGCCGCCATCAAGGCCGTTCCGACGGTGTCCGGCAGCGAAATGGGCGTCAAGATGGAAGCCTTCATATTCGACATGTTCGCCCACGCTGGCGCCGTCGCCACGAGGCGCCGCGGCCCCGAGGCGGCAGCCCAGGACGAGTGCGGCGGCTTTCGCATCATGCAGGTGGCGGTGAGCGAGGAGTTCGGGCCCATAAAGAACGCCACCGACAAGGCCGCGACCGACAACCCCCACACAGCCGCAAGAATGGTGCGGGAGCTGGGCACGCGCTGGGTGCGCGAGGCCCTTCTCTCGCGTGCGGCCGCCGCGGCCGAGGGCAGAAGCGCGGCAGGCGGGCATTCGGAGGCTTCTGGCGAATCTGAGGCACCCGAAGAGATCGCTGCGCTGTATAACCGCGCTGCCGCTATACTGGAGGCTCATCCGGCCCTCGTGCAGGTCTCACCGCTCGTTTCCTTCGCAGGGGAGGGTCTAGAGCCGCATCTGACGGCGACAGCACGCGAGGTGCTCGCTTGGAGCGCCAACGGCGAACCCGACACCATCATCCACGTGCAGCCGACGGCGCACACAACGTCAAAAGTGTGACATACTGTTTCTTTCTTTTTTATCATGTGCGAAACAATTGAGAAATATCAAAGAGAAAAGCTAAAGTAAGGTGTCTGTGTACGCGCTGAATTTTTATTTTTAGCTGTTCGTGTTTTTGTCTGAAACGTACTAGTTGAACAGAGCCTTCATCACTGCTTTCGTTCTTCTTCAAGGGAGATTTCTCCGTGTGCTAGCGTTTATGGATGTATACCAACATCGTCGCCTCGGAAGCACACCATTCTCTTTCTGTCAACTCTTTTATTGCTTTGCACATCTATTTCCAATTTACACACACACAACCAAACAAACAAATTCAGGAAATAAAATACAAGAAATAAAAATTTTTGAATCGAAGAAGAGAGGAAAAAGAAAGAAGCATATTTTCCCTTCCACACAATGGCCAAACAAAAGACGTCACAGAAGGCGGCGCACCGCTTCACCAAGGCGAAACGCGGCGTGAACCTTAGTCGCAAGGAGATCTTTGCTGCGCAGCGCAAGATATGGGAGGAGAAGCAGGCCAAGGTGGAAGCTGATAAGAACGCGGCGCGTAGGGCGCGGGTGGAGAGCATCCGTAAGATGCAGAACAAGAAGACGCACAAGACCTTCGACCGTCACGTGATGCAGTGCGTGCAGGAGGGTCTGACGGAGGCCATCACCGCTCTGGGCGAGGCGGTGACGCCGCTGTCGCTCTTCATGAGCACCTTCACCGCCCTCAACAAGTCCCCCGAGGCACACCAGACGCCCTACATGCTGACCATTCTGTGCGGCTGCATCCCGCGGCTGTCGCAGGCGGTGCTGCTGCGCCAGAGCCCCGCCGTCTTCCGCCTGTGCGAGCAGCTTCTTGCCGAGTACGCCAACACGAACCACCTCATCACCGCCAAGACGCACATGCTCGCGCAGACGCTGCTACTCAACGTCGAGAAGCCCACCGAGGCGCAGGTCGCGCAGCTCCGCCGACTTGAACCCAGCAAGCTGCAGCAAGAGTCTATGGCGCTCTATCTTGGCACGTTCCGCAAGCTGCTCGAGCAGGCCGCGCTCGGCTCCGTGGTCCCCGATGACGACGACGACAACAACAACAGCAACAGCAGTGGCGCTGCCGCCGCCGCCAAGGCGTACGAGGCGATGCAGCAGGTGAAGGACCCGCAGACAGGCCTCTTCACACTGACGGACGCGCAGCGCTTCTACGTGGCCGCGACCCCCGCCTTTGTCGAGGCGTGCCTCGGCAACCTTTCCGACTCCCCCGCTGCCGTTGCGCGGGCGTCGGTGAAGGAGCTGTGCTCGTTCTTCTCCCGCACCCTTTCTCCTGTCATCATTGAGTCCTCCGAGGGTGCGCAGCTCATCAACACGCTGCTGGGCAACCAGATCGTGTCAGTGCTGAAGCCGGTCCACCAGGCGTACTGGACGGAGGGCATGACCATCATCGAGACGGTGTGCGACCGCCTCAACTACCTCAAACGCGTCCGCGCCCCCAACAGTAGCAATAGCAATAGCGGCCAGCAGCAGGTAAATGCCCCCGCGGTCCCCTTCTGCAGTCGCTTCCCCTCCGCGACGTTTGTGCTGCGCGTGCTCAACAAGATCCGCGTCATGGACGACCCCGACCTCAACGCGCGCACCGAACGGGCGATGGTGGCGCTCGGCAAGGCGATGACCGTGCAGGAGTTTGTCGAGATCCTCCCCTTTGACCCGCAGGCCGCCTACGAGCGCGAGACGTCGCTGCTGCCAGGCGACCCCGAGGGCGAGGCGGAGCTCGCGCGCCTCTGGTCGACCAGCTACACCTTCAACGTCGTCCGCCGCATCGCCTCGCACGACTCGCTGGTGTTTCTCGTGGAGCACTTCTTCCCCATGATCGTCTTCTGCGGCCGCGCGTCGGCCGAGGCGGAGGCCGCGAAGCGCGTGGAGAAGGCCCGCTGGGTGGCCCTGCTGGCGCAGCTGTGGCGCATCGCGGTCGGCTTCTGCCACTATCCCACCCGCGTCACCGACATGTCGTTCCGCGACCTCGCCAAACGTCTCGTTGCGCTGCTCTCGACGCCGCTGCTGATCGACACCGCCGCCACCGCCATCCACATTCTCTGCGAGTCCTACTACAAGCTGAGCCGCGAGGAGGAAGAGGACGAGGACGACGAGTACTTCCTGTACCCCAACGCCGCCAGCACAAAGGAGACGGAGCGGCTGGAGGATGACATGCGGGAGACGGGGGCCAAATCTCAACAGGAGCAGCAGCAGCAGCAGCGTCGCCGCCGTCTGCGCCAGAAGGGCTCGCTGGAGGAGGACAACTACTTCCTGTCGATGAACGACCCGACGTGGAACCCGCACAAGTACCACGGCATCTCGCGCGCCTACGCGCAGGAGGTGTGCGCGATCTTCGCCAAGTACTCGGCCAACATCATGCCGAAGCTCTGCAACACCTTCGAGGCGCACGACTCCACCGCCGTGCTGCTCGCCATCCAGAGCTTCTCCATGGTGTGCGACCCTGCCGTCATGACCAGCATCCTCAAGGGCATCCTCGACGTGAGCTCCAACATCGCCCTGCAGGCGCAGCGCAAGGCCAACGCTGCCATCGCGGACGTCGACACCCCCGGCGCGCCGCGCCCCGCCGGCAATGCGCCTCTGACGGACAAGCGCCGGATGGTGCTCGACATCGCCTGCGCCGTCGTACCGCAGCTCTCGCAGGAGCACCTGACGACGCTGCTGCGGAACATCGTCGAGCCCGTCCTCGAGGACCCGTCGCCCGAGTCGCGTCTGCTGCAGAAGAAGGCGTACAAGCTGCTCTACGCGATGTTCGAGCACCGCGTGCGCGACATCTTCCCAATGTTCCGCGAGATCGCGAGCTCGCTGGCTGTCGGCCGCCACACCATCTCCATCTCCGGCGTCAAGATGCGCATCCGGTGCCTCTCGTGGGCGCTGGACGCGTGCAAGATCTACTACCCCGAGGACCTTCTGCCGTTTGTGCAGTCCATCATGGCCGAGGTGATCATGTTCGCGCGCAGCAAGTCGAGCGAGGCGCGCGTCATGACGATGGACGTGCTGGAGCGCATCGACCGCTACGTCCGCGGCGCCGGCATCACGAGCAGCCGGCTGCTGCGCATGGTGATGCAGGGGCTCGCCGGCCGCAGCGAGGCCATGATCGCCAGCACGCTCGTCTGCGTGGCCAAGCTCGTGTACCTGTCGCATGCCTCCTTGCCCGCCGAGGACCTCTCCAAGGTGATGGGCATCGGCTTCAAGCTCATGGAGAGCACCATGTCGCCCGTGCGCGCCTCCGCCGCCGTTTTCACCCGCATGGCTCTCAAGCTCGCCAAGCACAGCCCGGCGGTGCTGGCGGCGGTGGAGCAGAACCTGCCCAAGCTGCTGCTGGCCATCGCGACCGTGACGTCGCAGGAGATGGTGTCCAGCAGTGTGCGTGTGCAGATGCGCGTGCTGCTCGAGAAGGCCATCAAGCGCTTCACCTACGAGCGCATCGACCCCATCTTCCCCCTCGGCTCCAAGAACTTTCTGCGCTACACCTACAAGATGTACCGCCGCGACCAGCGCAAGGAGGCGAAGCACCTCGAGAAGCACCAGAGCGAGCAGCGCGACGAGTTCAACCGGCTCTTCCTCGGCCTCTCCCTGCACGCCGGAGAGGACGACGCGGGCGACGACCTGTTGGAGGCCGGCGCGCTCACCAGCTTCGTCTCCCGCCACGCCGCCCCCTCCTTCCAGGGCTTCGGCGGCGGCGCGGCCGTCCTCGGCGGCGACAGCGACGACGACGAGGAACACGGCGGCGCCGCCGGCGTCAGGCGGGGTGCCGAGGGAGTCGCAGCGACAGGGGTGCGCAAGGACACCGACGAGTTCAGCCGCAACATGCACCTCGACTTCACCGCCGACGGCAAGCTGCGCATTCTCAGCCAGGAGGAGAAGGCGCGGGAGGAGCAGCAGCGCGCGCGCGAGGCCATGGCCAACCGCCTCCTCGGCCGCGCCCCGCTGCTGGACCCCAAGACCCTCGAGGGCGACGCGCAGCGCGGCAACAAGCGCGGCAACAAGCGCGGCCGCGAGGACATGGAGGACTACGAGAACGAGCAACTCATGCTGCGCTACAACAGCAAAGCCACCGACGCCACCGTCGAGCGGGAGCTCAGCAAGCTGGGCGCGGGGGCCGCTGCCGGTGCTGCCGGCAGCCAAGGGGCGCTGGGCGGGCGCGCGGTGGGACCGTCGGCTCTGCAGGTGTCGCGCATGCGTGACCAAAAGTCGGAGCAGCGGGCGCTGAAGCGGCAGCGCGTGGAGGAGGACATCCGCAAGGGCGACGAGTTCCGCGGCACCGGCGCCGGCGATATCAAGCGCGGCAACCTCGAGCCCTACGCCTACGTGCCGCTCAACCGCCGCTACATGAACAAGCGCAACGCGCGCGAGGCGCTGCACCGCTTCGAGGTCGTGCATCACAAGAACTTGCAAGGCGAGAAGGCGCGCGCCGTTGCCGAGTCCACCGCACGCAAGCGTAAAGGCGACAAAAAGTGACTGTCCTTGACTCTTGATGGTTCAGCTTTGCGCAAACTATTTCCTACGCATTTTATCTGCTTCTTCCTCTTTCCCTTTCTCCTCTTTCCCACTTTCGGTATCACCGCAGTGGTCTCTACGTGATTCTTGCAACAGCTACTTCGGCGCGCGCTGACTCGTTTGAAAGAGGCCTCGGAAACGCATCATGACCACACCACTAACAGCTGCTGTGCGTGTCGCGCTGCCTCTTCATGTTGAAAACAAAATAATAATAAAAACATCACTTAATCCTCCGTATAATACACCACTTTCCTAATCACTAAAAGTATTTTTCATCTACTCTCTGCACCGTTAACTGCACGTTTAACACTAAAGTCAACTGATGAAAGGAATTCTACCAAATGTAATTAACGTAGAATATATTTTCCAACAGATTCTGCTGTGGTGGCGAAGCTTGTGGGGGGATTGTCACGAATAGTTCGTGTGTTATGCATTTTCTTCGAGGTACCAAGGGTGCCACACACACATCAGAGAGCTTCTCTTGGGTAAGCACTGTGTCCGCTACCGCATTGTATATGAGTTCACAGTCTTGTGCACGCACAGACAACTTGCTGTGCTGTACGAGGAATGCATGTATTCCGTGAGAATTATGACCACACCCCACTTCTCGCTTCACAGAACCCCCCTCTCAACTATCTCATTATAAAACCATAAACGTTCCTCCCTCCCTCTTTTTCCATTCTTTCTTCTTATTTTTCACTTTTGAAATGAAATCCCTACTGCGGCGCAGCTCTGCACTAGTAAGCACTAGCACTGAAAAGTATTCTATTCTACCGACGCCCTTCTTCGCCCACCCACTCCGCACCCCTTTCCGCCCGCTGAGCACCCAGATGGAGGCGTACCAGAGCCTGGAGAAGGAGTTCGCGCGGCTGTCGCGGCTGCAGCACCTGCAGGCGCTGGGGTCGTGGGACATGGACGTGAACATGCCGCCCAAGGGCAGCGAGGGGCGCGGCGAGGCCATGGCGCTGCTGGCGGAGCTGCAGCACCAGTGGATCACGGCGCCGCAGCTGGCCGCGTGGCTGGAGGCGTGCGAGGCGCCGGCGGCGGCGGCGGCGCTGACGGAGGCGCAGCGCGCGAACGTGCGGGAGATGCGGCGGCTGTGGCGCTCGGAGAACCTCCTGTCGGAGGAGTTCGTGAGCCGCAAGTCGAAGCTGACGACGCGGGCGAACCAGGTGTGGCGCGACGCGCGCGCGGCGAACGACTTTGCGCACTTTCTGCCTGTCCTGAAGGAGCTGGTGGAGGTGGCGCGCGAGGAGGGGCGGACGCTTGCGGGGGACAGCGGCAAGCAGCCGTACGACGCGCTGTTGGACCTGTACGACCCCGGGCTGACCATGGCGCGGCTGGACGACGTCTTCGGCAACGTCAAGTCGTGGCTGCCGCAGCTGATCCAGGACATCCGCGCGAAGCAGGCGGCGGCCGGCGCGGCGGTGCCGCTGCGGGGCCCCTTCCCCGCCGCGCAGCAGGAGGCGCTCGCCAAGGACCTGATGCGCATGTGGCAGTTCGACTTTGAGGCGGGCCGCCTCGACGTCAGCACCCACCCCTTCACCGGCGGCACCAAGACCGACACCCGCATCACCACCCGATACGAGGAGGACAACCTCCCGATGAGTCTGTTCGCCGTCATACACGAAACTGGTCACGCCAAGTATGAGCAGAACTGCGGGCCGCGCGAGATGCTTGACCAGCCTGTGTGCAACGCGCGATCGATGACAGTGCACGAAAGCCAGTCGTTGTTCCAGGAGCGCATGGTTGGCCACAGCGACGCCTTCCTTGACGTGCTGACACCGCTGCTGGTGAAGCACTTCGGTGCGCAGGAGGCATTTTCCTCTGTCGAGAATGTTAAGAAGATATTGAACCACGTCGAACCTGGGTTTATTCGCGTGAAGGCTGATGAGGTCTGCTATCCGATGCACATTATCCTGCGCTACGAGATGGAGCGCGACCTGATCAGCGGGGCGCTGGAGGCGGAGGAGGTGCCCAAGGTGTGGAACGCCAAGATGAAGGAGTACCTGGGCCTGGACGTCGGCGACCGCGACGACCTGGGGTGCCTGCAGGACATCCACTGGTCGATGGGCGCCTTTGGTTACTTCCCGACGTACTCGCTCGGCGCCATGTTCGCGGCGCAGCTGATGGCGACGATCCGCAAGGAGCTGGGCGACGCGGCGGTGGACGAGGCGATCCGGACGCAGGCGCTGGGCCCGATCTTCGCGAAGCAGCACGAGAAGATCTGGAGCAACGGGTGCCTGTACGAGTCGGACGAGCTCATGACGCGCGCGACCGGCGAGGCCCTCAACCCGCAGCACTTCCACGACCACCTCGTCAAGCGCTACCTCCAGTAGGTATTGTCCGTGTTCTAGTGTCAGGCTTGTGGCCGGAGCCTCGAGGCTTTCTGGCGCTGTGCTCAATGAGCCCAAACGCAGTTGATTCTTATCCTTTTCTCCCCTTTTCATTATTCGCTAAACTTTCTTTTCTCGTCAGATGAAGAGTGCCAGTAAAGCTTGCATTGCTGCTCACAATTTCAGGGAACCTCCAGCAGACTCAGCCACTCGGTGACTGCAACACTTTGCTAAACTGCTTTACGACAGGCTACACAACAGAGGCGCCAGTGCTCACGGCATCAATTTTGGGTTTTGCACTCTTGAAGCTCTCACACGTGCGTCGAGGGCACTGCTCAAAGAGAAGGTTCGGTTCTTGTCGCCACTGTTTCAGTCTGCAGCAGTGATTTTTCTTTAATGTTTTTTTTTTTTTTTCATTATCGTTTTTTTTTTCTTGTTTTGAAACAGTCTTTTCGGAACAGAAGTGAAAACCTGAGCAAATATGGAAGCTGTGGCAGTGTTCTCGCTTGCGGTACGGGTGCCTTGTTTTTAGTCCAAATTCCCCGAATGACGTCAGGGCTTACTCCGTACGTGGTTGCTTTTATTAAGATCCACAGTTTCTTTTGTTCTACAGTCTCTCCTTCGACCACCTTTGTGCTTCACATTTTTTACTAAACACTTTTTCTTCTCTTTTAGTGATATCACCATTTTCAATTTGTATTCCCTGTTGTATCCATTCTTTTTTTTTTTACACCGTTATTTTTAATTTTTAATCTTAATGTTTTCTTGCTCTCTGCGTACTTCTCTAACTGTGTTCTTCCACGTTTATCAAAGGAGATGTGAACGTTTTCAACTCTGCTTGAACTTCATTGGATGGCGATGAAGCGCTAGCATCGATAACATTTTTTTTTTCTTGCGGTATATCGATTCTGTCTGTTATTTGTCACATCACCAAGCAGACGCTCTTTCGGCTTCTCTCGCAGAAAAGCAGCGTAGGAGCACATGAGAAGGAGCTTCAGCGAGACCAATAATGGATTCTCATTCGCGAAACCCCCTTCACACTATTAACAGGAATACGAAAAAGAAAAACATCCCCGCGGCTACGCTCCTCTCTTCTCCATATATCTTTCTGATTTGTTTCTTCTCTCACCTCTGTTATTATCCCTACACCGTACATGAAATTCCTACTGCGGCGCAGCTCTGCACTAGTAAGCACTAGCACTGAAAAGTATTTTATTCCACCGTCGACCTCCCTCGCCCACCCACTCCGCACCCCTTTTCGCCCGCTGAGCACCCAGATGGAGGCGTACCAGAGCCTGGAGAAGGAGTTCGCGCGGCTGTCGCGGCTGCAGCACCTGCAGGCGCTGGGGTCGTGGGACATGGACGTGAACATGCCGCCGAAAGGCAGCGAGGGGCGCGGCGAGGCCATGGCGCTGCTGGCGGAGCTGCAGCACCAGTGGATCACGGCGCCGCAGCTGGCCGCGTGGCTGGAGGCGTGCGAGGCGCCGGCGGCGGCGGCGGCGCTGACGGAGGCGCAGCGCGCGAACGTGCGGGAGATGCGGCGGCTGTGGCGCGCGGAGAACCTCCTGTCGGAGGAGTTCGTGAGCCGCAAGTCGAAGCTGACGACGCGGGCGAACCAGGTGTGGCGCGACGCGCGCGCGGCGAACGACTTCGCGCACTTTCTGCCTGTCCTGAAGGAGCTGGTGGAGGTGGCGCGCGAGGAGGGGCGGACGCTGGCGGGGGACAGCGGCAAGCAGCCGTACGACGCGCTGCTGGACCTGTACGACCCCGGGCTGACCATGGCGCGGCTGGACGACGTCTTCGGCAACGTCAAGTCGTGGCTGCCGCAGCTGATCCAGGACATCCGCGCGAAGCAGGCGGCGGCCGGCGCGGCGGTGCCGCTGCGGGGCCCCTTCCCCGCCGCGCAGCAGGAGGCGCTCGCCAAGGACCTGATGCGCATGTGGCAGTTCGACTTTGAGGCGGGCCGCCTCGACGTCAGCACCCACCCCTTCACCGGCGGTACCAAGACCGACACGCGCATCACCACCCGCTACGAGGAGGACAACCTCCCGATGAGTCTGTTCGCCGTTATCCATGAGACAGGTCACGCCAAGTATGAGCAGAACTGCGGGCCGCGCGAGATGCTTGACCAGCCTGTGTGCAACGCGCGGTCTATGACGGTGCACGAAAGCCAGTCGCTGTTCCAGGAGCGCATGGTTGGCCACAGCGACGCCTTCCTTGACGTCCTGACACCGATGCTGGTGAAGCACTTCGGTGCGCAGGAGGCATTTTCCTCTGTCGAGAATGTCAAGAAGATACTGAACCACGTCGAACCTGGGTTTATTCGCGTGAAGGCTGATGAAGTTTGCTACCCGATGCACATTATCCTGCGCTACGAGATGGAGCGCGACCTGATCAGCGGGGCGCTGGAGGCAGAGGACGTGCCCAAGGTGTGGAACGCCAAGATGAAGGAGTACCTGGGCCTGGACGTCGGCGACCGCGACGACCTGGGGTGCCTGCAGGACATCCACTGGTCGATGGGCGCCTTTGGTTACTTCCCGACGTACTCGCTCGGCGCCATGTTCGCGGCGCAGCTGATGGCGACGATCCGCAAGGAGCTGGGCGACGCGGCGGTGGACGAGGCGATCCGGACGCAGGCGCTGGGCCCGATCTTCGCGAAGCAGCACGAGAAGATCTGGAGCAACGGGTGCCTGTACGAGTCGGACGAGCTCATGACGCGCGCGACCGGCGAGGCCCTCAACCCGCAGCACTTCCACGACCACCTCGTCAAGCGCTACCTCCAGTAGGTATTGTCCGTGTTCTAGTGTCAGGCTTGTGGCCGGAGCCTCGAGGCTTTCTGGCGCTGTGCTCAATGAGCCCAAACGCAGTTGATTCTTATCCTTTTCTCCCCTTTTCATTATTCGCTAAACTTTCTTTTCTCGTCAGATGAAGAGTGCCAGTAAAGCTTGCATTGCTGCTCACAATTTCAGGGAACCTCCAGCAGACTCAGCCACTCGGTGACTGCAACACTTTGCTAAACTGCTTTACGACAGGCTACACAACAGAGGCGCCACTGCTCACCGCATCAATTTTGGGTTTTGCACTCTTGAAGCTCTCACACGTGCGTCAAGGGCACTGCTCAAAGAGAAGGTTCGGTTCTTGTCGCCACTGTTTCAGTCTGCAGCAGTGATTTTTCTTTAATGTTTTTTTTTTCATTATCATTTTTTTTTCTTGTTTTGAAACAGTCTTTTCGGAACAGAAGTGAAAACCTGAGCAAATATGGAAGCTGTGGCAGTGTTCTCGCTTGCGGTACAGGTGCCTTGTTTTTAGTCCAAGTTCCCCGAACGACGTCAGGGCTTACTCCGTACGTGGTTGCTTTTATTAAGATCCACAGTTTCTTTTGTTCTACAGTCTCTCCTTCGACCACCTTTGTGCTTCACATTTTTTACTAAACACTTTTTCTTCTCTTTTAGTGATATCACCATTTTCAATTTGTATTCCCTGTTGTATCCATTCTTTTTTTTTTACACCGTTATTTTTAATTTTTAAACTTAATGTTTTCTTGCTCTCTGCGTACTTCTCTAACTGTGTTCTTCCACGTTTATCAAAGGAGATGTGAACGTTTTCAACTCTGCTTGAACTTCATTGGATGGCGATGAAGCGCTAGCATCGATAACATTTTTTTTTTCTTGCGGTATATCGATTCTGTCTGTTATTTGTCACATCACCAAGCAGACGCTCTTTCGGCTTCTCTCGTAGAAAAGCAGCGTAGGAGCACATGAGAAGGAGCTTCAGCGAGACCAATAATGGATTCTCATTCGCGAAACCCCCTTCACACTATTAACAGGAATACGAAAAAGAAAAACATCCCCGCGGCTACGCTCCTCTCTTCTCCATATATCTTTCTGATTTGTTTCTTCTCTCACCTCTGTTATTATCCCTACACCGTACATGAAATTCCTACTGCGGCGCAGCTCTGCACTAGTAAGCACAAGCACTGAAAAGTATTTTATTCGACCGACGCCCTTCTTCGCCCACCCACTCCGCACCCCTTTCCGCCCGCTGAGCACCCAGATGGAGGCGTACCAGAGCCTGGAGAAGGAGTTCGCGCGGCTGTCGCGGCTGCAGCACCTGCAGGCGCTGGGGTCGTGGGACATGGACGTGAACATGCCGCCCAAGGGCAGCGAGGGGCGCGGCGAGGCCATGGCACTGCTGGCGGAGCTGCAGCACCAGTGGATCACGGCGCCGCAGCTGGCCGCGTGGCTGGAGGCGTGCGAGGCGCCGGCAGCGGCGGCGGCGCTGACGGAGGCGCAGCGCGCGAACGTGCGGGAGATGCGGCGGCTGTGGCGCTCGGAGAACCTCCTGTCGGAGGAGTTCGTGAGCCGCAAGTCGAAGCTGACGACGCGGGCGAACCAGGTGTGGCGCGACGCGCGCGCGGCGAACGACTTCGCGCACTTTCTGCCTGTCCTGAAGGAGCTGGTGGAGGTGGCGCGCGAGGAGGGGCGGACGCTGGCGGGGGACAGCGGCAAGCAGCCGTACGACGCGCTGCTGGACCTGTACGACCCCGGGCTGACCATGGCGCGGCTGGACGACGTCTTCGGCAACGTCAAGTCGTGGCTGCCGCAGCTGATCCAGGACATCCGCGCGAAGCAGGCGGCGGCCGGCGCGGCGGTGCCGCTGCGGGGCCCCTTCCCCGCCGCGCAGCAGGAGGCGCTCGCCAAGGACCTGATGCGCATGTGGCAGTTCGACTTTGAGGCGGGCCGCCTCGACGTCAGCACCCACCCCTTCACCGGCGGTACCAAGACCGACACGCGCATCACCACCAAGTATGACGAGGAGAACCTCGCCGACAGCCTCTATTCTGTTGTCCACGAGACAGGGCATGCCAAGTACGAAATGAACTGTGGTCCACGCGAGATGCTGGGACAGCCTGTCTGCGAGGCCCGATCGATGACGGTGCACGAAAGCCAGTCACTCACCTGCGAATTCCAGATCGGTCACTGCGACGCCTTCTTCGACGTCCTTGCCCCCAAACTCGCTGAGCATTTCGGCCCCCAGGACGCGTTTAACCCCGCCAACCTTAAAAAGCTTCTCAACCATGTGGAGCCCGGCTTCATTCGCGTCATGGCCGATGAGGTTTGCTACCCGATGCACGTCATCCTGCGCTACGAGATGGAGCGCGACCTGATCAGCGGGGCGCTGGAGGCGGAGGACGTCCCCAAGGTGTGGAACGCCAAGATGAAGGAGTACCTGGGCCTGGACGTCGGCGACCGCGACGACCTGGGGTGCCTGCAGGACATCCACTGGTCGATGGGCGCCTTTGGCTACTTCCCGACGTACTCACTGGGCGCCATGTTCGCGGCGCAGCTGATGGCGACGATCCGCAAGGAGCTGGGCGACGCGGCGGTGGACGAGGCGATCCGGACGCAGGCGCTGGGCCCGATCTTCGCGAAGCAGCACGAGAAGATCTGGAGCAACGGGTGCCTGTACGAGTCGGACGAGCTCATGACGCGCGCGACCGGCGAGGCCCTCAACCCGCAGCACTTCCACGACCACCTCGTCAAGCGCTACCTCCAGTAGGTATTTTCAGCGTCGCACTAGCAGATATCAAAGTATCTCTTCCTTTTCTTTCTTGTTGTTTTTCTGTGTGTAACGCCCACCTTCCTTGAGATTCTGTGCGAATTTGACCGTGCGTGAGAGTGATGCTCTCGTTGGCCTCAAGGAAACGTCACATCTTCCCTTCATTTTGCTTAACGGTGTGACACCCAGTCTTGCCACTCTTTGTCTCTTGCTTTGATCGTTTCCGTGAATACCACTTTTCATTTTATATCTTGTTTTTCCCATCGAAGTGTTTGTTGTATATGTATTCCATTCAGTTCTTTCTACCTT
This sequence comes from Kentomonas sorsogonicus, assembly GCA_030347455.1. Classification (NCBI taxonomy): domain Eukaryota; phylum Euglenozoa; class Kinetoplastea; order Trypanosomatida; family Trypanosomatidae; genus Kentomonas; species Kentomonas sorsogonicus. The sequence continues at coordinate 28,993 of JAQOSZ010000110.1, read as the reverse complement.
TTTTTGTTTTATGAAAATTTTTAAGCTTGTTTTTGCTCTTTCTAATTTATCTTTCCACACCCAGCTAATTTATTTCATTGGGTGGCCCATAACTGTAGTGACAGGTCGCAGTGGTTTGCGATCGAGGTGCGTCTGGGAATGCCATAACATGAGTCAGATGATTTCTTGAATCGTGCTAGGACATGCGATCTGTACCACTCATTAAGTTTCTCATATATATATATATATATTTTTTTGGTAATGTTCATTTTCATTTTTGTTCTTGTCGTGCACCTCTAGTGTGTTCGTCGACGGTCGTAATTCCCTATCCTGTTTTCCGTGTGTTTCGACTATATGCCGGAGCTCCCACGTGAGCCCGCATCTTTCTTTGAGGCACCCTGGAAGTACGTGTGACAGACCATTCTCTCAGTGTACGTTCTTTACGACTGCCAAGTTTCATTGCCGGAGCTAAAAATGATAATATTCATCAACACGCAAGGCCACAAGAGACAAGAGGTGTAATCGAATAATCTAATCTGTCATCGAATTCGAATACGGACTGATGGAGAGAGAGACATGGACCTATCGTCCTATTCGCCCCAGTTGATGGTAGCGTGAACACGCTTTGTCATTCCTCACTGAGGGTCACTTGTGCATCTACATATTGCTTTTGCCAGTAGACATATTAGGTTGAGGTAGACTGTGCGCTCTTCCATGACTGATCTTCGTTTCCGCAGGCATCTCGCTCTGTGTTACTCATGCATGTTTCTCTTCTCTTTGCTGTTCTAATCGCTCCTTTACTTTCCACCGTCTTCCTTCCTCACCCCTAGTTTGCCACTTTTGCATGACCCGTGTATATGTATTTTTTGTTTCCACCTCCCTATCGTACGCTCCTCTAACGTTTTGATTTGAAGTTTTTTAGTACTACTGTTTTATTATTATTATTATTAATACTTTTCCTCTCTCTCTTTCTTTTCTTTCTTTTTCAGTTTATGGTCGGTCTGTGTATAAGCACGCGATTCGTCCACCCCCTCTGTTCTTTTTTGTCTTTTATCTGATCTGTAACGTCACTTTTTTCCACTCCCTCTCTCACATCTGCACCAAATGACAGAAGAGTACAACAAGTTGGAGGCAGAGTTCACCCGTCTCTACCGCCTCAATCACTTTTTGCGCCTTGGGCGGTGGGACCAGCAGGTCATGATGCCGCCCGGCAGCGGCGCCAGCCGCGCGGAGTCTTTCGCCGCCCTCCAGCAGGTGATCCACGCCGCCATCACGGCGCCGCAGCTGGCCGCGTGGCTGGAGGCGTGCGAGGCGCCGGCGGCGGCGGCGGCGCTGACGGAGGCGCAGCGCGCGAACGTGCGGGAGATGCGGCGGCGCTGGCGGCTGGAGACGTCGCTGTCGGAGGAGTTCATGGCGCGCAAGACGCGGCTGATTGCGCGCTCCGACGCCGTGTGGCGCGAGGCGCGGCGGCTGAACAAGGTCGAGCTCTTCCTCCCCGTGCTGCAGGAGGTGGTCGACCTCGCGCGCGAGGAGGGGCGGACGCTGGCGGCCGCGGCGGAGGCGGGAGGCGCCGCCAAGACGCCGTACGAGGCGCTGATGGACGCCTTCCACCCGGGCCTCACCACCGCCCGCCTCGACGAGATTTTCGCCGACGTCAAGTCGTGGCTGCCGCGCCTCCTGCAGGACATCCGCGAGCGCCAGGCGCGGCAGCCGCCGGTGGTGCCGCTGAGTCCCCCGTTCCCGGTGGAGGCGCAGCAGCGCCTGGCGCGCAAAGTGCTGAAGATATGGGAGTTCGACTTCGACGCGGGCCGGCTGGACGCGGCGCCGCACCCGATGACGATCATGACGCCGGAGGACATTCGCCTGACGACGCACTTTGACGTCTCGAACCCTCTGCGCGGCCTCCTCTACACGATCCACGAGGGCGGGCACGCGCTGTATCGGCGCCGCTGCGGCCCCGCGGGCTTCGCGACGCAGCCCGTCAATCACACGAGCTCCTACATCATCGACGAGAGCCAGTCGCTGCTGGGCGAGCGGGTGATCGCGCGGAGCGCGGCCTTCGCGGAGGTGCTGACGCCGATGCTGGTCGAGACGTTCGGGCCGCAGCCCGCCTTCACCGTCGACAACATCACCCGCACGCTGAACCGCGTCGAGCCTGGCTTCGTTCGCATCGAGGCCGATGAAGTTTGCTACCCGCTGCACATTATCCTGCGCTACGAAATTGAGCGCGATCTCATCGCCGGGACCCTCGCCGCCCGCGATGTGCCCAAGGTGTGGAACGCCAAGATGAAGGAGTACCTTGGCCTGGACGTCGGCGACCGCGACGACCTGGGGTGCCTGCAGGACATTCAGTGGTCTGCGGCACTATTCGGCTACTTTCCGACCTACTCACTCGGCGCCATGTTCGCGGCGCAGCTGATGGCGACGATCCGCAAGGAGGTGGGCGGCGAGGCGGCAGTGCAGGACGCCGTGCGCCGCGGCGACCTGAGCCTTATTTTTGACAAACAGCATGAGAAGATCTGGCAGCATGGGTGCCTGTATGAGCCCGAGGACCTGATCCAACGCGCCACAGGCGAGCCACTGAATCCCCGCTACTTTCGTGAACATCTCACAAGCAAGTACCTCGGCCCCGACTCCAACACTAAACTGTGAATCGATGTTCCGATCGGCCACAAAAGCTTTTATTTTAATGACACCGTCATACGTCAGCTTTTTTCTTCTCTTTTTCTTATTATTACTACTACTATTAATGATAGTATTATTGTTATGTTTGGTATTGTTGATGATACCGTTGTTATCCGCAAGAATATCCGGCTGTTTTGTTGGTATGTTGTTGTTGTTGTGCTCGAATATTGTTTTCCTATTGTTGTTGTTTTCGCGGTTCTGGGTTTGATGAATTAGTATCTGTGCCGTGTGGCGTTTTTTAATTGGATATCCACTTAAAAAAAAAAAATATTTCCTCTCCCCTTTATTACTTTGATCTCAAGGATCACGAGCTGTATTAAGTTATTATGACTTTTGTTAATAGTGTTATTGTTATTGTTGTTGTCGTTGGTAATTTGTCCAATTTCATGGCGCCTGTGCTCTGCCTTTTTTTTTTCCTGCCCTTTATTATTGTTTTTCTCCATTGTCGCTCGTTTTTAAACCTCACTATTCGTTTTGAGTGTTTCGGCGGAGCGAACTCCGTCTCTTTTGAGGGGAGGATTACAGTGGGATGGAGCGATAACGCATGTTGCGAGGCAGCTCAGATGTCTGCAGTTGCTACTGTGCTGTGATTTGTGTTGTAAAAAGTTTCCTTCTCATTTGAACGCAGCAGTTGCCGCAACCGCTTATTCTCTCCAGTGTTTTTTCTTATTCTTCATCTTCAGCCCCCCCCCTTCCCTTTACCAGAAACAACATTTCACAATTTGAAGTACAAACGCCGTGTGCACTCTTTTTTCTTTTCAGCCTACATGCAGTCGTACAAGGCGCTGGAGGCAACCTTCCTCAAAGCGCACCACCTGTCGCACCTGCTCGCGCTGGGGCACTGGGACGCGCAGGTGCTGATGCGGCCCAAGTCGGGCGTGGCGCGCGGGCAGGCGCTGGCGGCGCTCGAGGCGCACGTCCACTCCCTCGTCACCGCTCCGGACGTGCGGGCGCGGCTGGCGGAGCTAACGGGTGAGTCGCCAGCCACGCCCGCAGCAGACGGCACCGCAGGCAGCGGCGGCAGTGGCGGCGCAGCACCCGTTGTGAATCTCAGCAAGAAGCAGCGCGCGAACCTGCGGGAGATGCGTCGCAAGGTCGAGATGGAGGCGGCGCTGCCGGAGGAGTTTGTGCGTCGCCGCGCGCAGGTCCACTCGCAGGCGTCGGGGCTGTGGAACCAGCTGCGCCACCGCCTGCAGCAACAGCAGCAGCGCGGCGCCCTCGGCAGCGGCGACGGCGGCATGTTCGCACAATTTCTGCCGGCGCTGCGGGAGGTGGTCGCGGTCGCGCGGCAGGAGGGGGAGATGCGGCGGGCGGCGCTCGCGCGTCTCAACCCGGCCAAGAACGCGTCCGTGACCCCGTACGAGGCGCTGCTGGACAGCTTCGAGCCCGGCATGCGGGCGGCGCAGCTCGACTACTTCTTTGGCGACATCAAGATCTGGCTGCCGCGCCTGCTGACCGAGGTGGTGCGCAAGCAGGAGTCGGAGGCGGCCTCCGTCGTGCCGCTGGCGACCCCGTTCCCCGTGTCCGCGCAGCAGGCCCTGTGCCAGCACATTATGGAGCACACGCTGCAGTTTGACTTTGCCGCCGGGCGCGTCGACGTCAGCCAGCACCCGTTCACGGGCGGCTGCAAAGAGGACTGCCGCGTCACCCTCCACTTTGACCCGACAAACCTTGAGCGCGGGCTGTTCGCGGCGATCCACGAAACCGGGCACGCCAAGTACGAGATGAACTGTGGGCCGCGCGAGATGCTGGGGCAGCCTGTGTGCAACGCCCGATCGCTGGGGGTGCACGAGAGCCAGTCGCTGTTCTTGGAAAAGATGATCGGCCGCTCCCCCGCCTTCGCCGACTTTCTGAGCCCGCAGCTGGAGACGTATTTTCCGGCCCAGCCCAAGGCATTTTCGGGGCCGAATCTGGCGAAGCTCTTCACGCGGGTGCGTCCAGGGCTCTCGCGCGTCATGGCGGATGAGGTTTGCTACCCGATGCACGTCATCCTGCGCTACGAGATGGAGCGCGACCTGATCAGCGGGGCGCTGGAGGCGGAGGAGGTGCCCAAGGTGTGGAACGCCAAGATGAAGGAGTACCTGGGCGTCACGGTGCCCCCCGGGCGCGACGACCTGGGGTGCCTGCAGGACATCCACTGGGCCATCGGCAAGTTTGGCTACTTCCCCACCTACGCTGTCGGCTCGCTGCTAGCGGCGCAGCTGATGGTGGCCATCCGCAAGGAGCTGGGCGACGACGCCCTTGAGGCCGACGTGCGTCGCGGCGAGCTCGGCGCTGTTTTTACGAAGCTGCACGAGAAGATTTGGAGCAACGGGTGTTTGTATGACACGGACGAGCTGGTGCGTCGCGCGACGGGCGAACTGCTGAACCCGCGGCACTTTCGCGAGCACCTGCTCCGCCGCTACCTTAGGAGTTAGCGCTCGAAGGGTTAGGCTGCATCGCTCACGATACTTCCAACGCCGCTGCTTTCATATGAATTGGTAATGATTCTTCGTTCACATCTCACATATTATCTACGCACTCGACATGGGATTCAGGTGCATTCGCTTACTAAAGGTCAAGTGTACTTTTGTTGTTTTTGTTTTCCTCCCTGCTCGCACTTTCCTCTGCTGATGCTTGTGTGTTACGTTGTTAGCTGTGACAGCGTATAAATCCCGGCAAGGAATGCGCCAATACACGCTATCCCTTGCGTATATTGTTTTTCTCCACCCTCTCCTCTCTCTCTCTCTTCTTTTTTACTGTTTTTCCTCTCCCTTTCACCTTTTCATGCAGCAAAAGTATCTATTCTTATATTTCTTATTGTGCTCTTTATATAGAAAACTAATAAATATATCCGTTTTTGACTTCTCTTCCGTCTTCAGACATCATAGATAAAGATAACCAACTCCTCCCAATGGGGGAAGTGATCCAGTTCAAAAACGGCGTCCCGCAGACTCCGGCCAACCCCATTATCCCCTTCATCGAGGGCGACGGTGTCGGCGCGGAGATCATGACGGCGACGCGGCGGGTGGTGGACGCGGCGGTGCGCAAGGCGTACGGCGGCGCGCGGCGCATCCACTGGCGGGAGGTGCTGGCCGGCACCAAGGCGGTGCGTCTCTGCAACGGCAACGCGCTACCCGCAGAGACGCTGGCGGCGTTTCGCGAGTGCGGCGTCGGCCTCAAGGGTCCGCTGGGGACCCCCGTCGGCGGCGGCAGGCGCTCGCTCAACGTAGCGCTGCGGCGGGAGCTGGACCTGTTCGTGTGCCTGCGCCCCGTGCGCTACTTCGCCGGCGTCGGCAGCCCGATGAAGGAGCCGCAGGCGGTCGACATGACGGTGTTTCGCGAGAACACCGAGGACATCTACGCCGGCATCGAGTGGCGCGCCGGGACGCCCGAGGCGGCGAGAGTGCTGCGCTTCCTGCAGGAGGACATGGGCGTCACGACGCAGATCCGCTTCCCCGCGACGTCGTCGTTTGGGGTGAAGCCGGTGTCCCGCGAGGGGACGGAGCGGCTGGTGCGCGCCGCCGTCGAGTACGCGCTGGCGCGCCGGCTGCCGTCGGTGACGCTGGTGCACAAGGGGAACATCATGAAGCACACCGAGGCCGGCTTCAAGCTCTGGGGCTACGCGCTCGCCGCCCGCGAGTTCGGCGACCGCGTCTTCGCGTGGCCCGAGTACGAGCGCATCAAGGCCAACAAGGGGCGCGCGGCCGCGGAGGCCGCCCTCGCCGCCGCCAGCGCCGCCGGCAAGCTCATCGTCAAGGACTGCATCTGCGACGCGTTTATGCAGAACGCGCTCCTGCGCCCCGCGGAATACTCGGTCGTCGCCACGATGAACCTCAACGGCGACTACGTGTCGGACCTGCTGGCGGCGATGGTGGGCGGCATCGGCATCTCGCCCGGCGCCAACGTCAACTACGTCAGCGGCCGCGCCGTCTTCGAGGCGACGCACGGGACGGCGCCGGACATCGCGGGGCGCGACCGCGCGAACCCCTGCTCGCTGCTGCTCTCTGCCGTGATGCTGCTCGAGTACATCGGCTGGGCGGAGGCGGCGGCGCGCGTGACGGCGGCCGTCGCGGGGCTCCTCGCCGCCCGCCGCGCCACCGCCGACCTCACCGCTCACATGGTCAGCACCGGCCAGCAGCAGCCGCCGGTCACGCTGGGGACCGCCGCCTTTGTGGCGGAGCTGCTGGCGCGGGTAGAGGCGGGGGAGAAGCCGGGCACGGCCTGCGCCTCCAAACTCTGAGGTCATGCACGCAGGCGGGTAATATGTACGGTGCCTCCTACCGTACCCTCTCCCGGGGTCCCACTGTTCTCCACGTACTTTTGGCTACTCGCGTCCTTCTGTTTTTTTTTTCTTGCTCTTCTTCTTCTTCTTCTTTTTTCTTTTTAAAAGGCATCTCTCGCTTCTTTTTTATTTCTCTTCTTCTCTTTATGATCTAATCCAAAGGAGTCCGCCGCCGACATTTTTCGCTTTCGCTTCCTCGTATTTTTATTGTTTTCTTTATCTAATATAATTTTCTAACTCACTAATGTTTTTGGAAACGCCGGTTTTCCTCCTATATACACTTCTTTTCCAGTGAGCGGCTGTCGTAATTTTTTTTTCCCCCTTCTGGTCCGCGTGCCCAACGTACTTTCTTCAGCTGAGATTAATTTCATTATTGCATCGCGGAGTATCAATCCCTCTTTTTTAATTTTTTTAATTTTTTCTTTTCAAAGAAGTTTTTCCTCCTACCTGTTGTATTCAATTTTGTCTCCCTGCCGTGTTGTTCTGTGTTCTGGCGTACTGTACTATTTTTTTTTTTTTTAGAAGAAAGAAACCATTTTCTGCTGTAATCGTTCGGTTTACTATTCGGCGTCTCCGTACCAAATAATCTGAGAGACACCATAATTTATTCTGCTTTTATTTTCACGTTTATCGTTTCTGTTGTTGATATGGTATTTTTCTCCTTTTTTTTTAATTATTTTTTTTCTGTTTTCTATTGCGTTGTTTAATTTTTGCTCTCATTCTAACCTTTTCTTCTTGTTCTTCCTTCTTGTGTTGGGCCAGGTCCTGCCTTCGTCATATTTATTCTTGTTACGGGCATTACTCTTGCACAGTTTGAGACAGGTTTCAACCTCAAAAAAAAAAAAATATAGTGAATCTTTTACACGCCCTTCTTATATGTGTGAGTGTGAGTGTGTGTGTGTGCGTGGGCTGTGCTTGCGCTTCTTCCTTTCTCATTCTCTCTTGGTTTGTGTCTGTGTGTGTGTCTTGTTGTTGTTGCGGTTGGTGCTCAGAATACTATGGTCTGATGTGGCGGCACTGTTTGCGATTCATTGTATGGCGTCTCTCCTTCCCCCTTTTCTATCCCTTTCCGTTATCACTTTTCCTCTCAGTCTTCTAGAAAAGTAAATCAAGTACAACTCTCCCGAAGAATATCCATCTCTTGATACAACACACTATTGCTGCTTTTTTTTTCTTTCCTTCAAAGTAGGCATCTATAATACCCATAGTTGTTGATAGAGAAAATATTATTATTATTATTATTTATAATATTTCACTATCAAACAACGTCATATATATATATATATATACTGTGGTGTAGATTTTTGTATACAAATATCGTTACGTATATTGGTACCTGAATCCAGATCTGCATATATAAATATATATAAACTTGCTTTTGTTGTTGTGGAATATCCAATATTATCAATTGCCATATTTCCTCTACAAGTTGTTAAAGAAAGAAAAAGTAAATAAGCAATAAATATTGATTATCAAGAAAGTTTCACCGCTCTATCCGCTCGTTTAGTCTTTTGAGAGTGACTCTAGTTATAGTTATAATAACGTCCTAAATATCAGTCAAAACTTTTTTTGATCAGAGATAAATAAAAAGAAAAACAATCGCCAGAGCATTATTTGATTCAAACATCTTTCTTGTATTCGTAAAAGCACTTCGTCGTAAGTGCAAATAAAAAAATATAAAAATAAGCACTTATCAACACAACACGTAACTATTATCATTCTTCACTGCTTATTCTTTTTCGTATTGTTTTGCTTTTGGTTTCCCTGCCTCCAGCTGCTTCTTATTTTCCGATACTTTACGTTTTTTTTTCATATTTCTATCATTATTCTACATACTCTCAGCGATTCAGGCTAGCCGTCAGCACATAACAATTCAAATAAAAGAGGAAAAAGATAACAACAACAACAAAATACACGATAGGTGTCACGGCCACCTTAACTATTTCCATCACTATTCATTTCTTTCTTTTTACTAACTGCTTCTGATATTTCGTGTTTTATTCCGAGTAAACTATTATTATCGGCACGTAATATTAATTGTCCTTTACGCAAGACTTGTTTTCTGGACGTTTCCGATCACAAGACGATCCGCACATTTTTACTCTGCTTCCTGTTTTATCTCTTTATCTCTTTATCTCTCGTTTTTTTTTTTAAATTCCCCCCTTTCTGTAATCTACTCTTTAGCTCTTCGATACTCTCTCTCAGTTCTTCACTTTCTCTTTCTTTCTCTTTTGTTTTCTCCCTCCGTTTCTTGTAGGTATTCGTGTTTTCTTTTCTCCCGTACTTGCTTTTCTACTTCGTTTTCTTCTTTTTGCTCTCTTTTTGTTTTCAGTAAATTTTCTTTCTCTCTCTCTCTCTCTCTCTCTCTCTCTCTCTCTCTATCTATCTATCTATTTATCTATCTTTCCGATCCCCCCCCCCTCGTGATTGCTGAACGTTTGCTTCTTTTTTATTTTTTGTTTTGCGTTATCTACTGTCTTCGCCATCACTTATTTTTTTCTCTTCTTTTCGAAGTGATTGTGTCAGAGTTAGAACGAAATAACCTGTACGTCACATAGCATATTATACATAAAACTGTCAATAAACAACAACAACAAAAAAAGCTACGCGGGGAAGAATAAATACAGCGTTATCGCATTTTTTCTTATTTTTCAAAGACAAAATAATTCGGAGAAAGAGTTCTGTTTGCCCCTCATAATACTATATACATCTTCAACACTGCTCTTGCTGAGGCGTATCTTCTCTCTCTTCATTTACTTTTTTCTGCATTCTGCTGGATATTCTGACAAGGATTGCTTTTCAAAGTTTTCTTTTCTCTTCCGCACTGTCTATCTCCTTTATTTCTTTCAGAAAAAAAAAAACGAAAAACATTCAGGATTGAAGAGGGTGAATAGCACAGCGCTCAGCAACATATACGACTGCACATATATTTGCTTCAATACTGATCATCTCAAGTATACGATAATCTTCTTTTTATTTACTATTTTTTGCGTAGGAACGAAACATTTTTTATTATTCCATTGCTGCTTTTTGATTCTTGTTCGCTATATTCCTTCCTACTTCTTTTATTTTTCCTTCTATTTGCACTGTGAATCTTCGCAGCCTCAATTCTTACTCTGGAAAGGAAAAAAAAAAACAGCAACCGGAGAAGACAAGAAAATTGATCTTTCTCGTGAAGAGTTTCAAAACGTTTGTTCCCCAAAAAGCAGCATCATCATATATATCGAAAACAACCACATATTGTGCTGCATTTGCTTCTAGTTTTTTCTATTTTTATTTTATCTCTCTCTCTCTCTTTCTCTCTCTCTACCTCTCCCCTCTTCAAGTTGTCGTTTCACTCAGCATTGCTTTGATTACGGACACCTCACTGTTGTTCATATATAGTTTGCGAAAGAAACATCAAAAAGGCATCGCTACTAAAATACTCAAATAGACGTGAAGACACGAAATACACACCGTCTATCGAATATTTTTCTTTTTTTTTCCCGTTCTTTTTTTCTTTATCAACACCGTCATTGTGGTTTTTTTTTTTCCTTCGTATTTTCTTTTTGAAATTTTAAACTGGGAAATCAACAACTACAAACCTTATACGACACCTAAAACAACCAACACTTTCATACTACTACTACTATTACTACTGCCGAGGCCCAGCCATTTTGCTCAGCCTGATTTCCAAACAAAAAAAAAAGAAAAAATAAATAAAATTACATCTCACTTTGAGCGAGCTAGTTAATTTCACTAATTTTGATTACTTTCTTACTCTCAGTTACACATATTCTACCGCCTAGCTTTATTTCTTAGTTACATCTATATTTTTACTCGCTTCCTTTTTTTTATCTGTTGCTTAGGAAATAGCGTCTTCATTGATTCCAGACCCTTTTTGCCTGAAGACTTATCTGATTAAAAAAAAAGCGAGTTAAAATATAGATGTAACTAAGAAATAAAGCTAGGCGGTAGAATATGTGTAACTGAGAGTAAGAAAGTAATCAAAATTAGTGAAATTAACTAGCTCGCTCAAAGTGAGATGTAATTTTATTTCTTTTTTATTTTTTTTTTGCTTGGAAATCAGGCTGAGCAAAATGGCTGGGCCTCGGCAGTAGTAATAGTAGTAGTAGTATGAAAGTGTTGTTTGTTTTAGGTGTCGTATAAGGTTTGTAGTTGTTGATTTCCCAGTTTAAAAATTCAAAAAGTAAATGAGAAGAAAAAAAAAAGCACAATGACGCAGATGATAAAGAAAAAAAGAGCGAAAAAAAAAGAAAAAAATATTCGATAGACAGTGTGTATTTCGTGTCTTCACGTTTATTTGAGTATTTTAGTAGCGATGCCTTTTTGATGTTTCTTTCGCAAACTATATATGAACAACAGTGAGGTGTCGGTAATCAAAGCAATGCTGAGTGAAACGACAACTTGTAGAGGGATAGAGAGAGAGAGAAAAAAAAAGAAAAAAGAAAAAGAAAACTAGAAGCAAATTCAGCACAATATGTGGTTTCTTTCGATATATATGATGATGCTGCTTTTTGGGGAACAAACGTTTTGAAACTCTTCACGAGAAAGACCAATTATCTTGTCTTCTACGGTTGATGTTTTTTTTTTTCAGAGTAAGAATTGAGGCTGCGAAGATTCACAGTGCAAATAGAAGGAAAAATAACAGGAGTAGGAAGGAATATAGCAAACAAGAATCAAAAAGCAGCAATGGAATAATAATAATAATAATGTTCCGTTCCTATGCAAAAATAGTAAATAAAAAGAAGATTATCGTATACTTGAGATGATCAGTATTGAAGCAAATATATGTGCAGTCGTATATGTTGCTGAGCGCTGTGCTATTCACCCTCTTCAATCCTGAATGTTTTTCGTTTCTCCCCGGAAAGAAATAAAGGAGATAGACAGTGCGGAAGAGAAAAGAAAAATTTGAAAAGCAATCCTTGTCAGAATATCCAGCAGAATGCAGAAAAAAGTAAATGAAGAGAGAGGAGATACGCCTCAGCAAGAGCAGTGTTGAAGGTGTATATAGTATTATGAGGGACAAACTGAACTCTTTCTTCGAATTATTTTGTCTTTAGAAAATAAGAAAAAATGCGATAACGCTGTATTTATTCTTCCCCGCGTAGCTTTTTTTGTTGTTGTTGTTTATTGACAGTTTTATGTATAATATGCTATGTGACGTACAGGTTATTTCGTTCTAACTCTGACACAATCACTTCGGAAAGAATAGGAAAAAAATAAGTGATGACGAAGACAGTAGATAACGCAAAACAAAAAATAAAAAAGAAGCAAACGTTCAGCAATCACGAGGGGGGGGGGGATCGGAAAGATAGATAAATAGATAGATAGAGAGAGAGAGAGAGAGAGAGAGAGAGAGAGAGAGAGAGAGAGAAAGAAAATTTACTGAAAACAAAAAGAGAGCAAAAAGAAGAAAACGAAGTAGAAAAGCAAGTACGGGAGAAAAGAAAACACGAATACCTACAAGAAAGGGAGGGGGAAAATAAAGGAGAAAGAAAGAGAAAGTGAAAAACTGAGAGAGAGTATCGAAGAGGTAAAGAATAGATTACAGAAGGGAGGGAATTTAGAAAAAAAAACGAGAGATAAAGAGATAAAGAGATAAAAACAGAAAGCAGTGTAAAAATGTGCGGATCGTCTTGTGATCGGAAACGTCCGGAAAACAAGTCTTGCGTACAGTACAATTAATATTACGTACCGATAATAATAGTTTACTCAGAATAAAACACGAAATATCAGAAGCAGTTAGTAGAAAGAAAGAAATGAATAGCGATGGAAATAGTTAAGGTAGCCGTGACACCTATCGTGTATTTTGATGTTGTTGTTGTTATCCTTTTTTCTCTCTTTTATTTGAATTGTTATGTGCTGACGGCTAGCCTGAATCGCTGAGAGTATGTAGAATAATGATAGAAATATGAAAAAAAAAAACGTAAAGTAGCGGAAAATAAGAAGCAGCTGGAGGCAGGGAAACCAAAAGCAAAACAATATGAAAAGGAATAAGCAGTGAAGAATGATAATAGTTATTTGTTGTGTTGATAAGTGCTTATTTTTATATTTTTTTATTTGCACTTACGACGAAGTGCTTTTACAAATACAAGAAAGATGTTTGAATCAAATAATGATCTGGCGATTGTTTTTCTTTTTATTTATCTCTGATCTTTAAAAAAAATGTTTTGACTGATATTTAGGACGTTATTATAACTATAACTAGAATCACTCTCAAAAGACTAAACGAGCGGATAGGGCGGGAAAAATTTCTTGATAATCAATACTTATTGCTTATTTACTTTTTCTTTCTTTAACAACTTGTAGAGGAAATATGGCAATTGATAATATTGGATATTTCACAACAACAAAAGCAAGTTTATATTTATTTATATACGCAGATGTGGATTCAGGTACCAATATACGTAACGATATTTGTATACAAAAATCTACACCACTATATATATATATATATATATATGACGTTGTTTGATAGTGAAATATTATAAATAATAATAATAATAATATTGTCTCAATCAACAATTATGGGTATTATAGCTGCCAACTTTGAAAGAAAGAAAAAAAAAAGCAACAATAGTGTGTTGTATCAAGAGATGGATATTCTTCGGGAGAGTCGTACTTGATTTACTTTTCTAGAAGACTGAGAGGAAAAGTGATAACGGAAAGGGATAGAAAAGGTGGAAAGAGAGACGCCATACAATGAATCGCAAACAGTGCCGCTACATCAGACCATAGTATTCTGAGCACCAACCGCAACAACAACAAGACACACACACAGACACAAACCAAGAGAGAATGAGAAAGGAAGAAGCGAAAGCACAGCCCACGCACACACACACACACTCACACTCACATACGTAAGAAGGGCGTGCAAAAGATTCACTACATATTTTTTTTTTTGAGTTTGAAGCCTGTCTCAAACTGTGCAAGAGTAATGCCCGCAACAACAATATAAATGACGAAGGCAGGACCTGGCCCAACACAAGAAGGAAGAACAAGAAGAAAAGGTTAGAATGAGAGCAAAAATTAAACAACGCAATAGAAAACAGAAAAAAAATAATTTAAAAAGGAGAAAAATACCATATCAACAACAGAAACGATAAACGTGGAAATAAAAGCAGAATAAATTATGGTGTCTCTCAGATTATTTGGTACGGAGACGCCGAATAGTAAACCGAACGATTACAGCAGAAAATGGTTTCTTTCTTCTAAAAAAAAAAAATAGTACAGTACGCCAGAATACAGAACAACATGGAAGGGAGACAAAATTGAATACAACAGGTAGGAGGAAAAACTTCTTTGAAAAGAAAAAAAATAAAAAAAGGAAAAAAAGAGAGAGTGATACTCCGCGATGCAATAATGAAATTAATCTCAGCTGAATAAAGTACGTTGGGCACGCGGACCAGAAGGGGAAAAAAAAATTACGACAGCCGCTCACTGAAAAAGAAGTGTATATAGGAGGGAAACCGGCGTTTCCAAAAACATTAGTGAGTTAGAAAATTATATTAGATAAAGAAAACAATAAAAATACGAGGAAGCGAAAAAAAAGTAGGAGGCAGAATCTGTTGAATTAGATCCTAAAGAAAATACGGAAAATGAAAAAAGAAGCGAGAGATGCCTTTCAAAAAAAAAAAAAAAAAGGAAGAGCAAGGGGGAAAAAATAGAGATGCAGAACTAGTCATACGTACGTGGAGAACAGTGGGACCCCGGGAGAGGGTACGGTAGGAGGCACCGTACATACCACCCGCCTGCGTGCATGACCTCAGAGTTTAGAGGCGCAGGCCGTGGCCGGCTTCTCCCCCGCCTCTACCCGCGCCAGCAGCTCCGCCACAAAGGCGGCGGTCCCCAGCGTGACCGGCGGCTGCTGCTGGCCGGCGGTGCCCATGTGAGCGGTGAGGTCGGCGGTGGCGCGGCGGGCGGCGAGGAGCCCCGCGACGGCCGCCGTCACGCGCGCCGCCGCCTCCGCCCAGCCGATGTAGTCGAGCAGCATCACGGCGGAGAGCAGCAGCGAGCAGGGGTTCGCGCGGTCGCGCCCCGCGATGTCCGGCGCCGTCCCGTGCGTCGCCTCGAAGACGGCGCGGCCGCTGGCGTAGTTGACGTTCGCGCCGGGCGAGATGCCGATGCCGCCCACCATCGCCGCCAGCAGGTCCGACACGTAGTCGCCGTTGAGGTTCATCGTGGCGACGACCGAGTATTCCGCGGGGCGCAGGAGCGCGTTCTGCATAAAGGCGTCGCAGATGCAGTCCTTGACGATGAGCTTGCCGGCGGCGCTGGCGGCGGCGAGGGCGGCCTCCGCGGCCGCGCGCCCCTTGTCGGCCTTGATGCGCTCATACTCGGGCCACACAAAGACGCGGTCCCCAAACTCGCGGGCGGCGAGCGCGTAGCCCCAGAGCTTGAAGCCGCCCTCGGTGTGCTTCATGATGTTCCCCTTGTGCACCAGCGTCACCGACGGCAGCCGGCGCGCCAGCGCGTACTCGATGGCGGCGCGCACCAGCCGCTCCGTCCCCTCGCGGGACACCGGCTTCACCCCAAACGACGACGTCGCGGGAAAGCGTATCTGCGTCGTGACACCCATATCCTTCTGCAGGAAGCGCAGCACTCTCGCCGCCTCGGGCGTCCCGGCGCGCCACTCGATGCCGGCGTAGATGTCCTCGGTGTTCTCGCGAAACACCGTCATGTCGACCGCCTGCGGCTCCTTCATCGGGCTGCCGACGCCGGCGAAGTAGCGCACGGGGCGCAGGCACACGAACAGGTCCAGCTCCCGCCGCAGCGCCACGTTGAGCGAGCGCCTGCCGCCGCCGACGGGGGTCCCCAGCGGACCCTTGAGGCCGACGCCGCACTCGCGGAAGGCCGTCAGCGTCTCCGGGGGCAGCGCGTTGCCGCGGCAGAGGCGCACCGCCTTGGTGCCGGCCAGCACCTCCCGCCAGTGGATGCGCCGCGCGCCGCCGTACGCCTTGCGCACCGCCGCGTCCACCACCCGCCGCGTCGCCGTCATGATCTCCGCGCCGACACCGTCGCCCTCGATGAAGGGGATAATGGGGTTGGCCGGAGTCTGCGGGACGCCGTTTTTGAACTGGATCACTTCCCCCATTGAGCGGCTGTTGGTTTCTTTTTATCTATGATGCCTCGCGACGGAAGAGAAGTCAAAAACGGATATATTTATTAGTTTTCTATATAAAGAGCACAATAAGAAATATAAGAATAGATACTTTTGCTGCATGAAAAGGTGAGAGGGAGAGGAAAAACAGTAAAGAAGAAGAGAGAGAGAGAGGAGAGGGTGGAGAAAAACGATATACGCAAGGGATAGCGTGTATTGGCGCATTCCTTGCCAGGATTTATACGCTGTCACAGCTAACAACGTAACACACAAGCATCAGCAGAGGAAAGTGCGAGCAGGGAGGAAAACAAAAACAACAAAAATACACTTGACCTATAGTAAGCGAATGCACCTGAATCCCATGTCGAGTGTGTAGATAATATGTGAGATGTGAACGAAGAATCTTTACCCTTTCATATGAGAGCAGCGGCGTTGGAAGTATCGTGAGCGACGCAGTCTAACCCTTCGAGCGCTAACTCCTAAGGTAGCGGCGGAGCAGGTGCTCGCGAAAGTGCCGCGGGTTCAGCAGTTCGCCCGTCGCGCGGCGCACGAGCTCGTCCGTGTCGTACAGACACCCGTTGCTCCAAATCTTCTCGTGCAGCTTCGTAAAGACAGCGCCGAGCTCGCCGCGACGCACGTCGGCCTCGAGGGCGTCGTCGCCCAGCTCCTTGCGGATGGCCACCAGCAGCTGCGCCGCGAGCAGCGAGCCGACAGCGTAGGTGGGGAAGTAGCCAAACTTGCCGATGGCCCAGTGGATGTCCTGCAGGCACCCCAGGTCGTCGCGCCCGGGGGGCACCGTGACGCCCAAATACTCCTTCATCTTGGCGTTCCACACCTTGGGCACGTCCTCCGCCTCCAGCGCCCCGCTGATCAGGTCGCGCTCCATCTCGTAGCGCAGGATGACGTGCATCGGGTAGCAAACCTCATCGGCCATGACGCGCGAGAGTCCTGGACGCACCCGCGTGAAGAGATTCGCCAGATTCGGCCCCGCAAATGCCTTGGGCTGGGCCGGAAAATACGTCTCCAGCTGCGGGCTCAGAAAGTCGGCGAAGGCAGGAGAGCGGCCGATCATCTTCTCCAAGAAGAGCGACTGGCTCTCGTGCACCCCCAGCGATCGGGCGTTGCACACAGGCTGCCCCAGCATCTCGCGCGGCCCACAGTTCATCTCGTACTTGGCGTGCCCGGTTTCGTGGATCGCCGCGAACAGCCCGTGCTCGAGGTTTGTCGGGTCCAAGTGGAGGGTGACGCGGCAGTCCTCTTTGCAGCCGCCTGTGAACGGGTGCCGGCTGACGTCGACGCGCCCGGCGGCAAAGTCAAACTGCAGCGTGTGCTCCATGACGTGCTGGCAGAGGGCCTGTTGCGCGGACACGGGGAACGGGGTCGCCAGCGGCACGACGGAGGCCGCCTCCGACTCCTGCTTGCGCACCACCTCGGTCAGCAGGCGCGGCAGCCAGATCTTGATGTCGCCAAAGAAGTAGTCGAGCTGCGCCGCCCGCATGCCGGGCTCGAAGCTGTCCAGCAGCGCCTCGTACGGGGTCACGGACGCGTTCTTGGCCGGGTTGAGCCGGGCGAGCGCCGCCCGCCGCATCTCCCCCTCCTGCCGCGCGACCGCCACCACCTCCCGCAGCGCCGGCAGAAATTGTGCGAACATGCCGCCGTCGCCGCTGCCGAGGGCGCCGCGCTGCTGCTGTTGCTGCAGGCGGTGGCGCAGCTGGTTCCACAGCCCCGACGCCTGCGAGTGGACCTGCGCGCGGCGACGCACAAAATCCTCCGGCAGCGCCGCCTCCATTTCGACCTTGCGACGCATCTCCCGCAGGTTCGCGCGCTGCTTCTTGCTGAGACTCACGACGGGTGCTGCTGCTGCTGCTGCGCCGCCGCCGCCGCCACTGCCGCCGCTGTCTGTGGCTGGCGACTCACCCGTCAGCTGCGCCAGCCGCGCCCGCACATCCGGGGCGGTGACGAGGGAGTGGACGTGCGTCTCGAGCGCCGCCAGCGCCTGCCCGCGCGCCGCGCCCGACTTGGGCCGCATCAGCACCTGCGCGTCCCAGTGCCCCAACGCAAGCAGATGCGACAGGTGGTGCGCTTTGAGGAAGGTTGCCTCCAGCGCCTTGTACGACTGCATGTGGGCTGAAAAGAAAAAAGAGTGCACACGGCGTTTGTACTTCAAATTGTGAAATGTTGTTTCTGGTAAAGGGAAGGGGGGGGGGGCTGAAGATGAAGAATAAGAAAAAACACTGGAGAGAATAAGCGGTTGCGGCAACTGCTGCGTTCAAATGAGAAGGAAACTTTTTACAACACAAATCACAGCACAGTAGCAACTGCAGACATCTGAGCTGCCTCGCAACATGCGTTATCGCTCCATCCCACTGTAATCCTCCCCTCAAAAGAGACGGAGTTCGCTCCGCCGAAACACTCAAAACGAATAGTGAGGTTTAAAAACGAGCGACAATGGAGAAAAACAATAATAAAGGGCAGGAAAAAAAAAAGGCAGAGCACAGGCGCCATGAAATTGGACAAATTACCAACGACAACAACAATAACAATAACACTATTAACAAAAGTCATAATAACTTAATACAGCTCGTGATCCTTGAGATCAAAGTAATAAAGGGGAGAGGAAATATTTTTTTTTTTTAAGTGGATATCCAATTAAAAAACGCCACACGGCACAGATACTAATTCATCAAACCCAGAACCGCGAAAACAACAACAATAGGAAAACAATATTCGAGCACAACAACAACAACATACCAAACAAAACAGCCGGATATTCTTTGCGGATAACAACGGTATCATCAACAATACCAAACATAACAATAATACTATCATTAATAGTAGTAGTAATAATAAGAAAAAAGAAGAAGAAAAAAGCTGACGTATGACGGTGTCATTAAAATAAAAGCTTTTGTGGCCGATCGGAACATCGATTCACAGTTTAGCGCTTGAGTTTGGGCCGAGGTACTTGCTTGTGAGATGCTCACGAAAGTACCGGGGATTCAGTGGCTCGCCTGTGGCGCGTTGGATCAGGTCCTCGGGCTCATACAGGCACCCATGCTGCCAGATCTTCTCATGCTGTTTGTCAAAAATAAGGCTCAGGTCGCCGCGGCGCACGGCGTCTTGCACTGCCGCCTCGCCGCCCACCTCCTTGCGGATCGTCGCCATCAGCTGCGCCGCGAACATGGCGCCCAGCGAGTAGGTCGGGAAGTAGCCAAATAGTGCTGCAGACCACTGGATGTCCTGCAGGCACCCCAGGTCGTCGCGGTCGCCGACGTCCAGGCCCAGGTACTCCTTCATCTTGGCGTTCCACACCTTGGGCACGTCGCGGGCGGCGAGGGTCCCGGCGATGAGATCACGCTCAATTTCGTAGCGCAGGATAATGTGCAGCGGGTAGCACACCTCGTCGGCCTCGAGGCGAATGAAGCCGGGCTCGACGCGGTTCAGCGTGCGGGTGATGTTGTCGACGGTGAAGGCGGGCTGCGGCCCGAACGCCTCGACCAGCATCGGCGTCAGCACCTCCGCGAAGGCCGCGCTCCGCGCGATGACCCGCTCGCCCAGCAGCGACTGGCTCTCGTCGATGATGTAGGAGCTCGTGCTGTTGACCGGTTGCGTCGCGAAGCCCGCGGGGCCGCAGCGGCGCCGATACAGCGCGTGCCCGCCCTCGTGGATCGTGAAGAGGAGGCCGCGCAGAGGGTTCGCGACGTCAAAGTGCGTCGTCAGGCGTATGTCCTCGGGCGTCATGATCGTCATCGGGTGCGGCGCCGCGTCCAGCCGGCCCGCGTCAAAGTCGAACTCCCATATCTTCAGCACTTTGCGCGCCAAGCGCTGCTGCGCCTCCACCGGGAACGGGGGACTCAGCGGCACCACCGGCGGCTGCAGGGCCTGGCGCTCGCGGATGTCCTGCAGGAGGCGCGGCAGCCACGACTTGACGTCGGCAAAAATCTCGTCGACCTGGGCGGTGGTGAGGCCCGGGTGGAAGGCGTCCATCAGCGCCTCGTACGGCGTCTTGGCGGTGCCTCCCGCCTCCGCCGCGGCCGCCAGCGTCCGCCCCTCCTCGCGCGCGAGGTCGACCACCTCCTGCAGCACGGGGAGGAAGAGCTCGACCTTGTTCAGCCGCCGCGCCTCGCGCCACACGGCGTCGGAGCGCGAGATCAGCCGCGTCTTGCGCGCCATGAACTCCTCCGACAGCGCCGTCTCCAGCCGCCAGCGCCGCCGCATCTCCCGCACGTTCGCGCGCTGCGCCTCCGTCAGCGCCGCCGCCGCCGCCGGCGCCTCGCACGCCTCCAGCCACGCGGCCAGCTGCGGCGCCGTGATGGCGGCGTGGATCACCTGCTGGAGGGCGGCGAAGGACTCCGCGCGGCTGGCGCCGCCGCCGGGTGGCATCATCACCTGCTGGTCCCACCGCCCAAGGCGCAAAAAGTGGTTGAGGCGGTAGAGACGGGTGAACTCCGCCTCCAACTTGTTGTACTCGTCTGTCATTGGTGCAGATGTGAGAGAGGGAGTGGAAAAAAAAAAGTGTCGTTACAGATCAGATAAAAGAGAAGAAAGAACGGAAAGGCTGGACGAATCGCGTGCTTATACACAGACCGACCATAAACTGAAAAAGAAAGAAAAGAAAGAGAGAGAGAGAGAAAGAGAGAGAAGAAGAAGAAGAAGAAGAAGAAAAGTATTAATAATAATAATTAAAAGCTTCAAATCAAAACGATAGAGGAGCGTACGATAGGGAAATGGAAACAAAAAATATATATACAAAGGGTAGTGCAAAAGTGGCAAACTAGGAGTGAGGAAGCAAGGCGGTGGAAAGTAAAGAAGCGATTAGAACAGCAAAGAGAAGAGAAACATGCATGAGTAAAACAGAGCGAGATGCCTGCGGAAACGAAGGTCAGTCTTGGCAGAGCACATCATCTATTTCAACATGAGATGCATAGTGACAAAAACAATAAATAGATGCACAAGTGAACCTAAGTGAGTAACGACAAAGCGTGTTCAGATTACCATCAACTGGGGCAACTCGGACGATAGGTGCAATTCCCTACCCATCAGTCCATATTCGAGTCCAACAACAGATTTGACTACTTGACTACACCACTTGGCTCTTGTGGCTTTGCGTGTTGATGTATATTATCATTTTTAGCTCCGGCAATGACACTTGGCAGTCGTAAAGATTGAACAGTGAGAGAAAGATTTGTTAGGGGTACTCACGCGGTGCGTCAAAAAAAAGATGCGGGCTCGCGTGGGAGCTCCGGCATATAGTCGAAACACACGGAAAACGGGATAGGGAATTACGACCGTCGATGAACACACTTGAGGTGCACGACAAGAGTAAAAACGACAATGGACATTACCAAAAAAAAAAAAAAAAAAAAAAAACATATGAGAAACTTAATGAGTGGTACAGATCGCATGTCCTAGCAGGATTCAAGAAATCATCTGACTCATGTTATGGCATTCCCAGACGCACCTCGATCGCAAACCACTGCGACCTGTCACTACAGTTATGGACCACCCAATGAATTATATTTGCTGGGTGTGGAAAGATAAATTAGAAGGGGCAAAAACAAGCTTAAAAATTTTCATAAAACAAAAAAAAAAGGTAGAAAGAACCGAATGGAATACATATACAACAAACACTTCGATGAGAAAAACAAGAAATAAAATGAAAAAGTGGTATTCACGGAAACGATCAAAGCAAGAAACAAAGAATGGCAAGACAGGGTGTCACACCGCAAAGCAAAACGGAGGGAACATGTGACGTTTGCCTGAGGCCAACGAGGGCATCACTCTCACGCACAGTCAAATTCACGCAGAATCTCAAGGAAGGTGAGCGTTACACACAGAAAAACAACAAGAAAGAAAAGGAAGAGATACTTTGATATCTGCTATTGGAACGCTGAAAATACCTACTGGAGGTAGCGCTTGACGAGGTGGTCGTGGAAGTGCTGCGGGTTAAGGGCCTCGCCGGTCGCGCGCGTCATGAGCTCGTCCGACTCGTACAGGCACCCGTTGCTCCAGATCTTCTCGTGCTGCTTCGCGAAGATCGGGCCCAGCGCCTGCGTCCGGATCGCCTCGTCCACCGCCGCGTCGCCCAGCTCCTTGCGGATCGTCGCCATCAGCTGCGCCGCGAACATGGCGCCCAGTGAGTACGTCGGGAAGTACCCAAAGGCGCCCATCGACCAGTGGATGTCCTGCAGGCACCCCAGGTCGTCGCGGTCGCCGACGTCCAGGCCCAGGTACTCCTTCATCTTGGCGTTCCACACCTTGGGCACCTCCTCCGCCTCCAGCGCCCCGCTGATCAGGTCGCGCTCCATCTCGTAGCGGAGGATGACGTGCATCGGGTAGCAAACCTCATCCGCCATGACGCGAATGAAGCCGGGCTCCACATGGTTGAGAAGCTTTTTAAGGTTGGCGGGGTTGAACGCCTCCTGGGGGCCGAAATGCTCAGCGAGTTTAGGGGCAAGGACATCGAAGAAGGCGTCGCAGTGACCGATCTGGAATTCGCAGGTGAGAGACTGGCTTTCGTGCACCGTCATCGAACGGGCCTCGCAGACAGGCTGTCCCAGCATCTCCCGTGGACCACAGTTCATTTCGTACTTGGCATGCCCTGTCTCGTGGACAACAGAATAGAGGCTGTCAGCGAGGTTCTCCTCGTCATACTTGGTGGTGATGCGGGTGTCGGTCTTGGTGCCGCCGGTGAAGGGGTGGGTGCTGACGTCGAGGCGGCCCGCCTCAAAGTCGAACTGCCACATGCGCATCAGGTCCTTGGCGAGCGCCTCCTGCTGCGCGGCGGGGAAGGGGCCCCGCAGCGGCACCGCCGCGCCGGCCGCCGCCTGCTTCGCGCGGATGTCCTGGATCAGCTGCGGCAGCCACGACTTGACGTTGCCGAAGACGTCGTCCAGCCGCGCCATGGTCAGCCCGGGGTCGTACAGGTCCAGCAGCGCGTCGTACGGCTGCTTGCCGCTGTCCCCCGCCAGCGTCCGCCCCTCCTCACGCGCCACCTCCACCAGCTCCTTCAGCACAGGCAGAAAGTGCGCAAAGTCGTTGGCCGCGCGCGCGTCGCGCCACACCTGGTTCGCCCGCGTCGTCAGCTTCGACTTGCGGCTCACGAACTCCTCCGACAGGAGGTTCTCCGAGCGCCACAGCCGCCGCATCTCCCGCACGTTCGCGCGCTGCGCCTCCGTCAGCGCCGCCGCCGCCGCCGGCGCCTCGCACGCCTCCAGCCACGCGGCCAGCTGCGGCGCCGTGATCCACTGGTGCTGCAGCTCCGCCAGCAGCGCCATGGCCTCGCCGCGCCCCTCGCTGCCTTTCGGCGGCATGTTCACGTCCATGTCCCACGACCCCAGCGCCTGCAGGTGCTGCAGCCGCGACAGCCGCGCGAACTCCTTCTCCAGGCTCTGGTACGCCTCCATCTGGGTGCTCAGCGGGCGAAAAGGGGTGCGGAGTGGGTGGGCGAGGGAGGTCGACGGTGGAATAAAATACTTTTCAGTGCTTGTGCTTACTAGTGCAGAGCTGCGCCGCAGTAGGAATTTCATGTACGGTGTAGGGATAATAAAAAAGGTGAGAGAAGAAAGAAATCAGAAAGATGTAGGGAGAAGAGAGGAGCGTAGCCGCGGGGATGTTTTTCTTTTTCGTATTCCTGTTAATAGTGTGAAGGGGGTTTCGCGAATGAGAATCCATTATTGGTCTCGCTGAAGCTCCTTCTCATGTGCTCCTACGCTGCTTTTCTACGAGAGAAGCCGAAAGAGCGTCTGCTTGGTGATGTGACAAATAACAGACAGAATCGATATACCGCAAGAAAAAAAAAATGTTATCGATGCTAGCGCTTCATCGCCATCCAATGAAGTTCAAGCAGAGTTGAAAACGTTCACATCTCCTTTGATACACACGGAATAACGCAGATGGAGAAGTACGCAGAGAGCAAGAAAACATTAAGTTTAAAAAATAAAAATACCAGTGTAAAAAAAAAAAGAATGGATACAACAGGGAATAAAAATTGAAAATGGTGATATCACTAAAAGAAAAGAAAAAAGTGCTTAGTAAAAAATGTGAAGCGCAAAGGTGGTCGAAGGAGAAACAGTAGAACAGAAGAAACTGTGGATCTTAATAAAAGCAACCACGTACGGAGTAAGCCCTGACGTCGTTCGGGGAACTTGGACTAAAAACAAGGCACCTGTACCGCAAGCGAGAACACTGCCACAGCTTCCATATTTGCTCAGGTTTTCACTTCTGTTCCGAAAAGACTGTTTCAAAACAAGAAAAAAAAATGATAATGAAAAAAAAAACATTAAAGAAAAATCACTGCTGCAGA
Organism: Kentomonas sorsogonicus; assembly: GCA_030347455.1. NCBI lineage: Eukaryota > Euglenozoa > Kinetoplastea > Trypanosomatida > Trypanosomatidae > Kentomonas > Kentomonas sorsogonicus. Next base: position 4,660 of record JAQOSZ010000110.1, on the reverse strand, counting down.
CTGAAACAGTGGCGACAAGAACCGAACCTTCTCTTTGAGCAGTGCCCTTGACGCACGTGTGAGAACTTCAAGAGTGCAAAACCAAAAATTGACGCGGTGAGCACTGGCGCCTCCGTTGTGTAGCCTGTCGTAAAGCAGTTCAGAAAAGTGTTGCAGTCACCGAGTGACTGAGTCTGCTGGAGGTTCCCTGAAATTGTGAGCAGCAATGTAGGATTTCTTGGCACTCTTCGTCTGACGAGAAAAGAAAGTTTAGCGAATAGTGGAAAGGGGAGAAAAGGATAAGAATCAACTGCGTTTGGGCTCATTGAGCACAGCGTCAGAAAGCCTCGAGGCTCCGGCCACAAGCCTGACACTAGAACACGGACAATACCTACTGGAGGTAGCGCTTGACGAGGTGGTCGTGGAAGTGCTGCGGGTTAAGGGCCTCGCCGGTCGCGCGCGTCATGAGCTCGTCCGACTCGTACAGGCACCCGTTGCTCCAGATCTTCTCGTGCTGCTTCGCGAAGATCGGGCCCAGCGCCTGCGTCCGGATCGCCTCGTCCACCGCCGCGTCGCCCAGCTCCTTGCGGATCGTCGCCATCAGCTGCGCCGCGAACATGGCGCCCAGTGAGTACGTCGGGAAGTACCCAAAGGCGCCCATCGACCAGTGGATGTCCTGCAGGCACCCCAGGTCGTCGCGGTCGCCGACGTCCAGGCCCAGGTACTCCTTCATCTTGGCGTTCCACACCTTGGGCACCTCCTCCGCCTCCAGCGCCCCGCTGATCAGGTCGCGCTCCATCTCGTAGCGCAGGATAATGTGCATTGGGTAGCAAACTTCATCGGCCTTCACGCGAATAAACCCAGGTTCGACGTGGTTCAGTATCTTTTTCACATTCTCGACAGAGGAAAACGCCTCCTGCGCACCGAAGTGCTTCACCAGCAGCGGTGTCAGCACGTCAAGGAAGGCGTCGCTGTGGCCAACCATGCGCTCCTGGAACAGCGACTGGCTTTCGTGCACCGTCATAGACCGCGCGTTGCACACAGGCTGGTCAAGCATCTCGCGCGGCCCGCAGTTCTGCTCATACTTGGCGTGACCTGTTTCGTGGATGACAGCGAACAGACTCATCGGGAGGTTGTCCTCCTCGTAGCGGGTGGTGATGCGGGTGTCGGTCTTGGTGCCGCCGGTGAAGGGGTGGGTGCTGACGTCGAGGCGGCCCGCCTCAAAGTCGAACTGCCACATGCGCATCAGGTCCTTGGCGAGCGCCTCCTGCTGCGCGGCGGGGAAGGGGCCCCGCAGCGGCACCGCCGCGCCGGCCGCCGCCTGCTTCGCGCGGATGTCCTGGATCAGCTGCGGCAGCCACGACTTGACGTTGCCGAAGACGTCGTCCAGCCGCGCCATGGTCAGCCCGGGGTCGTACAGGTCCAGCAGCGCGTCGTACGGCTGCTTGCCGCTGTCCCCCGCCAGCGTCCGCCCCTCCTCGCGCGCCACCTCCACCAGCTCCTTCAGCACCGGCAGAAAGTGCGCAAAGTCGTTCGCCGCGCGCGCGTCGCGCCACACCTGGTTCGCCCGCGTCGTCAGCTTCGACTTGCGGCTCACGAACTCCTCCGACAGGAGGTTCTCCGCGCGCCACAGCCGCCGCATCTCCCGCACGTTCGCGCGCTGCGCCTCCGTCAGCGCCGCCGCCGCCGCCGGCGCCTCGCACGCCTCCAGCCACGCGGCCAGCTGCGGCGCCGTGATCCACTGGTGCTGCAGCTCCGCCAGCAGCGCCATGGCCTCGCCGCGCCCCTCGCTGCCTTTCGGCGGCATGTTCACGTCCATGTCCCACGACCCCAGCGCCTGCAGGTGCTGCAGCCGCGACAGCCGCGCGAACTCCTTCTCCAGGCTCTGGTACGCCTCCATCTGGGTGCTCAGCGGGCGAAAAGGGGTGCGGAGTGGGTGGGCGAAGGAGGGCGTCGGTGGGATAAAATACTTTTCAGTGCTAGTGCTTACTAGTGCAGAGCTGCGGCGTAGTAGAGATTTCATGTACGGTGAAGCGATAATAAAAAAGGTGAGAGAAGAAAGAAGTTAGAAAGATGTAGGTAGGAGGGAGGAGCGTTGCCGTGCGGAGTTTTTGTTTTTTGTATTCCTGTTAATAGTATGAAGGGAGTTTCGCGTATGAATATCCATTATTGATCTCGCTGAAGCTCCTTCTCATGTGTTCCTATGCCGCTTTTCTACGAGAGAAACCGAAAGAACGTCTTCTTGATGATGTGACAAATAACAGACAGAATCGATATTTTGTGTTCGCTAATAGCATATACCGCAAGAAAAAAAAAATGTTATCGATGCTAGCGCTTCATCGCCATCCAATGAAGTTCAAGCAGAGTTGAAAACGTTCACATCTCCTTTGATAAACGTGGAAGAACACAGTTAGAGAAGTACGCAGAGAGCAAGAAAACATTAAGTTTAAAAATTAAAAATAACGGTGTAAAAAAAAAAGAATGGGTACAACAGGAAATATAAATTCAAAATGGTGTTATTACTACGAGAAAAGAAAAAAGTTTAGTAGAAAATGTGAAGCACAAAAGTAGCCGAAGCAGAGACAGTAGAACAGAAGGAACTGTGGACCTTAAAGAAAGCAACCACGTACGGAGTAAGCCCTGACGTCTTTCGGGGAATTTGGACTAAAACCAAGGCACCCGTACCGCAAGCGAAAACACTGTCACAGCTTCCATATTTGTTCAGGTTTTCACTTCTGTTTCGAAAAGACTGTTTCAAAACAAGAAAAAAAATGATAATGAAAAAAAAAAACATTAAAGAAAAATCACTGCTGCAGACTGAAACAGTGGCGACAAGAACCGAACCTTCTCTTTGAGCAGTGCCCTTGACGCACGTGTGAGAACTTCAAGAGTGCAAAACCAAAAATTGACGCGGTGAGCAGTGGCGCCTCTGCTGTGTAGCCTGCCATAAAGCAGTTCAGCAAAGTGTTGAAGACACGGAGTAACTGAGTCTGTTGGAGGTTCACTGAAATTGTGAGCAGCAATATAGGATTTCGTTGGCACTTTTCCTCTGACGACAAAAACAAGTTTAGCGAATAGTGAGAAGGGGAGAGAAGAATAAGAATAAACTGCGTTTCGACTCATTGAGCACAGTGTCAGAAATTTTCGAGGTTCCGGTTACAAGCCTGATATGAGACAACGGACAATACCTACTGGAGGTAGCGTTTGACGAGGTGGTCGTGGAAGTGCTGCGGGTTGAGGGCCTCGCCGGTCGCGCGCGTCATGAGCTCGTCCGACTCGTACAAGCACCCGTTGCTCCAGATCTTCTCGTGTTGCTTCGCGAAGATCGGGCCCAGCGCCTGCGTCCGGATCGCCTCGTCCACCGCCGCGTCCCCCAGCTCCTTGCGGATCGTCGCCATCAGCTGCGCCGCGAACATGGCGCCCAGCGAGTAGGTCGGGAAGTAGCCAAAGGCGCCCATCGACCAGTGGATGTCCTGCAGGCACCCCAGGTCGTCGCGGTCGCCGACGTCCAGGCCCAGGTACTCCTTCATCTTGGCGTTCCACACCTTGGGCACCTCCTCCGCCTCCAGCGCCCCGCTGATCAGGTCGCGCTCCATCTCGTAGCGCAGGATAATGTGCATCGGGTAGCAAACTTCATCAGCCTTCACGCGAATAAACCCAGGTTCGACGTGGTTCAATATCTTCTTAACATTCTCGACAGAGGAAAACGCCTCCTGCGCACCAAAGTGCTTCACCAGCATCGGTGTCAGCACGTCAAGGAAGGCGTCGCTGTGGCCAACCATGCGCTCCTGGAACAGCGACTGGCTTTCGTGCACCGTCATAGACCGCGCGTTGCACACAGGCTGGTCAAGCATCTCGCGCGGCCCGCAGTTCTGCTCATACTTGGCGTGACCTGTCTCGTGGATGACGGCGAACAGACTCATCGGGAGGTTGTCCTCCTCGTATCGGGTGGTGATGCGGGTGTCGGTCTTGGTGCCGCCGGTGAAGGGGTGGGTGCTGACGTCGAGGCGGCCCGCCTCAAAGTCGAACTGCCACATGCGCATCAGGTCCTTGGCGAGCGCCTCCTGCTGCGCGGCGGGGAAGGGGCCCCGCAGCGGCACCGCCGCGCCGGCCGCCGCCTGCTTCGCGCGGATGTCCTGGATCAGCTGCGGCAGCCACGACTTGACGTTGCCGAAGACGTCGTCCAGCCGCGCCATGGTCAGCCCGGGGTCGTACAGGTCCAGCAGCGCGTCGTACGGCTGCTTGCCGCTGTCCCCCGCCAGCGTCCGCCCCTCCTCGCGCGCCACCTCCACCAGCTCCTTCAGCACCGGCAGAAAGTGCGCAAAGTCGTTCGCCGCGCGCGCGTCGCGCCACACCTGGTTCGCCCGCGTCGTCAGCTTCGACTTGCGGCTCACGAACTCCTCCGACAGGAGGTTCTCCGCGCGCCACAGCCGCCGCATCTCCCGCACGTTCGCGCGCTGCGCCTCCGTCAGCGCCGCCGCCGCCGCCGGCGCCTCGCACGCCTCCAGCCACGCGGCCAGCTGCGGCGCCGTGATCCACTGGTGCTGCAGCTCCGCCAGCAGCGCCATGGCCTCGCCGCGCCCCTCGCTGCCTTTCGGCGGCATGTTCACGTCCATGTCCCACGACCCCAGCGCCTGCAGGTGCTGCAGCCGCGACAGCCGCGCGAACTCCTTCTCCAGGC